>JAGIQG010000006.1:3471803-3826489 GCA_024679065.1 Sphyrna mokarran
AAAGGTGGTAGGAGATGAGGTCCTTGATGAGATTATAGTCACTAGAGAGGTGGTGCTTGATAGGCTAACAGGGCTGAGGGCAGGTAAGTCCCCGGGACCAAATAGAATGCATCCCAGGGTCCTCAAGGAAATGGCAGAGGTGATAGCAGATGCCCTGGTAATTATCTTTCAAAATTTGCTGGACTCTGGAAAAGTGCCGGAAGATTGGAAAACGAATAATGTTACGCCACTGTTTAAAAAAGGCAGCAGACAGAAGGCAGGGAATTATAGGCTGGTTAGTTTAATGTCTGTAGTTGGAGAAATGCTTGAATCTGCCATCAAAGTAAAAATAACGAGGTACCTAGATATGATTGGTTTGATCAAGCAGACGCAGCACAGATCCATTAAGGGGAAGTCATGCTTGATGAATTTATTGGAGTTCTATGAGGAAGTGACCAGTGCGGTAAACAGAGGGGAACTGGTGGATGTGGTGTTTTTGGATTTCCAAAAAGCGTTTGATAAGGTGCCTCACAAAAGATTGCTGCAGAAGGTTAGGGTGCAGAGAGTCGGGGTAGGATATTAGACTGGAAAGAGGATTGGTTATCTAATAGGAAGCAGAGGGTAGGTATTAATGGGTGCTATTCTGATTGGCAGCTGGTGATTAGTGGAGTGCCCCAGGGATCAGTGCTGGGGCCTCAACTGGGAGGTGAGAGAGGCAATTGCAGAGCCTCTGGTTCTGATCTTCAGGTCGTCGTTTGTTACAGGTATAGTGCCGGAAGACTGGAGGATAGCGAATGTGATCCCATTGTTCAAGAAGGGGAATAGAGACTTTCCTGGGAATTATAGACCGGTGAGTCTTACTTCTGTTGTGGGCAAAGTATTGGAAAGAATTATTAGGGATAGGATTATAGTTATTTAGGAGAAAACGAATTGATTGGGGATAGTCAGCATGGTTTTGTGAAGGGTAGGTCATGCCTTACTAACCTTATTGAGTTTTTTGAAAAAATGACCAAAGAGGTGGATGGGGGTAAGGCAGTTGTTGTGGTATATATGGACTTTAGTAAGGCGTTCAATAAGATGCCCCATGGAAGGCTTCTGCAGAAAATGTAGATGTATGGGATCGAGGGTGTTTTAGCTAATTGGATCAGGAATTGGCTAGCTGATAGAAGACAGAGGGTGGTGGTTGATGGAAATTATTCATCGTGGAGTTCGGTGACAAGTGGTGTACCTCAGGGATCTGTTTTGGGGCCCCTACTGTTTGTAATTTTTATAAATGATCTCGATGAGGGTATTGAAGGATGGATTAGTAAATTTGCGGATGACAACAAAGTCGGAGGAGTAGTAGAACATAGAACATAGAACATAGAACATTACAGCACAGAACAGGCCCTTCGGCCTTCGATGCTGCGCCGACCAATATAAAAAGCAATGACCCTCCAAACTAAACTATTCCCTTCTCTTCCATATACTTATCAACTAACCTCTTAAACGCCACCAAACTTGGCGCATCTACAACTGCTGCAGGCAGGGCATTCCACTCCCGAACCACCCTTTGGGTAAAGAACCTACCTCTGATATCCGTCCTATAACTATCACCCCTTAATTTAAAGCTGTGTCCCCTCGTGCTAGCTTTCTCCATCCTAGGAAAAAGGCTATCACTGTCCACCCTATCTAAACCTCTAATCATCTTATATGTTTCGATAAGGTCCCCTCTTAGCCGCCTCCTTTCTAACGAAAACAACCTCGAATCCCTCAGCCTCTCTTCATAAGACCTGCCCTCCATACCAGGCAACATCCTGGTAAACCTCCTCTGTACCCTCTCCAATGCCTCCACATCTTTCTTATAATGTGGGGACCAGAACTGCACACAATACTCCAAGTGCGGCCACACTAGAGTTTTGTACAGTTGCAACGTGACGTTGCGGCTCCGAAATCGGAAGGATGTGGAGTCTTGGAGAGAGTGCAGAGGAGGTTTACCAGGATGCTGCCTGGTATGGAAGGACTGTCTTATGAGGAAAGATTAAATAGACTGGGGTTGTTTTCCCTTGAAAGACGTCGGCTTAGAGGGGATCTAATAGAGGTGTATAAGATTATAAGGGGTATAGATAGAGTAAATGGTGGTAAACTTTTTCCACCTTCAGAAATGGATAGGACGAGGGGTCATGGCCTTAGGGTGAGGGGGGCTATGTATAAGACGAATATTAGAGGGCAGTTTTTCACACAAAGGGTAGTGGGGGTGTGGAATGCACTGCCGAGTAAGGTGGTGGGAGAAGGCACGCTAGGGCTGTTTAAGGGTCTCTTGGACAGCCACATGAGCATTATGCAGATAGAGGGATATAGTAGGACTGTTTAACTATGGCTTTTTTTTCCACAGGTAATTCGGTCCATACTTGACCAACAAGGAGCATGCATTCGGCAGGTGGTGCGAGGACAGCTCTTGGATGTTGATTCATGGGTTGCCTGGTGCTTCATGTCGTAAATGAGTGCTTTATCTGGACCATCTGAAGGGCACCATGACAGCTCAGTGACTATCGCTGTAGCTGTGCAGACACTTGGAATTGGGCCGGTGTCTGCGGGAGTTTGCGCGTTCTCCCCGTGGTTGCGTGGGTTTTCTCCGGGCACTCTGGTTTCCTCCCACATCCCAAAAAATTCGCTCTTAGGCTGATTGGGAAACAAACTGTCCCTATATTGAGACTCTTCCATATTAGGAATAACCTAAAATTAGAATAGGATAATGGAATTGTTACTATATAGTTATGACGGCGGCGTGGGCTCATTGGGCCGAAGGGCCTGTTTCCCGTGCTGTGATGCTCTAAAAAAAAAATTCAATCCCCCTTCCAATAAAAGCTAAGACTCCATATGCCTTCTTAACAACCTTGTCGACTTGACTGCCTACTTTCAGGGATCTATGCACATATACACCAAGATCCCTCTGTTCATCAACACTATTAAGGATCCTACCATTAGCCCTATACTCTACACATTTATTATTCCTGCCAAAGTGCATTACCTCACACTTTTCCACATTAAACTCCATTTGCCACCTCTCGGCCCAGCTCTGCAACTTGTCCAAGTCTCTCTGCAAACTATAACACCCCTCTTCACTATCTACCACTCCACCGACTTTAGTGTCATCTGCAAATTTACTAATCCATCCTTCAATACCCTCATCCAGATCATTTATAAAAATTACAAACAGCAGGGGCCCCAAATCAGACCCCTGAGGTACACCACTTGTAACCGAACTCCACGATGAATAACTGGTAGATGGTGAGAGGGGTGTATAGTTTGCAGAGAGACTTGGACAAGTTGCAGAGCTGGGCCGAGAGGTGGCAAATGGGAGTTTAATGCGGAAAAGTGTGAGGTAATTCACTTTGGCAGGAATAACAAATGTGTAGAGTATAGGGCTAATGGTAGAACTCTTAATAGTGTTGATGAACAGAGGGATCTTGGTGTATATGTGCATAGATCCCTGAAAGTTGGCAATCAAGTCGATAAGGTTGTTAAGAAGACATACGGAGTCTTAGCTTTTATGGAGGGGGATTGAATTTCGGAGCCGCAACGTCATGTTGCAACTGTACAAAACTCTATTGCGGCCGCACTTGGAGTATTGTGTGCAGTTCTGGTCCCCGCATTATAAGAAAGATGTGGAGGCATTGGAGAGGATATAGAGGAGGTTTACCAGGATGTTGCCTGGTATGGAGGGCAGGTCTTATGAAGAGAGGCTGAGGGATTTGAGGTTGTTTTTGTTAGAAAGAAGGCGGCTAAGAGGAGATCTTATTGAAACATATAAGATGATTAGAGGTTTAGATAGGGTGGACAGTGATAGCCTTTTTCCTAGGATGGAGAAAGCTAGCATGAGGGGACACAGCTTTAAATTAAGGGATGGTAGTTATAGGACGGATGTCAGAGGTAGGTTCTTTACCCAGAGTGTGAAAAGGGTATGGAATGACCTGCATGCTGCAGTTGGAGATGCGCCAAGTTTGGTGGCGTTTAAGAGGTTAGTAGACAAGTTTATGGATGAAAAGGGAATGGTTTAGGTTAGAGGGTCATTGCTTTTTCTTAATTGGTCGGCACAACATCGAAGGCCGAAGCGCCTGTTCTGCGCTGTAATGTTCTATATTCTATGTTCAACTATTTACCATTTACATAGATAATCTGGAGGAAGGGACTGAGTGCAGGGTGATGAAATTTGCTGATGACACGAAGATGAGTGGAAAAGCAAATTGCGTGGAAGGTGTTGAAAGCCTGCAGAGGGATCTGGATAGGTTGAGTGAGTGGGCGAGGACCTGGCAGATGGAGTATAATGTTAGCAAGTGTGAGGTTATCCACTTTGGTAGGAATAATGGTAGGAAGGATTGCTATTTAAATGGTGAAAAGCTGCAGCATGCAACGGTGCAGAGGGACCTGGGGGTCCTTGTGCACAAATCGCAAAAACACAGTATGCAGGTGCAGCAGGTGATCAAGAAGGTGAATGGAATGTTGGCCTTTATAGCGAGGGGGATAGAATATAAAAATAGGGAGGTTCTGTTGCAGCTGTATAGGGTACTGGTGAGGCCGCAGCTGGAGTACTGTGTGCAGTTTTGGTCGCTGCATTCGAGGAAGGATATATTGGCCTTGGAGGGGGTGCAGAGAAGGTTCACTAGGCTGATACCGGAGATGAGGGTGTTGGATTATGAGGAGAGACTGAATAGGCTAGGTTTGTACTCTTTGGAGTTTAGAAGGCTGAGAGGGGATGTTATAGAAATGTATAAGATAATGAAGGGGATGGATAGGGTAGAGGTTGAGAGACTCTTCCCGCTTAACAAAGATAGCAGGACTAGAGGGCACAGCCTCAAGATTGGGGGGGTGGGGGGCGGTTCAGATCGGAGTTGAGGAGGAATTTCTTCACACAAAGGGTGGTGAATCTTTGGAATTCTCTGCCTGATGAAGTGGTGGAGGCTTCCTCGCTGAATATGTTCAAGTCAAGAGTGGATAGGTTTTTGATTGACAAGGGAATTAAGGGTTACGGGGAGAAAGCGGGAAAGTGGTACTGAACCACTATAGATCAGCCATGATCTTATTGAATGGCGGGGCAGGCTCGAGGGGCTAGATGGCCTACTCCTGCTCCTATTTCTTAAGTTCTTATGTTCTTATGAGCACGGCCGCTCAGTCCCGAGAAAGGGAGCGAACACACATTTGAGATTTGCTAGTGTGAATCATTTCACTCATCAGTTCGATGAAATTCAAATATTTCTAAATCCATTAAACTAACCATAAATATGAATTGTTACTGTTTATTTGATTTTGTGTATTTTTAATAAATGTGATTCTGTGTTATTGTGTGTGTACTTACTTTACTGTTCGAGTGCATTTGGTTCCAAGTGGATCCTGGCAGGTCTTTATACAAGGATGTTCGCATGGTTTATACCTCCACTCGCATAAAGTATATTCGGGTATTGCAAAGTCACATTCTGTAAAGACAATAAACTACAGGAATCAATTTGGCAAACATTTTTTCAACTGAGAATTTGGTGGATTTACGTATAACGATGAGGACCATCTGAGGATACAGCACAATATAAATCAGTTAGAGACTTGGGCAGAGAGATGACAGATGGAGTTTAATACAGAAAAATGTAAGATATTTTGGAAGGTCTAATACAGAGAGAAATATACAGCAACTGACAGAATCTTTAAGAGTATCGATAGACAGAAGGATCTAGGTGTACAGGTACACAAATCACTGAAAGCAGCAATGCAGTTGGAGAAAGTAATCAAGAAGGCATATAGCATGTTTGCCTTCATTGAGTTTAAAAATTGGCAAGTCATGTTGCAGCCTTAAAGAACTTTAATTAGGTCGCACTTGGAATATAGTGTTTAATTCTGATTGCCAAACTATGAGAAGGATGTGGAGGCTTTAGAGAGGGTACAGAGGAGATTTACCAGGATGTTGCCTGATATGAAGGCCATTAGCTATGACCAGAGGTTGGAGAAAAATTGGTTTATTCTCACTGGAACGATGGAGTTTGAGGAGCCACCTGATAGAAGTTTATAAGATTATGAGGGACATGGATAATCAGAAGCTTTTTCCCAGCGTGGAAGAATCAATTACTAAGGGGAAGGTTTAAAGGGGATGTATGAGGCAAATATTTTACAGATGGTGATGGGAGCCTGAAACTTGCTGCCAGGGGAGGTAGTGGAAGCAAGTACGATTGTGAGTTTTAAGAGACGTCGGGACAAATATATGAATAGGATGGAAGTAGAGGAATATGGTCCCAAGAAGGGAAGGGGGCTTTAGTTCAGTTGGTTGACATGATCGATGCAGGCTTGGAGGACCGATGGAGCCTATTCCTGCGCTGTAATTTTCCTTGTTCTTTGTTCTCAGAGCTAAACTTCCAAGTAAGGGAGAGTAACAGAAATACTGCTTGCAGACTGCTGTCCTAACAGCTTCTAACTAAACTGAAGGTGAATCATTGGATTCCTCTGTGAAGGAGACACTTGACACAACTTGTCAGTCTTCTGCCAACAATTCAAAAGGGTTGTAAAACTCATAAAACTTCAGGACATTTCATTCGGCCCAAATTAAAAATAAAGAAAAATGCCTTCAATAGGATCCCTATAGTGCAGAAGGAGTCCATTGAATCTGCCCTGACCACAATCCCACCCAGACCCTATCACCCTAATCTTATATATTTATCCAGCTAGTTTCCATGACACGAGGGTCAATTTACAATGGCCAATAAACCTAACCCACATGCAGCTTTGGACTGTGGGAGGAAACTAGAACACCAGAGGAAACCCACACAGTCACGAGGAAAATGTGCAAAGTCTGCACAGACAGTGACCCACAGCCAGAATTGAACCCAGGTCCCTGGCACTATGAGGCAGCAGTGCTAACTACCGTGCCACCCCAAAAAGAAGAAGCTGGCTTAAAAAAACTGCTGAAAAACATGATTAAAATATATTTGTAAAGGCACAGCAGCGACATATAGATACACGGGGAACATATAAGCAGAGGCATTGGTGGAGTACTGAAAATGCACGGTGGAGCTGAAGAAGGCAATTAGGAATGCAAAGAGAGGATATGAGAAAGCTCTGGCTGGTAAAAATAGAGAAAATCTCAAGATATTCTACAAGTATATCAATGGGAAGAGGGTAAGCAGAAGGAAAAGAACATGCAGTGTCTGAGGACATAAATCACAAAAGAGTAGTAAACAGGTACAGCAAGTAATTAGGATGTGGATTTGTAGACATAATAAGAAATTTCACAACATCAAGTTAATGTCTGACAGGTTTATTTGATAGCACAAGCTTTTGGAGCCCTGCCCCTATATTAGGTGAGTGAAGAGTTCAATTTACAAACAGGGCATATATGCACATAGACTCAATTACAAGATAATGTTGGAATGCAAGTCTAACCAGGTAATCTTACGTGCATATATGCCCTGTTTGTGAACTGAATTCTTCATTCATCTGATGAACAACTAATTAGGAAGCTCTTTGAAGATTTTTGTTTGTTGTTAAAGGAATTGATTACAGAAATAGGGAGGTTATGCTTCAGTTGTATGGGGCATTAGTGAGAGCAATGTGGAGGTACTGTGTACAATACTGATCTGATTATCTAAAGAGACATATAAATGCATTAGATAACATTCAAAGTAAGTTTACCAGACAAATACAGGAATGAGAGGGTTGTAATATGAAGAAAGATTAGAGAAATTAGTATCTAGAGTTCAGAAGACTAAGAGCTGACTTTATTTAGTTTAGCTTAAAGAACAAAGAACAAAGTACAAAACAGCATGGGAAACAGGCCCTTTGGTCCAACGAGCCTGTGCCGTCACCCCAATGTTCCCACCTCTACCTGTGATCCCTGTCCATGTTTATAGATCTATGGATTAAAAACCAAATTTGAGACAATTTAGGGAGAATTTGTTTTGCCAATTAGCCTAAGAGCACATCTTTGGGATGTGGGAGGAAACCGGGGCACCCGGAGAAAACCCACGCAAGCACTGGGAGAATGCGCAAACTCCCACAGACACAGGCCCAAATCCATGTATCTGCACAGCACAGCGATAGTCACTGAGCTGTCGTGTTGCCCATCAAATGGTCCAGGTCAAGCGTACACTAACGACGTGAAGCACTAGGATACTCTCGAAAAAATCCAAGAGCAGCCCTCTCATGACCCATCGCGTGTATGCCCCTTGTTAGACAACAAGGTGGACCAAAGCACCTGTAGGATAAAAACAAGTACATCAATATCATCATCTATTTACACACTTCCCAGGGACTCCCAAGGCTCATGATCCCTATTTTAAATCAGTTTTCTATACTCCTCCATTCCCATTCTGTTCATGTGCCCATCTAAGTATCTCTTAGTTTTACCAAAAGAGGTGGGAGAGTGGTACCGTTAATCTGAGATAGTGTCACAGCTATAAAGAAAGTGGACGCTGTGGAGGGATTGTCTATGGAGTCTCTGTGGATGAAATTCGAACAGAAAGGGTCAATAACTTTTCTGAGTGTTTTCTGGAGGCCACCCAATAGTAACAAGGATGTTGAGGAGCAGATTGGGAAGCAGATCCTGGAATGGTGTAATAATAACAGAGTTGTTGTGATGGGAGACTTTAATTTCCCAAATATTGATTGCAATCTCCCTAGGGTAAGAGGTTTACATGGGGAGGAGTTTGTGAGGTGTGTTCAGGAAGGTTTCTTGACACAATATGTGGATAAGCCCACAAGAGGAGAGGCTGCACTTGATTTGGCATTGGGAAATTAACCTGGTCAGGTGTCAAATCTCTCAGTGGGAGAGCATTTTGAAGATGGTGATCATAATTTTATTTCCTTTGCAATAGCATTGGAGAGAGATAGGATCAGACAAGTTAGAAAAGTGTATAATTACAGTAAGTCCACAGAAGGCAAAGAGTGGTTATAGATGGGTCATATTCTGCATGGAAATTGGCTACTAGTGGAGTGCCCCAGGAATCTATTCTGGGACCCTTACTCTTCGTGATTTTTATAAATGACCTGGATGAGGAAGTGGAGGGATGGGTTGGTAAGTTTGCTGATGACACAAAGGTTGGAGGTGTTGTGGATAGTATAGAGAGATGTCAGAAGTTGCAGCCAGACATTGATAGGATGCAAGACCAGATGGAAAAGTGGCAGATGGAGGTCAAGTGTAAGCTAAGATATGTGTGAAGTGGTTCATTTTGGTAGGTCAAATAGGATGCAGAATATAATACTAATGGTAGGACTCTTGGCAGTGTGGAAGGTCAGAAGGATCATCGGGTCCAAGTTCATAGGATGCTCAAAGCAGCTGCGCAGGTTGAAGCTGTAGTTAAGAAGGCATATTGTGTACTGGCCTTCATCAATCGAGGAATTGAGTTTTGGAGTCGAGATATAATGTTGCAGCTATATAGGACTCTGGTCAGACCCCACTTGGAGTACTGTGCTCAGTTCTGGTCGCCTCATTACAGGAAGGATGTGGAAGCCATAGAAAGGGTGCAGAGGAGATTTACAAGGAAGTTGCCTGGATTGGATGGCATGCCTTATGAGGATAGGTGAGTGAGCGTGGCCTTTTCTTCTTGGAAAGACGAATGATGAGGGGTGATAGAAGTATATAAGATGTTGAGAGATATTGATCAAGTGGAGAGTCAGAGACTTTTTCTCAGGGTTGAAATGGTTGCCACAAGAGGACGTAGGTTTAAGGTGCTGGGGAATAGGTACAGAGGAGATGTCGGGGTAAGTTTTTCACTCGGAGAACAGTGGGTGCATGGAATGGGCTGCCGGCAATGGTGGTGAAGTGGATTCGACAAGATCTTTTAAGAGAGGGTTATAAGTAAGCCTAGTAATCTCTAAGATGGGGACATCTTCGGCACAATTTTATGGGCCAAACGGCCTGTATTGTGCTGCAGATTATCTTATTTCTATGTTTCTAAACCTTTAAGATTGTGAGAGGTATTGATAGGGTGGATGCGGAAAGGATGTTTCCTCTTTTCGGAGAGCTTAGAATTAGGGGTCATTGCTCAGAAATAAGGGATCACAAATTATGACAAATTAGGAGAATTTTTTTCTCCAAGAGAATTGTGAAACTCTGGAACTCTCTTCCTGAAAGGCAGTAGAACCAGAGTCTTAGAATATTTTTGAGGCAGGGCTAGATTATGAGAGTAAAAGGTTATTGGGATAGGCAGGAGAAATATGGGGTTGGGGTTACAATTAAATCAGCCATGATCTTCTTGAAAGGCAGAGCAAGCTCATAATTTGTCGATATGTTCCAGGGTTTTGGTCCAGCAACATAAGGAATGGCGATCTCATTCCAAGTCAGAATGATGTGGTACATCCCATGTAGCTTCAGCAGAGTAAAAGTTACTCAGATCCATACATGGATGGCTTTTGAGTCACTGATTAGTCAACCAAAGATTGCCCCATCTGCAATTCTGCAAAGATACAGTCATTGGGAGGCATGAAGTCAGATACAGGCTGGGGGGAAGAACAAAGGACAAAGAACAAAAAAAAGTATAGCACAGGAACAGATCCTTCGGCGATCCAAACCTGTGCCAATTATGATGCCTGCCTAAATTAAAACCATATGCAAGTCCGTATCCATCCATTCCCATCCAATCATGTATTCATCTGGTAGCCTCTTAAGTGTTGCTATCGTACCTGCTCCACCACCTCCTTAGGCAGCACGTTCCAGACATTCACCACCTTCTATGTAAAAAACTTGCCTCGCACATCCTCTCTAAACTTTTCCCCATGCACCTTAAACCTATGTCCCCTAGTACTTGAGTTTTCTACCCTAGGAAAGAGTGTCTGACTATCCACTCTATCCATGCCACAGAATAATTGAGAATTGGGATCATTTTTAAGTGGAGTTCTCAATTCAATGTCTCCTTTCACTATCATTCCTCTTTTAGGTCAACACTAAACCATTGCCACAGCTCAGCTTTGTGCAATTAAAGATATGAAGAAATATGCCAAGGCCACGTACAAGATATCTCTCACCCTGTTTGGTCACCATGACCATGAATCATGTCAGTTCTTTTCAGATTCTTACTTGAAACCCCATTGGAATGATCACCCAGTCCATGCATATTCTTCATTTCCTTATGCACCAATCCCTTGTGATCAAGTTGGCTATTCGCATAGAAGTCATGAACAAAATTATTCATATTTCTTCATATCTTTAATTGCACAAAGCTGAGCTGTGGCAATGGTTTAGTGTTGACCTAAAAGAGGAATGATAGTGAAAGGAGACATTGAATTGAGAACTCCACTTAAAAATGATCCCAATTCTCAATTATTCTGTGGCATGGATAGAGTGGATAGTCAGACACTCTTTCCTAGGGTAGAAAACTCAAGTACTAGGGGACATAGGTTTAAGGTGCATGGGGAAAAGTTTAGAGAGGATGTGCGAGGCAAGTTTTTTATATAGAAGGTGGTGAATGTCTGGAATGTGCTGCCTAAGGAGGTGGTGGAGCAGGTGCGATAGCAACATTTAAGAGGCTACCAGATGAATACATGAATGGATGGGAAGCATTTTTATTTATAGTGGAACGAAGATGCTTTCTGTATATTCTTTGATAATTGACAGTCTGTTGGCATCAGATAGATCTTAGAAACAAATAAAAATGAAGTTTACCTGTGGTCTTGAAGGTCATGGCCATCTCCTTTCCAGCATCATATTTTTCCATTGATAAAGTTCCATTGTCATTGGCATGGAGGTATTGGTGTGGAGATGTGAATGATTCAAATGCACTGTATTTGGCAAACCATTTATTCTTATGGACTACAAATGAGACTTGCTTCCGAAACAAATCACTCATCTGCCATTTCTCCAAAGTAACTGTTCCATTGTCGTAGTAACGGACAAAGTAGTTTGGATGTTTCACGGATTCCAGGGACATATATTTATCTGAATCTTAAGAGAAAAGGTAAACAAGACAGGACAGCTTTAAGAGATATTCTGGTCTATAAGGTGTAAAGCTATGGCAATAGATTAGACTGGAGACAGATAACAAATGAAAAACCCAATGAAACATCAAGCATTTCACTCTGTAATGAACTACACATACATGTTCAAATTCATATATCCAGCTCAGATTTTGCTTAGTTTTCTTGATGAATTGTACTCTTGGGGATGAAAAGCAGCGTGCAGCCCATTGACTGTTCTGCCAGAATTTCCCGTCATATGTTACCAAAAAACATCAAGGAAGGAGGTCACATGATATCATGCCAGCAGGGCAAGCTGTGAATGCCTCGCCAACCAGCTTGGTTCTTGATAGATTGGGGCACCTTTATAATGGGTTCTCCAGTGTGAAAAAGAGTAAAAATAGAATGGAGGCACCCCCCCTTACATCTTCCCAACACAGACCCCCACCCAACACAGAAGGCCCCTTCCACCATGAACACCAACCCCATAGGGACATGGACCCCACTTCCACCTCTCACACCTGGCAGTGCCAGAGAACAATGCTCAAGCAAGACCCTTTTGCCCTGAGGGCTATACTTACGCATGTGTCTCTGATGAGTTCAGTTCCATATTTTTACAACACCTGTTTACAACACCTGTTGTAAACTGTGCTGACATGACATCATGCTATCAGGGGTAGGGGGCGAGTGCTGTGGACTTTCTTAACATGGGGGAATGTTACAGTGGGAAGGTCTGCTAATTATATTTAAATGTTTATTCAAGGATTCCTGAACTTTCATGGCAGGAACTCTATTACATCACAGGCAGGAGACAGAAATACTGCTCTAGGAAATGTCACTGGTGGAAATCCTACTTTCAACTGTCATTAAACTTTTTCAGGAATTTTTTCTGGATTCAGGCAGGAGAAGTGGCATCCTTTACCAATTAAAATCTGCAGGTGTCAGACAGTAAATTTTTTCCACTGGATTTACATAGTTAGGTAGTAATTTATGTAGTAAAAGTGAAGAAGGTTACGCGGTGACCTACTTGAGGCGTATAAGATGATCAAAGGACTGGATAGGGTGGATAGTGAGAGCCTTTTTCCTCGGATGGTGATGACCAACACGAGGGGACATAACTTTAAATTAAAAGGTGGTAGTTATAGGATGGATGTCAGAGGCAGGTTCTTTACACAGAGGGTGGTGAGGGCGTGGAATGCCCTGCCTGCAGCAGTTGTGGACTCGCCTACTTTGGGGGCATTCAAACGTTCAGTGGATAGGCATATGGATGATATTGGAATAGTTTAGGTTAGAGGGTCCGCTGGCCAGCGCAACATCGAGGGCCGAAGGGCCTGTACTGCGCTGTAATGTTCTATGTTCTATGAAACTTCAGGCGCAATGAACTAATGAGTTCCTGATTTTGCTGACAGGTAGAACATTATTGGCTAAGGTAACAATGCGTAATATTGTAACTGGATCCTTCAGTTCGGGTGACAGGCTGGGCAGGGAATTGAAGTGCTCAGATAAGTATGTCAATCTCACACTTGTACTGCTATGTCAGAGACTGTAGTCAGCACTCACCGACTATCTTTTCTCCTGATGCATACATTAACAATAAAACTTTCTTTCATTCTTTGAATACATGCTGTCTTTCATGATCTCTGTATTGGTTGACTGAAGTCAGCTGAGTCCAAGACCCGCAGAGAGACAATCGGAAAATTCTTCTTCCATCACCTGCAGGCATTTAGAAGTCAACCACATTGCTGTGGGTCTGGAGTCACATGTTAGGCCAGACCAGGAAAGGACAGCAGATTTCCTTCCTTAAAGGACTGAGTGAACCAGATGGGCTTTTATGACAATCAACAATAGTTTTATGTCATCAGTACTCTTTTAAGTCTAGATTTTTACTGAATTTAAATTTCACCATCACCATCTGGTGGAATTTCGAACCCAGACCCCCCTGGGTCTCTGGAACACTAGTCCAGCAACAATACCACTATGCCACCACCTCTCCAAGCTGTATTGGAACAGCTTGGCTATGGATGCAGGAAACACTGGGAGCACAAGTCTTCTGCACTACTATTGGAATATTGTCAGGGCTCACAGCCTTTACAATATCCAGTGCCTTCAGCCATCCTGACATCGTGTGGTTGAATCAAATCTATTGAAAACTTGACATCAGTCTATTGTCTGCTGCTTTCACTGTTTGGCCTGCAAGTATTTCTGCATTTCACTTTCACCAGGTTGATATCTCATTTTTAAGTAAACCTGGTTCTGCTTTGGTCATGCTGTTCTGCATTCTTCATTGATCTCTTGGTAGGTAATAGTAGGATGGGCAGTATGTCATGCCATGAGGTTACAGATTGTCAATGAGCACAATTCTGCTGCAGCTGATAGCACACAGCACCTCATGGATACAATCATAGAATCCCTACAGTGCAGAAAGAGGCCATTTGACCCATCAAATCTGCACTGACAACAAGCCCATCCAGGCCCTATCCCCATAACCTCACATATATTACCTATTAATTTACATGATACTAAGGGGCAATTAGCAAGGCCAATCAACTTAACTTGCTCATCTCTAGGTGTCCAGTCATGAGTTGCTTGAAATCTGTCCCTTTTAGAAGTAGGCAGTATCAAATATGATGGACAGTATCCTCAATGTGAAACTGGAAAATCATCTCCAGAGGGACTGTTTGATTGTCACTCTTATTGTCATGGACTGATGCCTCTGTGACAGGAAGGCCTCAGTCCACTTCAAATAACCATGTCCTTTAAGAACCAGCCAGCTCAATCAATCGTAATATCATTGATTTACTTTTGGTAATGGAAATTGAAGTTCCCTATCCAGAGTACACTCTGTGCTCTTGCCACTCTCAGTGCTTCCTCTAAGTGGTATTCAAATTGGGGATTACTGATTCATCAGCTGAGGTAGATGGGTGCACTCCATGGTAATCAGTGTGAGGTTTCCTTGTCTATGTTTTGCCTAATGTCGTGAGTCTTCATGGGGTTGGGGTTTCATATACTCCCAGGGTAATGCCCACCCATAGTATACTATAATGTCGCTACCTCTACTGGATCAGTCCTGCTGGTGAGACAGGACGTACCCAGACTTGGATATAGCAGAAGTTTAGAACAAATACACTGTTTGTGGAATCACTTAGCTGTTTAGTACAGAAGTAGCCCTGTGTTGTAGCTTCAACAGATTGACATCTCATTTTTAGATATACCTGGTGTTGTTCACGTCATGCTCTCCTGGACTTTAAAGTTTAAAGTTTATTTATTAGTGTCACAAATAGGCTTACATTAACACTGCAATGAAGTTTTTTTTTTAATAGTACAGCATAGTACAGGCCTTTGACCCTCTATGTTGTGCCAAGCTATGTACGAACCCGAGATCAAGCTATCCCACTCCTATCATTCTGGTGTGCTCCATGTGCTTTGCTATTTCCTCTCCACATCTGTATTACTATTTGGGGGCCTGTAGAAAACTCCTAACAACGTGACCAATCCTTTCCTATTTCTAATTTCAAACCAAGTTACCTCAGTAGGCAGATCACCCTCAAAAGTTACTTTGAAAATCCCCTAGAACTTTTTATTGAACTAGGGTTGACACCGTAGCTTGGTGGTATTGGTAAAGTGAGAGATACGTTGGGAGATTGTCATTGAGTACATATGCCGCATGGCCTCAAATGCAGTGACAGAATAATACAGCATGGAAGCAGGCCTTTCAGACCAAAAGGTCCATGCCAACTATCTAGCCTGCCCATCTCATCTGAATTGCTCGCATCTGGCTTATATCCGTCTAATCCTTACCCATCCAAGTACATGTCTGAATGTTTTTTTTTAAATCTTGCTATAGTATCGGACCCATCTACTTACCTTGCTGGCTCATTCCCGATAAACACCAACCTCTACATTATGAAAATGTCCCTTTTAAATATTTCCCATCTCATCTTAAGCCAATCCCCTCTAGTTTTCAATTACCATTTGCTGGGGAACAATACTACGTGTATTCACCCCACCTATGCTGTTCATGACTTCTGTGTACCATAATAATGTCATCCCTTCATTTTCTGATGTACCAAGAATAAAACCCTAATCTGGCCAACTGCTCCCTTTAACTCAGGTCCATTAGTTGTGCCAACATCCTTGTAAATCTTCTTTGCACTCGTTCCAGTTTATCAATGTCTTTTCTGTAACAGGATAACAAGAACTGTACAAATATCCAAAGTGCAGCCTTACCAACCAATTACACAACTGTAATTTAATCTCTCAACTCATGTACTCAGTGGCCTGACTGATGAAGGCCAGTGTGCTAAACATCTTGTTTACCATTCTGTCTATCAATGATGCCATTTTCAATGAACAATGTAGTTGTACTTCGAAGTCCTCCTGATCAAATACTCTGACCATTCACTATAAAAGTTTTACCCTTATTTGACTTTCCAAAATGCATACTTAAATGTATTGAAATCCATTTGCCAAACTCGGCCCAATTTGCTAACTGTTTTAGATCCCTTTTGTATTTTTGGATAATCTTTTTCATTATCAATGATAACTCCTAACTTAGTATCATCTGCAAACATACTAAACGCTCACATTGAAATCATTTACATAAATAGTGAATAACAAGTGTCCCACCACAAACTCCTGGTGCATACCACGAGTTGGTTGGATTTTAAATTGGTTGATTTAAAATTGGTGTTGTGAAACTTTACTGAGTTTACCCTAGTCCAACGCTGGCATCTCTACATCATGCATACCATGAGTCACAGGCCTCTGTTCGAGAAGCAACCTTAGACCATTACCCTCAGCCTTCATCGATGCAATTTTGAATCCAGTTAGCTACTTCAGCCTAGATCCCGCTCAGTTTACCCTTCCAAACTAGACTGTCAACAGGCTTTGCTAAAATCTATGTAAACAACATCAACTGCCCTACCTCATCCATCCTCTTGGTGCCTCTTCAAAAAAATGGCTAAAGTATTCATCAGATATGAATCCTACGCACAAAACTGTGCTGATTATTCCAAATCAGATCTTGATTGTACAAATGTTGAATCCATCTGTCCTTCAGAACACCATCTAGTAACTTATCCACGACTGGTGTGAGGCTTGCTGGCCTGTAATTCTCTGGCTCGCCTTTGCTACCCTTCATAAACAACTGAACTGAATCCCAGGATTCATTTTTAATTTTGATTGAGATTTAGAAGTTGTCCTTGTTTCCAAGATCCACACAGGTTTTCCCTCTCTCCCTCCCTGATATTATAAATTCTTTTGGCTCGCTGGAATGAGGTCTACTTGCCTTCCTGCAATGGGAATTATGTCTATTGCAGTGGTTTGCTGGCTAGTAGCAAGAGACCAGCAGTGGCATTATCCCTACGGATAATTATCCTTCGGAAGTTACAAGGCTGAGAAGTCAACGTTTCTTTTAACTGACGTTCCTCATATTCTTGTGAAACTTTTCCACACTTTTTCGAATACCTTCACAACTTTCCTCAAATTCAAAGCCCAGAACTGAATGAAATAGTCCAGCAGAGGCTAAACCAGTGTTTGGCGATCAAATGGGGGGTCATCTAAAGTCAAAACATTGGTTCTATTCTCTCTCCAGAGATGCTGTCAGACCTGCTGAGTTTTTCCAGCATTTTCTGTTTTTGTTTTAGATTCCAGCATCAGCAACATTTTGCCTTTAATGGTATGCTTTATTATCTGCTACAATAAACCAGGTAACAACAGACCATTTAGTGTAAAATCTGGTATGGGCAAACGCAAACCCCAGTTTTACTATTACGCTCCTGACTCTTCACCAATAACTTCAATGAAAGAGGTCTAAAGCCAATCTGAAGCCAATCCAATCTGAACATGCCCTATTTCTGTAGGATAAAGATTAACATTAAGGTTTTAAAATGATTAAGAAAAAAATAGTGCTTGTGATTTTGTAAAAGCAGTAGAGGCCAGTATAGATCAGCAATGAAATAAAAAGACAAAATACTGTAAAATCTCCACAGGTTTGGCAGCACCTGTAAGAAAGGAAAGAGCTGATGTTTTGAGTCTAGATGACCCTTTGACAGCAGCTTTTTTCTCTACATAAAGGTTTTGCCAGACCTGCTGAGATTTTCCAGCATTTTCTCTTTTGCTTTCAGATTCCAGCATCCGCAGTAATTTGCTTTTATATAGATCAGAATGATGGTATTGAATGGCAGGGCAGGGTTGAAGGGTTTGGTGGCTACTCTCACTTCAATTTCTGTGTGTAGAACCGAATGTGTTAATCAAATCTGCAAATTTATTGAAGAATGCACAGAAAACCTTCAGAAATACATTTATAATGTTGGAAAACTGAACACATTTAGTCTTTGGGTATAAACAAAATTTCTAGTATCTAAATACGCTGATCCTTACTGGAAATAGATTTGTCAAGGGCTGGGGTAACCAAAAAGCTCATCTGCAGTACTCTTGTGTTGTTAAACTTTTCAAGTAATAGTCTTTTGTTGGTGTAATCTGTGGAAATGGTGAGGCCGTTCATATTGCTGATGAAATGTGGCTCGCTTCCATACACTGAAAAATAAGAACAAGAATTATTCATAATTCTAACGTGAAAATCTGACCTCACAAACTGTAGAATTTATTCAGTACAACATGTTGTGCAGTATTCTTGGTGAGAAGGGGGAAGGATAATTTTGTTACCTGCACCAATTAAACAAAAATTGGTAAAAAGGATAACATTTACATTTAACTAATGTAGTGAAATTGTTGTTCCAAGTATTCAAATTAAATATGAAAGAGGTACATTTGTTAAATATTGTTAAAGATTATACTACATACCTTTATTATAATATTCACAATGAGATGCTGGAACAGGAAAGAAAATAAATTAGTTTTTAATTATAAATAATTTTCGAGAACAACGAGAATAAAAAAAAGATAAAATCTCTTACCGTATTACTTTTACTTTCCTAGATAGTTTAATGTTTTATTAACCCTGATAAGTGTGCGGTGATTCATTTTGGTAGGATAAACTTGAATGTGGATTACAGGGTCAGCGGTAGCATTCTGAGAAATGTGAAGGAACAGAGAGATCTTGGGGTTCATATCCACAGATCTCTGAAAGAAGGCTTATAGTGTGTTAGTGTTTATTAACAGGGGATTTGAGTTGAAAAGTCATGGGGTTATGCTGCAACTGTACAGGACCTTGGTGAGACCACATTTGGAATATTGTGTTCAGTCCTGGTCACCTCACTATAAGAAGGATGTGGAAGCATTGGAGAGAGTGCAGAGGAGATTTATCAGGATGCTGCCTGGTTTGGAGGATAGGTCTTATGAGAAAAGGTTGAGGCTTTTCTCTTTGCAGTGGAGGGGAATGAGAGGCAACTTAATAGAGGTTTATAAGATGATAAGGGGGATTGATAGAGTGGACATGCAGAGACTATTTCCTCAGCTGGATGTAGCTGTTACTAGGGGGCTTAACTATAACATAGAACATAGAACATAGAACAATACAGCACAAATAGGCCCTTTGGCCCGCGAGTTGAGCCGATCATATCTACCAAACCACAGACCTATCTATAACCCCCTAACCTATTCTTTTCCATATACTCATCCAGTCATGGTAGAAAATATATCTCTTTGTAAACTGTTTGTATCCTCTTACAACTTGCCTTTCCATCTATTTTTGTGCTGTCTGCAAATTTGGCTACAGTTCATTCGCTTCCTTCTTCCAACTCATTAATTATATTAACATAGAAATATAGAAGATGGAAGCAGAAGTAGGCCATTCAGTCCTTCAAGCCTGCTTCTTAACTCATTATAATCATGGCTAATTATCAAATTCAATATCCTGATCCCACCTTCCACCCATATCCCTTGATCTCTTTAGCCCCAAGAGCTATGGCCAGGGTTCTTCTGCACTGCTCAAGTGCAGATTACAAAAACAGGGAAGTCATGTTGGAGTTGTATGGAACTTGGTTGAGGCTGCAGCTGGAGTACTGTGTGTAGTTCTGGTCACCACATTATAGTAAGGATGTAATTGCACTGGAGGGGATGCAGAGGAGATTCACCAGGATACTGCCTGGGTTGGAACAGATAAGTTATTAAGAGAAGTTGGGAAGGCTTGGGTTATTTTCATTGGAGCAAGAAGACTGAGGGGCGACCTGATCAAGATGTACAAGACTATGAGAGACATGGAAAGAGTGGGTAAGGAATATCTGTTCCCCTTAGTTGAAGGGTCAAGCATGAGGGTGGTTCGGGAGTGGAATGCCCTGCCTGCAGCAGTTGTAGATGTGCCAAGTTTGGTGGCGTTTAAGAGGTTAATTGATAAGTATATGGAAGAGAAGGGGATGGTTTAGTTTGGAGGGGCATTGCTTTTTATATTGGTCGGCGCAACATCGAAGGCCGAAGGGCCTGTTCTGTGCTGTAATGTTCTATGTTCTATGTTCTATGAGGGGACTTAGGTTCAAGGTGAGGGGCAGGAAGTTCAGGGGGGATATGATGAAAAACATTTTTACCCAGACGATGGTGACAGTCTGGAATGTGCTGCCTAGAAGAGTAGTAGAGGTGGATGCCTCACATCCTTTAAAAAATATGTGGATGAGCATTTGGCACATCATAATATTCAGGACTACGCGCCAAGTGCTAGCAAGTGGGATTAAGTGAGAATTGAGGTGTTTCTAATGTGTTGATGCAGATTCGATGGGCTGAACAGCTTCTGCTGAGCTGTATGATTCTATGATTTTATAATAGGTGGTATCATTAATATGAAGATTATCAAAAATTACAGGGAGATCTTGATCAGTTCAGGAAGTGAGCCGAGGATTGGCAAATGGATTTCAATACAGATAAATGTGAAGTGCTGCATTTTGGAAAGTTAAAGCAGGGTAGGGCTTATACAGTGAATGATAGGACCTGGGGAGTGTTGAGGAACACAGGAACCTAGGAGTACAAATACATTGTTCATTGAAAGCTGCATCACAGAAAGACAGAGTGGTGAAGAAGGCATTTAGCACACTGGCCTTCATCAGTGAGGGTAATTATCGGAGTTGGGATATTATGGCGGAATTTTCCCATCCCATCCACCACAGGAATGTTTGTGGGCAGGGCAAGACCATGCAAAGGTCCATTGACCTTGAGTGAGATTTTCTGGTTGTGGGGCAATTGCTGCCGGAAAATCCCACTCTATGTTAAGTTGTACAAGCTGTTGATGAGGCTGCATGTGGAGTATTGTGTATAGTTTCGGTCACCCTGTTATAGGAAAAACATTGATAAACTGGAAAGAGTGCAAAAGATTTACCAGAATGCTGCCAGAACTAGTGGGCCAGAGTCACAGGGAGAGGTTGGCCAGGCTGAGGTTTTATTCCTTGGAAGTTCGAGAATGAGGGGTGACCATTCTGGGTTTATAAAATCATGAGGGATAGGGATAGGATGTTTTTCTCAGAAAAGGGAATTGATAACTAAAGGCATAGGTTTAAGATGAGAGGGGAAAGATTTAGAAGGGACCTGAGAGGTCATTTCTTTATGCAGAGGATGGTGTGTATCTGGAATGAACTGCCGGAGAAAGTGGGCGAGGCAGGTACAATAGCAACATTTAAAAAGCATTTGGATAATTACATGGATGGGAAAAGATTAAAGAGATATGGGCCAAAAACAGGTAATTAGGACTAGTTGGGACGGCACCATGGTCAGCATGGATTGGTTGGGGCAAAAGATCTGTTTCCGTGCTATATCGTTCCAAGACTCTGAATTAAAATTTATGTCTCTCTTTTTTGAAAACTTGGCCTCCACAGCCACATCTCAGTCCTGAATGGTCTACTCTGTAGACTGAGACTGTGTTCCCTAGTTCTAGATTCCCCAACTAGAGAAACATTTTCCCTGCTTCTAGTTTGTCCAGTCCTGTTAGAATTTTATATATTTCAATCAAATTTCCTCCCACACTTGACATACAAAAACAGAAATGCTGGAAAATCTCAGGTATGACAGCATCTGTGGAGAGAGAACAGAGCCAACAATTTGAGTCTGGATCATCTTTTATCTTTTATCTCCTCTCATCATTCAAAATGAATACAAGCTCAGTCGAACCAATCTCTCCACATAAGAGTCCAGCCAACTCTATATCGGCCTAGTGAACTTGCACTTTCCCTGTGGCAAGTATACATTTTCTTAGGTAAGAAGAAGCTGCATGCAATAGTCTAGATTTTGTCTCATAATGTATAATTGCAGTAAGACATCCCTATTTCTGAACTCAAATCTTCTTACAATGAAGGTTTCACACAAAGGGTAGTGGGGGTGTGGAATGCACTGCCGAGTAAGGTGGTGGGAGCAGGCACGCTAGGGTTGTTTAAGGGTCTCTTGGACAGCCACATGAGCGTTATGCAGATAGAGGGATATAGCAGGACTGTCTAAATATCTTATTTGTTTCCACAGGCAATTCGGTCCACCTTGTTGACCAACAAGGTGCATGCATTCAGCAGGTCGTGTGAGGGCTGCTCTTGAATGTTGCTTCAGGAGTTGCCTAGTGCTTCACGTCGTTAGTGTATGCTTAAACTGGACCATCAGATGGGCAACATGACAGCTCAGAGACTATCGCTGTAGCTGTGCAGACACATGGATTTGGGCCTGTGTCTGCGGGAGTTTGCGCGTTCTCCCCGTGGTTGCGTGGGTTTTCTCCGGGTGCTCCGGTTTCCTCCCACATCCCAAAACTGTGCTCTTAGGCTGATTGGGTAACAAATTGTCCCTATATTGGTCCCTATATGGGAATCTTCCACAATAGGCATAGCCTAAAGTCATGGATATGTCATTAAGACATTAGGACGGCGGCGCGGGCTCGTTGGGCCAAAGGGCCTGTTTCCCGTGCTGTGTTGCTCTTTGTTCTTTGTTCTTTGTTCTTGAAGGCCAGCAAACCATTTACTTTCTTAATTGCATGCTCTATCTACCTCCCCACTTTCATTGATTGATGTACAAGGACACCTTTTGTACATCACACTTCCTATTTAAATAATACTTTCTTTCTGTTTTTCACACCAAAATATATTACTTCATATTTAGCCACATTTTACTGCACCTGCACATGCTCACCTACTCACTCGACTTGTCTAAATCATCTTGAAGCCTCTTTGCATCTTCCATATAAGTCACAATCCTATCCAGTTTTGTATTATCAACAAACTTGGAAATGTTACATTTAATTCCCTCATAATGTAATTTATATGTATAAAACAAACAGCTGGGGTCCAAACACTGATCCATGTGGAACCTCACTAGTCACTACTTGACACTCAGAAAAAGACCTATTTATTCTCACACTATGTCGTATCTGTCAACCAATTCTTGATCCATGCTAACACATAACCCCAATTCCCTGTGCTTTAATTTTCCCACGAATCTCTTCTGAGGGACCTCATCAAAAGATTTCTGAAAGTCCGAATACACCACTTGTTCCCCCTTACCTACTTACATCCACTACTACTCCCTTATCTACTATTTACAAAGAACAAAGAGGGAGTTTTTTCACACAGAGGATGGTGGGGGTATGGAATGCGCTGCCAAGTAAAGTGGTGGAGGCAGGTACTCTGAAGTTATTTAAGAAATACTTAGATGGGCATATGAACAGAATGGGAATGGAGGGGTATAGAAAACTGATTTAAAATAGGGATCATGAGCCTTGGGAGTCCCTGGGAAGTGTGTAAATAGATGATGATATTGATGTACTTGTTTTTATCCTACAGGTGCTTTGGTCCACCTTGTTGTCTAACAAGGGGCATACACGCGATGGGTCGTGAGAGGGCTGCTCTTGGATTTTTTTTCGAGAGTATCCTAGTGCTTCACGTCGTTAGTGTACGCTTGACCTGGACCATTTGATGGGCAACACGACAGCTCAGTGACTATCGCTGTGCTGTGCAGATACATGGATTTGGGCCTGTGTCTGTGGGAGTTTGCGCATTCTCCCCGTGCTTGCGTGGGTTTTTTCCGGGTGCTCCGGTTTCCTCCCACATCCCAAAGATGTGCTCTTAGGCTAATTGGCAAAACAAATTCTCCCTAAATTGTCTCAAATTTGGTTCTTAATCCATAGATCTATAAACATAGACAGGGATCACGGGTGGAGGTGGGAACATCGGGGTGGCGGCGCAGGCTCGTTGGGCCGAAGGGCCTGTTTCTTTGTTCTTTATTATCATTGCACCAGTTCACCAAACTCTTTATCTCATTCCTGTACTCTGTCTCATCGTTGTTTGAGATGTGATGCACTGCAATGGTGTCATCAGCAAACTTGAAAATCGTGTTGGAGAGGAATGTGTCCACACAATCATGGGGAGTATCGTAGGGGGCTGAGGACGAGCCTTGTGGAGCACCAGTGTTGAGAATGATCATGGAGGAGGTGTTGATACTTATCCTTACTGATTGCAGTCTGTGGGTTAAGAAATTCAAGATCCAATCGCTAAGGGAGATGCCAAGGCCCATGCCACGGAGTTTGGAGATGAGTTTCATGGGAATAATGGTGATGAAATCTGAGATGTAGTCAATAAATAGTAGTCTGATGTAAGTATCTTTGTTGTCTAGGTGTTCTAGGGTTGTGTGTAGGGTCAGGGAGATGGATCTGCTGTGGATCTGTTGTGGCAGTAGTGGATTCAGGCAATCAAGAGGTTGGAAGTATAATGTTCTTTGGGAAGGAATTCTTCCATCTTTACCTAGTCTGGCCCACATATGATTCCAGATCCACAGCAATGTGTTTGATTCTTAGAAAAGCAACCTGAAATAGAGGACAGCTGGGAATGGCAATAAATGCAAATCCAATTTACTTAGCCTCTTATTGCAGGGAAAATCAAGTGAATCTTTTCAATGCAAGTATGTCATTCCCTAAAAATGGAGTCCAACATTTCACATGTGGTCTGACCAAAGCTCTGTACAACTCTGGCAAGATTTATTTATTTTTGTACTTTGATGCCTTTACAATAAAGGCCACTCTGACATTTGCCTTTCAAATCTTTCTGAAATTCAACATTTACAGATCTCACACTTTTAAAAAATATTCTGCTTTTCTATTTTTCAGATGAAAGTGAATAACCTCACACTTTCCTGTTATTCTCTAGCACTTAAGTTGTCTTGAAATTGAGATAATGGCAAATTTCTCCCATTCCCATTATGAAGAAGAGTGCATATATGCTGTAAATGGATAGTCTTCCTGTTGAAGAGGTCAAAATCAATTAAAATGTTTACAGCACTGCATTCAAAAGTAAAAGTACAAAATTGCTGTAGAATATTCTGAAATGACAAAGTGCCATGTGATAAGATACTTATAAATTTTTATTATTTAAGCAGAAATGAGTCATAATGAACAGAAACAACAGAGTAACATCATAAACTACAAGATGACTGAAAACTCTGAGCCAATATTATAGTTCTTACGACAATTGTCTGATTTCCTCCAGTCAATGAAGATTCCTTGTCGACAACATGCTTGGCTATATGCAGCAATAGCACCACAGAAACAAGGTCCATCTTTTCCATTGTAGCACTTTGCAGTTACTGACTTGCAGGACTTGTAATAGGGTTCAACACTGATCTGCAAAATTGAATGTGCAAACTCCAGAAGAAATGTATGTCAAGAGAAACTGAAACTTGGTGCAAGTGAATGACATTAATATTCAAACTCAGCACAATTAATTTACTTATCTACATAAACACTTACTAGGCAAGTTGAGTGAGTCGGCAAGTATATGGCACATGCAGTATAGTGTGGATAAGTGTGAAGTTATCCACTTTGGTAGGAAAAACAGAGTGGTAGAGTATTACTTAAATGTAGATAGATCAGAAATGATGTGATGGTGCCAGCATTGGACAATAAGAAGTCTCTCAACACCAGACTTGCAAAATCCTACTAACTGTCCTGGCTTGAGATAATTTCCACCCCTTTTATCTGTGATTATCCCTTTCTCCACTTGCACTATCTATACCTGTAAAGACTTGATTATTTATAAAGACTTGTATTCTAACCATTACCTTGCAATTGTGTCTCAGTCTACATATGTCATGTTTGTGAACCCACCTCTCTACTCACCTGATGAAGAAGCAGTGCTCCAAAAGCTCGTGATTCCAAATAAATTTACTGGATTTTAACTTGTGTTGTGAGACTTCTTATGATGTAAAAAGGAACTGGAGATCTTTGTACATTAGGCAATGAAAGCAAACACGCAGGTGCAGTAATTAGTTCGGAAGGCAAATGTATTTGTGGCCTTCATTGCACGAAGACATGTAGAGGGACAGGAGTATTGAGGAAGCAGGAGGTCTACAGAAGGAGTTGGACAGGTTCGGAGAGTGGTCAAAGAAGTGGCAGATGGAATACACTGTGAAAAAGTGTGAGGTTATGCACTTTGGAAGGAGGAGTGGAGGCATAGACTGTTTTCTAAATAGGAAAATGCTTAGTAAATCACAAACACAAAGGGATTTGAGAGTCATTGTTCAAGATTCTCGTCAGGTTAACATCCAGGTTCAGTCAGCAGTTAGGAAGGCAAATGCAATGTTAGTGTTCATGTCGAGACGGCTGGAATACAAGAGCAGGAATGTACTTTAAAGACTAGAAAGGCTCTGGTCAGAACTCATTTGGAGTACTGTGAGCAGTTTTGGGCCCCATACCTAATGAAGGATGTGCTGGCCTTGGAAAGAGTCCAGAGGAGGTTCACAAGAGTGATCCCTGGAATGAAGAGCTTGTCACATGAGGAATGGTTAAGAATTCTGAATCTGTACTCGTTGGAATTTAGAAGAATGAGGGGCTCCTTATTGGAACTTTCAGGATACTGCGAAGCCTGGATAGAGTGCATTGGAGAGGATGTTTCCACGAGTAAGAAGAATTAGAACTAGAGGGCATAAACTCAGGCTAAAGGGAAGATCCTTTAAAACAGCAAAGAGGAGGAATTTCTTCAGCCAGACGGTGGTGAATCTGTAGAATTCTTTGCCAGGTTATTGAGTGTCCTTAAGACAGAGACAGATAGGTTCTTGATTAATAAGGGGATCAGGGCTTATGGGGAAAAGGCAGGAGAATGGGAATGAGAAAAATATCAGCTATGATTGAATGGCAGAGCAGACTCAATGGGCCAACTGGCCTAATTCTGCTCCTATGTCTTATGATCTTCCTGACACCCCGAAGTCCACCATCCACAACACACAAGTCAAGAGTGTGGTGGAATATTTGCCACTTTCCTTGATGACTGCAGTTCCAACAACACCCAAGAAACTTAATAACACCCAGGACAAAGCAGTCCTCTTGACTGGCACCTCATCCATCACCTTCAAGATCCATATTTAAGGGTATTCACATGGTCATTGGATAAACATATGGATAATACTGGAATAGTTTAGGTTAGAGGGTCATTAGATTGGTTCCAGTGGTCAGTGCAACATCGGGAGCTGAAGGGCCTGTACTGCGCTGTAATGTTCTATGTTTTATGTTCTACATCTTCCATTACTAACACAGGGGGAGCAGATTTAGGATTGAGTTGAAGAAGAACTTCACACAAAGGATTGCATATTTGTGGAATTCCCTGCCCCATGAAGCAGTTGAGGCTACCTCATTGAAGTTTTTAAGGCAAGGATAGATAAACTTTTGAACAGTAAAGGAATTAAGGGTTATGGTGAGCAAATGGGTAAGTGGAGCTGAGTCCACAAAAAGATCAGCCATGATCTTACTGAATGGTGGAGCACGCTCGAGGGGCCAGATGGCCGACTCCTGTTCCTAGTTCCTATGTTCTTAACACACAGTAATAGCCATGTGTAGCATCTGCAAGGTGCACAGCAGCCACCGACCAAGCCTCCTTCAATAACACCTTACAAATCTGTGACCTCAATCACCTTGAAGGGCAAGGGCAACAGATTCATAGAAACATCACCATCAGCAAGTTCTCTCCAAGCAACACATCACCCTAACCTGGAATTATACTGCCAATTCTTCACTTCTGCTGGATCAAAATTCTTCCTTAACAGCACTGTACGTGTATTTAAACCATGTGAAATGCTATGGTTTAAGAAAGCAGCTCACCACCATCTTTTTAAGGACAATTAGGGGTAGTTAATAAAAATGCTGACCTGGTTAGTTACATCCACATCCTGTGAAAGAATAAATATTAAAGGAATATTGCAGGAGCAGAATGATTGCCATTGGCTATGACCACCAGTGAACCATGCAGTGGCTGCAAAGGAAAGTATGCAAAATAGATAGAGGGAAACCATTGAATGTGGTATATTTAGATTTTCAGAAAACGTTTGGAAAGGTCCTATACAGAATGTTACTAAACACAATTAGAGCACATGGATTCAAGGGAACATACTTATCAGAATTGAAAACTAGTTAATGGATAGAAAGCAGAGAATAGGAATAAATGTGTCACTTTCAGGTTGGCAAGCTCTTACTACTGGGGTATGACAAGGATCAATTGGGACTGGGCAGCTTTGCCTGCCCCAGTGTGAAATTATGGAGAAGTCAGTGTGGGCGTGAACCCAGCCCACCCGAAGAATTTTACACTCATCCCCGAATACAAACCTAGTTAGTGTAGAAAGTAAAATGCTGCCGAGTATTTCTGAAATTGTCTGAAAATGGGAATTGTCGAACTCCAAAGGACTTTGATGTCCTTGCCCATGAATCATGGCAAGTTAAGATGCAGGTACAACAAGAAAATAAGAAGGCAGATGGGAAGTAGGTATTTATAACAAGATAATCTGTATATAGGAGTAAAGATGTCTTACTGCAATTATAGAGAGCCTTGATGAGTCTGCACCTGGAGCACTGTGTGCAGATTCAGTCCTTGCCTGAGGAAAGATACACTTGCGGGAGAGAAAGTTGCCTGCGCAACTAAGGTTTCTTAGTTGCCTGCGCAACTAAGGTTGAGCAGATGATCCCTGGGGTGGACTGACTGTGCTGAGAGGATTGATTAAATAGAAATATAGTCTGTGCATTGATTTTCTGGAGTTTAGAAGAACGAAAAATGATCTGAATCAACCAAAGAAAATTCCTACAAGGCTTGACAGTGTAGAAGTTGGAAGAATGTTTTCCTTGGCTGGGGGTCTAGAACCAGGGAACACTCTCAGAATAAGGGGCAGGCCAGTTAGGGCTGAGATGGAGAATTTCTTCACTCAGGGAGTGGTGAATCTTTCGAATTCTCTACCCTAGATGGCTGTAGAGGCTCAGTCGTTGAGTATGTTTGAGACAATGATCTACAAGTTTCTACATATTATAAACATCAAGGATACACGGATAGTACTGGAAAATGGTGTGGAAGAAGAAAATTAGCTCTGATTTAATTGAACGATTGAGTGGGTTTGAAGGGCTGAATTGCCTACTCCCATTCCTATTTATATTATCTACACCGATAAACTTTTGGCACCAGTTTTGGGGCTAGGTCATTGGTATGCAACTTGAACAGGGTTTGGGCTAAGCCATTCCCCTGGCTTAACCCAGTTACCTGATTCTTCCAGTCTTGAATCTTGCCCTTATGCATCCTTAACTGTCTGTCCCAGAAGAGAAGTTCAATGCTATCAGTAAACACAGAAAGGGCAAATTCTTGATACTTGAAAAATAGGCAAGTGTCCCAGATTCCATTGTTTGCTGCAGTGAGGTCAAAGAAATGCTGGCGATGCATCAATGTTCTCATCACTCCATCTGTCAGCATGTGAGCAAACCGAGTACATGTCTGTACTTGGAGCATCCAAGAATCAGAACCAAGACCAATACGCAATGGAGGGCATGAGGGCCATAGGATTGGGTGTAGGGGCAGAGGTTGGCATTAGGGGACATGGCCAATAACTTTCAAACTTACCTTTCAAAAAGTTCCCTCATCCAGGCTATGGTTCACACCACCTTTGATGGGTTTTGAACCTTGAGTCCTTGAAAAGCTTGCATGAGAATTGTGGAGGGTGAGGAGACCCTCATCCCTGCAATGGAATCCAGCTAGGCAAAGAGTGTGAACTCTTGATCCACACCAGCCTGCACAACTACCCTGCATTGGTGAAAACTGAGGAGGCCAGAAATGCCAACATCAGTTCCCAGCCACATTTACTAAAGATCAACAGAATCTCAATAAATTTATTCAATTGACTGGGAGACAATGAAGGCATTGGTGTGGAAACATTCATGGTGATCTGAATTTATCTTTCATTGAGGCAGCAGTTGAGAGTTGTTAATTTCTATGACCCAAGCGCTGCATAGTCTTGTATTTTCATATGTATCCATTATTTTAACAGAATCACTGGTAACTATGTCCATCCCATCATACAGATTTTAATAACTCAACTTATCCTGCATCAGCCTTTTGGCTAAGATCAAATATAGTTTCAACATGCTGTGCCTGGTCGAAGTCATTGGGTTACATTTCAGCTTCATTTGAAGCAATTTTTAAAAGTGGCACCTCGGCCTTTTGGCTAAGATGCAAATGAGATCGAGCCTTGGAGGAGGAACTATGTCTACTCCAATCAGCTTGGATCATGTAGATCAAGCCCAAGACAAGAGGTGAGAGCCCTGTCTTGTCAGCTTGGATCAGGAATGTCCCAACTTGTTGGGACTTTGAATTGGATTTGATTTTATTCAATTGGAATAAAAACGAAAAAAAAAGTTGAAATGTTGCATATTCTGCACTCTGATAATTGTACATTACTAAGTATAAGTTGATGACTTACTTTATGGTGACAAGGAGAAAACATGTCATTCAGTAGCTGTTTGCAGTGAGTCTCTGCATAACTGAAGCCTTGTTGCATTTCAGTTTTTACTGCTTGAACTTTGCACTGGAATAGAAAAGAATGAATATATATTCAACCAGATTTGAACTGACAAGAACACAAGAAGTTCCTCCTCAGTCATAAATTTGCTTCCTCTTATTTTGAGGCTATGCTCCCTAGTTCAAGTTTCACCCCTCAGTGGAAACAATTTCCCTATTTCCATCTTATCTATTTCCTTCATAATCTTATATGTTTCTATAAGATCTCTCCTCATTCTTCTGAATTCCAATGAGTATAGCTCCAGTTTAGAACATAGAACATAGAACATAGAACAATACAGCACAGAACAGGCCCTTCGGCCTTCGATGTTGTGCCGACCAAAATAAAAAGCAATGCCCCTCCTAACTAAACCATTCCCTTCTCATCCATATACTTATCAACTAACCTCTTAAACGCCACCAAACTTGGCGCATCTACAACAGCTGCAGGCAGGGCATTCCACTCCCTAATCACTCTTTGAGTAAAGAACCTACCTCTGATATCCGTCCTATAACTCATACCCCTTAATTTAAAGTTGTGTCCCCTCGTGCTAGCTTTTTCCATCCTAGGAAAAAGGCTATCACTGTCCACCCTATCCAAACCTCTAATTATCTTATATGCTTCAATAAGATCCCCCCTTAGCCGCCTCCTTTCTAACGAAAACAACCTCAAATCCTTCAACCTCTCTTCATAGGACCTGCCCTCCATACCAGGCAACATCCTAGTAAACCTCCTCTGTACCCTCTCCAATGCCTCCACATCTTTCTTATAATGTGGCGACCAGAACTGCACACAATACTCCAAGTGCGGCCGCACTAGAGTTTTGTACAGCTGCAACATGATGCTGCGGCTCCTAAATTCAATCCCCCTACCAATAAAAGCTAAGACTCCATAAGCCTTCTTAACAACTTTATCCACTTGACTGCCTACTCAATCTTTCCTCATAAGCCAATCCTCTCAACCCTGGAAACAACCTAGTGAATCTCCTCTGACCCTCTCGAGTGCCAGTAGATCCTTTCTCAAGTAAGGAGATTAAAATTGTACACAGTACTCCAGGTGTGGCCTCACTAGCACCTTATACAGCTGCAACATAACTTTGCTGTTTTTAAACTCCTTCCCTCAAGCAATAAAGGACAAAATTCCATTTGCCTTCTTAATTACCTTTTTTACCAGGAAGCTGCCTGGTTTGGAGGATAGGTCTTATGAGGAAAGGTTGAGAGAGCTGGGTCTTTTTTCTTTAGAGCAGAGGAGGATGAGAGGCAACTTAATAGAGTTTATAAGATGATGAGGGGGATAGATAGAGTGGCCATGCAGAAACTATTTCCTCGGGTGGATGTAGCTGTTATTAGGGAGCATAACTATAAGACTCATGGTGGGGGATATAGGAGGGATGTCTCTTTACTCAGAGTGGTTGGGGTGTGGAATACACTGCCTGCTGTGATAGTCAAGTCGGACACTTTAGGAACTTGCGAGCAGTTATTGGATAGGCACATGGAGCACACCTGAATGATAGGGAGTTTGATCTTGGATTTGGACATAGCTCAGCACAACGTCGAGGGCCAGAGGGCCTGTACTGTGCTGTACTGTTCTATGTTCTACCTGCTGCACCCGCAAACCAACTTCTTGAAATTCTTGCTCAAGGACAAGAAACCCTCTGCACAGATCCCTCTGCACAGCAGCATGCTGCAATTTTTTAACCATTCCTACCAAAATGGATGACCTCACATTTACCAACATTATACTCCATTTGCCGGACCCTCGCCCACTCACTTAGACTATATATATCCCTTTGCCGACTTTCAGCATCCTTTGCACACTTTGCTCTGCCACAAATCTTAGTGTGATCTGTGAATTTTGACACACTACACTTGGTCCCCAACTCCAAATCATCCGCATCAATCGTAAACAATTGTGGTCCCAACACTGATCTCTGAGGCACACCACTAGTCATTGATCACCAACAAGAAAAACAACCAATTATCCCCACTCATTGCTTTCTATTAGTTAACCACTCCTCTATCCCTGCTAATACATTGCCCGTAACACTGTGCACCTTTATATTATGTAGCAGTCTTTGGTGTGGCACCTTGGCAAATGCCTTCTGGAAATCCAGATACACCACATCCACAGGTTCCCCACTGTCCACTGCATCGGGAGTTTCAGTTACATTGGGCAGCATGATCGGTGCAGACTTGGTGGGCTGAAATGCCTGTTCCTGTGCTGTAATTTTCTTTGTTCTTTGTTTTTTGACCTGCCCATCTTAAACCCAGGCTGAATCTTACTATTGGAACAATTTATACCAGAGAGAGTGGATAATGTCGTGAATTGTCATTCTCCAGAAATGAGAGACTGCAGAATGAAGTATTACAGACATAGCTAGGGTATAGAGAAAGATCAACTTAATGCAAGATAAGTCCATTCAAAAGTCTGACAACAGTGAGAAGAAGCTATTCTTCAGTGGGTTGGTGATCTAAGATTTTTCTATCTTCTTCCCGATAAAAGAAAGTGGAAGAGAGAATGTCCAGGGTGCGTGGAGTTCTTAACTATGCTGGCTGCTTTGCCGAGGCAGCGGGAAGTTTAGACAGAATCAATGGATGGAAAGCTAGTTTGCTTGATGGATTGGGCTACGTTCATGACCTTTTGTAGTTCCTTGCGATCGTGGGCAGATCAGGAGCCATACCAAATTGTGATACAATGAGAAAGAATGCTTTCTATGGTACATCTGTAAAGTTTGATAATAGTTGTAGCTGACATGTCAAATTTCCTGAGTCTTCTGAGAAAGTAGAGGCATTGGTGGGCTTTCTTAACTATAATGTCAGCATGGGGGACAAAATTGTTGATGATTTGGTCACCTAAAAACTTGTGATTAAGTTGTGATTACTTGTTGTGTAAGTTGTGTAAACTTGTGATTAAACTTGTGTCACCTAAAAACTTTGGTCACCTAAAGAACTATGAAACTGTACCCTTTGATCTCTTTGTTCTATAACTCTCCCCAATGCCAACCATTAGCTGAGTAAGATATACATATGGATGACACTGGGATAGTGTAGGTTAGATGGACTTTAGATCGGTTTTCATTGGTTGGTGCAACACCGAGGGCCGAAGGGCCAGTACTGCACTGTAATGTTCTATGTTCCATGTTCTATGAGTAAGTCCGCCCTCGTTCGATCTATCAAAATACATCACCTTGCACTTACTTCAATTAAACTCCATCAACCATTCATCAGCCCATTGGCCCAATTGATCACAATCCTGTTGCAAACCTAGGTTAGCATTGCTGCCTCACAGACCCAGAGACCTAGGTTTGATTCCCAGCTTGGGTCAGTTTCTCTGTGGATTTCTATCATGTGTCTGCATGGGCTTCTTCTGGTTTTCTCCCACAATTCAAAAGATGTGCTGGTTGGGTGCATTGGCGATGCTAAATTCTCCATATTGTACCCAAATAGGTGCCAGAGTATGGTGACTGGGGGATTTTCACAGTAACTTCATTGCAGTGTTAATATAAGCCTACTTGTGACTAATAAATAAACTGAGCTTTTTTGTCAACTGCCTTTTGGAAACGACATCTACAGGTTCCACTCTTCCTTTTCTCCCTGTTACATCTCAACACCTAAAACAGGGTTTTGAGAGTAGAAGCTAGAAATTTATTGTCTTGAAAAAAAATGCTTAACCGTATTGTACCAAGCACAAAGAAATTTATTGACCCTCCCAAAGAGCTCTGATACAGTGGTAGTGAGCCTTTTTATCATATGATAGTTTTATAGCTTACTGATTTGCAGTGGTACTTCAGAGAGCATCACAATTAACCAGGTAGTTTAGCACTGGATTCACCTATTCAGCAGACAGGGTATGTGATTGCTATTCACCCTCTGCTTATCAAGAATTTATCTATTCTGCTTTAAAATATTTAAAGACCATGCTCCCACTGTCTTTTGAGAGAGTTCCAGAGACTTATAATCTTCTGAGAGAAAACATTTCTGCTGATCTCTGTCTTAAATGAATGACACTCAGTGATCCCGAGTTCTAGATTCTCCCACAAGAAGAAACATCCTCTCCACAAAGGAACACAGGAATAAGGAGCAGAAGTAGGCAGATTTAGCCCTTTGCGCCTGCTTCCCCATTCAATCAGATCATGGCTGATCTCTCCCTGGTCTTAAATCCACCTCACCACATGTTTCCAATATCCCTCTTTCCCTTTTTCATTAGAAATATATTTATCTCCTGAAACAATTCAATGATTCAGACTCCACCGCATTATGGGGCAGCAAGTTCCACAAATTCACCCACCCTCTGTGAGAAATTGTTTCTCCCCATCTCAGTTTTAAATCTACTGCCTCTCAATCCATTTCTGTAACTTCTTGTTTGAGATTGCCCCATAAGAGGGAACATTTGATCTACATTTACTTCATCAATCCCTTTTAACATTTTATATCCCACAATCAGATCCCCTTTTATCCTTCTATACTCCAGCAAGTACAAGCCCAAACAGTTTAATCTCTCCTCATATGTCAACCCTTTCATCACCAGAATCAATCTAGTGAACCTTCTCTGAACTGCCTCCAATGCCATCACATGCTTCCTCAAATAAAGATACATTACTCCAATTTTGGTCTCACCAACACCCTATATAATTGCAACAAACTTCTCCACTTTTACATTCCAGTCCTTTGGAGTAAGTGCCAACATCCCGTTTGCCTTTTTTCTTACCTGCTGCATCTGTGTACCAATTTTCACGATTCTTTAACACAGACACCCAGATTCATAGAACATAGAACATAAAATATACAACATAGAACACAGAACAGGACAGCACAGTACAGGCCCTTCGACCTTCAACGTTGTGCCAAGCTATGTCCAAACCCAAGATCAAGCTATCCCACTCCCTATCATTCTGGTGTGCTCCATCTGCCTATCCAATAACCATTTGAAAGTTTCTAAAGTGTCCGCCTCCACTATCCCAGCAGGCAGTGCATTCCACACCCCAATCTCTCTCTGAGTAAAGAATCTACCTCAGACATCCCCTCCTATATCTCTCAACATGAACCTTATAGTTATGGCTCCTAGTAATAGCTACATCCACTCGAGGAAATAGTCTCTGAACGTTCACTCGATCAATCCTTCTCATCATCTTATAAATCTCTATTAAGTCGCCTCTCATCCTCCTCTGCTCTAAAGAGAAAAGTCACAGCTCCCTCATCCTTTCCTCTTAAGACCTACCCTCCAAACCAGGCAGCATCCTGGTAAATCTCTTCTGCACTCTCTCCAATGCTTCCACATCCTTATAGTGAAGTGATCAGAACTGAACACAATATTCCAAATGTGGTCTTACCAAGGTCCTGTACAGTTGCAGCATAACCCTACGGCTTTTAAACTCAAACCCCTGTTAATAAATACACTTTCTATCTACTTGACTGGCAACCTTCAGAGATCTGTAGATATGAACCCCAAGATTTCTCTGTTCCTCCACATTCCTCAGAACCCTGACATTGACATGAAATCTGCATTCAAATTTGTCTGACCAAAATGAATCACGTCACACTTACCAAGGTTAAACTCCATCTATCATTTTTCTGCCCAGCTCTGCGTCCTATTAATGCCTGTTTGCAGCCTACACTAGCCCTCCACTTCATTCACTACTCCACCAATCTTGGTATCATCAGCAAATTTACTAACCCACTCTTCAGCCCCCTCTTTTGAGTCACTGATAAAAATCACAAATAGCAGAGGACCCAGAACTGACCCCTGTGGTACACCACCAGTAACTGGCCTCCAATCTGAAAATTTTCCCTCCACCGCCAACCTCTGTCTTCTGTGAGATAAACTCAGTAAAGTTTCACAACACCAATTTTAAATCCAACCAATTTATTTGATAGTAAATTCGCGAGCTTTCGACACTATGGCCTTCGTCTGCAATAGCACTCACACCAACACAGACAGTCATAGATTGCTGATTAGAATGCAAATCCTTACATCTAACCTGCTATTCAAGTGTTAAAGTGGCTAACAATGTGTGTGAAGGGAATCCTGAGCATTGGTTAGAGAATTGTGTATTTTCTCCAGACAGCACAGTAAGTGAGGTTTTTTGCTAACCCAGGCAAGTTACGGGGGTTACAGATAGTGTGTCATGAAGCCAAGATCCCTGTTAAGACCGTCCTCATGTGTGCGGAACTTGGCTATCAGTCTCTGCTCAGCGACTCTGCGCTGTCGTGTGTCCGAAGGCCCCCTTGAAGAACATTTACCCGCAGGTCGGAGGCCGAATGCCCATGACTGCTGAAGTGTTCGCCCACAGGAAGGGAACTGTTTTGCCTGGTGATTGTTGAGCGATGCTCATTCATCCGCTGTCGTAGTGTCTGCATGGTCTCCCCAATGTACCATGCTTCGGGACATCCTTTCTTGCAACGTATTAGGTAGACAACGTTGGCCGAGTTGCAAGAGTATGTACCGTGTACCTGGTGAATGGTATCCTCACGTTTGATGATGTCGTCCATGTCTATGATCCGGCATGTCTTGCAGAGGTTGCTGTGGCAGGGTTGTGTGGTATTGTGGTCACTGTTCTCCTGAAGGTTGGGTAGTTTGCTGCGAACAATGATCTGTTTGAGGTTGTGCGGTTGTCTGAAAGCAAGAAGTGGGGGGGTGGGGATGGCCCTAGCGAGATGTTCATCGTCATCAATGATATGTTGAAGACTCCGGAGAAGATGTCGTAGCTTCTCCGCTCCAGGGAAGTACTGGACAACAAAGGGTACTCTGTCCACCGTGTCCCGTGTTCGTCTTCTGAGGAGGTCAGTGCGGTTTATCACTGTGGCACGTCAGAACTGTCGATCGATGAGTCGAGCGCCATATCTTGTTCTCACAAGGGCATCCTTGAGCGTCTGGAGGTGTCTGTCACCATCCTCCTCATCTGAGCAAATTCTGTGTATACAGAGGGCTTGTCCATAGGGAATGGCTTCTTTAACGTGTCGAGGGTGGAAGCTGGAAAAGTGGAGCATTGTGAGGTTGTCTGTCGGTTTGCAGTACAGTGAGGTACTGAGGTGACCGTCCTTGATGGAGATGCGTGTGTCCAAGAATGCAACTGATTCTGGAGAATAGTCCATGGTGAGTCTGATGGTGGGATGGAACTTGTTGATATCATCATACAGTTGTTTCAATGATTGTTCACCATGAGTCCAAAGCTTCCCCGGAGCGGAGAAGCTACAACATCTTCTCCGAAGTCTTCAACATATCATTGATGACAATGAACATCTCGCTAGGACCATCCCCACCCCCCCACTTCTTGCTTTCACAAAACCATGCTGACTATCCTGGATTAAGCAGCATCTTCCCAAATGGTCATAAATCCTATCTGTCAGCGCCCTTTCCATTAACTTACTGACAACCGAAATAAGACTAACTGGCCTATAATTACCAGGGACATTCCTATTTCCTTTCTTGAAGAGAGAAACAATATTCACCACTCTCCAGTCCTCTGGCACAATCCCGTAGACAGTGAGGACCCAAAGATCAAAGCTAAAGGTTCCTCAATCTCATCCCTTGCCTCCCAAAGTATACTAGGATATATCCCATCTAGCCCAGGGAACTTAGCGACCCTCAGGTTTTTCAAAATGGCTAATATATCTTCCCTCAGAACACCTACCTCTTCCATCCTATCAGTCTGTATCATGCACTCCTCCTCAAAAACATGGTCCCTCTCCTTTGTGAACACTGAAAAAAAGTATTCATTCAATGCCCCACCTATCTCTTCTGACTCCATGCAAAAATGTTCCTCTACATTTTGAATCTACTTTCCATTTAGGTAATAATTTGCCTTTTTATTTTTTCCATTCTGTTAAGATACCTGAAATCTTATATGTTTCAATCAAGTCATCTCTTAGGCTTCTAAATTTCAACAGATGCAAATCTGGTCTGTCCAATCTTTCCGTATAAGACAACATGCCTGAAATAACTCCTCAGAGTCTGGTGTCCCTTCAACAAATTCTCTTTTTCACAAACTCAATTCCACTCCTTGCAGTACTTCAGGTATGAAGTCAGAATCCAGAAAGTCAGTAGCCCTGACGTTTCTCTCTCAGGTTAAATAACCTGATTGTGCAGGCAATCATTATCTCTATCAAGGAACTCATACTCCACGAGGCCCACCTCATGAGATTCATTGAGGTCCTGACATCCCTCCGCCTCTTCAGTCCAAGGAATCTCAGCAATTAGCGTGCCTCACTGGTCTCCTGCGGTGTGCTTTCAAGGCCTACTCCTATTCCAGATGAATTTTCTGGATGCCCCTGTCCTAGAGTCAACTGTTCCTGGTGGGCATGTGGAACCCTTAACGTAATTCTTTCCCCAAAGCTTTTCACTGGCTTCCAGTGGTAGCTTCTGGCTGCTTTTGTTGTGGCTCTGCATTTGGTTTCTTGTTGCTTTTCAAGACCTCAACAGCGCCCCACCTCCCCCCACACACATACACACTCCAGGTTTGGGAAAATTGAGTTCAATCAGTTTTGTAGTTGTATGCTCATGAATAATTCTGCGAGTGCTATTCCTGCAGTGGCGGATGAGTGAGGTGGTTGTCCTATAATTAAATAACCAATGGATTGAGACTTCTGGCTGTTTTTCACAGTAAGAAGTCTCACAATACCAGGTTAAAGTCCAACAGGTTTCTTTGGAATCACGAGTTTTCGGAGTGGTATTCCTACATCAGGCGAGTGGAGAGGTAGGTTCCACAAACTGAGCAATTACAGACAAAGACACAATTGCGAGACTGTCTAAATGCTTCAGACAAAATTGTACCCACCTCTGCTACTCCTCTGGCAATTTATTCCAGACAATATTCCAAACAATAAGGTGGACGAACTTGCAGCCAGGATTGGTGCCTGGGACTTCGATGTTGTGACCATTTCAGAGACATGGATAGAGCAGGAATAGGGATGGTTGTTGTAGGTTCCGGGGTTCAGATGTTTCAGTCAGAACACAAAGGTGGTAGAAGAGGAGGAGGCATGGCATTGTTAGTCAAGGACTGTATTATGGTGGCAGAAAGGACGTTTGATGTGGACTTGTCTATTGAGGTAGTTTGGGCTGAGATTAGAAACAGGAAAGGAGAGGTCACTCTGTTGGGAGTTTTTTATAAGCCTCCAAAAAGTTCCAGAGATGTCGAGGAAAGGATTGCAAAGATCGTAGAACATAGAACATTACAGCGCAGTACAGGCCGTTCAGCCCTCGATGTTGCGCCGGCCAGTGGACCCTCTAACCTAAACTATTCCAATATCATCCATATGCCTATCCACTGAACATTTGAATGCCCCCAAAGTAGGCAAGTCCACAACTGCTGCAGGCAGGGCATTCCACGCCCTCACCACCCTCTGTGTAAAGAACCTGCCTCTGACATCAGTCCTATAACTACCACCTCTTAATTTAAAGTTATGTCCCCTCGTGTTGGTCATCACCATCCGAGGGAAAAAGGCTCTCACTATCCACCCTATCCAATCCCTTGATCATCTTATACGCCTCAATTAGGTCACCGCGTAACCTTCTTTTCTCGAATGAAAATAACCTCAGGTCCCTCAGCTTTTCCTCATAAGGCCTTCCCACCATACCAGGCAACATCCTGGTAAACCTCCTCTGCATCCTTTCCAATGCTTCCACATCTTTCTTATAATGCGGCGACCAGAACTGTACGCAATACTCAAGTGCGGCCGCACCAGAGTTTTGTACAGTTGTAACATAACCTCACGGCTCCTAAATTCAATCCCTCTACCAATAAAAGCTAACACACCGTACGCTTTCTTAACAACTTTATCAACCTGGGTGCCAAATTTCAAAGAGCTATGTACTTGTACCCCAAGATCCCTCTGCTCGAAAACACTATTAAGGGTCCTTCCATTAGCCCTATATTTCATATGCCTGTTATTCCTACCAAAGTGAATCACTCACACTTATCCGTATTGAATTCCATTTGCCACCTCACGGCCCAGCTCTGCAACCTATCTATGTCCCTCTGCAAACTGTAACATCCATCCTTGCTGTCTACAACTCCCCCCACTTTGGTATCGTCAGCAAATTTACTAATCCAACCCTCTACACCCTCATCTAGGTCATTTTTAAAAATGACAAACAGCAGTGGCCCTAAAACAGATCCTTGAGGTACACCACTTGTAACTGCACTCCAGGTTGAATATTTCCCATCAACCACCAACCTCTGTCTTCTATCAGCTAGCCAATTCCTAATCCAAACTGCTAAATCACCTTCAATCCCATGCATCTGCACTTTCTGCAGTAGCCTACCATGGGAACCTTATCAAACGCTTTGCTAAAATCCATATACACTACATCAACTGCCTTACCCTTATCTACCTCTTTGGTCACCTCCTCAAAAAACTCAATAAGGTTTGTGAGGCACGACCTACCCTTCACAAAACCGTGCTGACTATCCCTAATCAATTTATTCCTCTCTAGATGCTTATAAATCCTATCCCTTATAATTCTTTTCAAGACCTTGCCCACAACAGAAGTCAGGCTCACCGGTCTATAATTTCCAGGATGGTCCCTACTCCCCTTTTTGAACAAAGGGACAACATTTGCCATCCTCCAGTCTTTCGGCACTATACCTGTAGCTAACGACGACATGAAGATCAAAGCCAAAGGCTCTGCAATCTCCTCTCTAGCCTCCCAGAGAATCCTGGGGTAAATCCCATCTGGCCCAGGGGACTTTATCAATTTTCATACCCTCAAGATTCGCTAACACCTCCTCCTTATGAACCTCAATCCTGCCCAGTCTACAACCTAGTATCGCAGTATTCTCCCCGACAACATTGTCTTTCTCCTGCATGAATACTGACAAAAAATACTCAGTGTCTCTCCTATCTCCTCAGGCTCCACGCACAACTTCCCACTGCTATCTCTGACTGGCCCTAATCTTGCCCTAACCAATCTTTTATTATTTATATACCTGTAAAAAGCTTTAGGATTCTCCTTAATCCTATCTGCCAAAGTCTTCTCGTGTCCTCTTCTAACTCTTCTCAACTCCCTCTTTAGCTCCTTCCTGGCTGATTTATAGCTCTCCATTGCCCTAACTGAGCCTTCACGTCTCATCATTATAGAAGCCTCCTTCTTCCTCCTCACCGGAGATTCAACTTCCCTAGTACACCATGGGTTCCCTCACTCGACCACTTCCTCTCTGCCTGGCAGGTACATATTCATTAAGGACATGCAGAAGCTGTTCCTTAAATATGCTCCACATTTCAGATGTCCCCAGCCCCTGCAATTTCCTGCTCCACCCAATGCATCCTAAATCTCTCCTAATAGCCTCATAATTACCTTTCCCCCAGCTATAACTACTGTTATTCGGTACGTGCCCATCCCTTTCCATCACTAAGGTAAACGTAACCGAATTGTGGTCACTATCACCAAAGTGCTCACCCACCTCCAAGTCTAACACCTGGTCTGGTTCATCACCCAATACCAAATCCAATATAGCCTCACCTCTTGTTGGCCTATCTACATACTGAGTCATGAAACCTTCCTGCACACATTGAACAAAAACTGACCCCTCTAACGTACTTGAACTATAGATTTTCCAATCGATATTAGAAAAGTTAAAGTCCCCCATTACAACTACCCTGTTACTTTCACACCTATCCAGGATCAACTTTGCAATCCCTTCCTCTACTTCTCTGGAACTTTTTGGAGGCCTATAAAAAACTCACAACAGTGTGACCTCTCCTTTCTTGTTTCTAATCTCAGCCCACACTACCTCAGCAGACAAGTCCACATCAAACGTCTTTTCTGCCACCGTAATGCTGTCCTTAACTAACAATGCCACTCCTCCCCCTCTTCTACCACCACGTCTGCTCTGACTGAAACATCTGAACCCCGGAACCTGCAACAACCATTCCTGCCCCTGCGCTATCCACGTCTCTGAAATGGCCACAACATCGAAGTCCCAAGCACCAATCCAGGCTGCAAGTTCATCCACCTTATTGCGTATGCTCCTCGCATTAAAGTATACACACTTCAAACCACCCTCCCGTTTGCCACTATACTGCTGCAACCTAGAAACCTTATCCATGACCTCCCTATTCACATCCTCCTGTATACTGGAGGATCCTTGATAGCAGCGAAAGTAACAGGGTAGTTGTTATGGGGGACTTTAACTTTACAAATATTGATTAGAAAAGCTATAGTTCAAGCGCGTTAGAGGGGTCAGTTTTTGTCCAATGTGTGCAGGAAGGTTTCATGACACAGTATGTAGATAGGCCAACAAGAGGTGAGGCTACATTGGATTTGGTACTGGGTAATGAACCAGACTAGGTGTTAGACTTGGAGATAGGTGAGCTCTTTGATGATAGTGATGACAATTTGGTTACGTCATGGAAATGGATAGGTATATACCGAAGGGCAGAAGTTATAGCTGGGTGAAAGGTAATTATGAGGCTATTAGGTGAGATTTAGGATACATAGATTGGAGTAGGAAACTGTAGGGTCTGGGAACAACTGAAATGTGAAACTTATTCAAGGAACAGCTACTGCGAGTCCTTGACAAATATGTACCTGTCAGGCAGGAAAGAAGGGGTAGAGCGAGGGAACCATGGTGTACAAAGGAAGTTGAATCTCTGGTGAAGAGGAAGAAGGAGGCTTATGTAAAGATGAGATGTGAAGGCTCAGTTAGGGCACTGGAGAGTTACAAATTAGCCAGGAAGGAGCTAAACAGAGAGTTAAGAAGAGCTAGAAGAGGACCCGAGAAGACTTTGGCAGATAGGATCAAGTAGAACGCTAAAGCTTTCCATAGTTATGTCAAGAATAAAAGATTGGTTAGGGCAAGATTAGGTCCAGTCAGAGACAGTCGTAGGAAGTTATGCGTGGAGCCTGAAGAGATAGGAGAGGCACTAAATGAATATTTTTCATCAGTATTCACACAGGAAAAAGTCAGTGTAGTCGAGGAGAATACTGGGATACAGGGTTGTAGACTAGATGGGATTGAGGTACATAAGGAGGAGATGTTAGCAATTCTTGAGAGTATGAAAATAGATAAGTTCCCTGGGCTGGATGGGATTTACCCTAGGATTCTCTGGGAGGCTAGGGAGGAGATTGCAGAGCCTTTGGCTTTGATCTTCATGTTGTCATTAGCTACAGGTATAGTGCTGGAAGACTGGAGGATAGCAAATGTCTCCTTGTTCAAGAAGGGTAGTAGAGACCAGCCTGGGAATTATAGACTGGTGAACCTTACTTCTGTTGTGGGCAAAGTTTTGGAAAGAATTATAAGCGATCGGACTTATAATCATCTAGAGAGAAATAAATTGATTAGGTATAGTCAACATGGTTTTGTGAAGGGTAGGTCGTGCCTCACAAACCTTATCGAGTATTTTGAAAAAGTGACCAAAGAAGTGGATAAGGATAAGGGAGATGATGTGGTGTATATGGATTTTAGCAAAACATTTGATAAGGTTCCCCATGGTAAGCTACTGCAGGAAATGCAGATCCGTGGGATTGAGGGAGATTTAGCAATTTGGATTAGGAATTGGCTAGCTGATAGAAGACAGAGGGTGGTGGTTGATGGGAAATATTCAACCTGGAGTTCAGTTACAAGTGATGTACCTCAGGGATCTGTTTTGGGGCCACTGCTCTTTATCATTTTTATTAATGACCTGGATGAAGGTGTAAAAGGATAAGTTAGTAAATTTGCGGACAACACTAAAGTCGGAGGAGTTGTAGACAGTGAGAATGGATGTTACAGTTTGCAGAAGGATATAGATAAGTTGCAGAGCTGGGTCGAGAGGTGGCAAATGGAGTTTAATGCGGAAAAGTGTGAGGTGATTCACTTGGAAAGAGTAACAGGAGTACAGAATATAGGGTGAATGGAAAGACTCTTAGTAGTGTCGACGAGTAGAGAGATCTTGATGTACATGTACGTTGCTCCCTGAAAGTTGGCACCCAAGTTGATAAGGTTGTTAAGAAGGTGTTTGATGTGTTAGCATTTATTGGTAGAGGGATGGAATTTCGCAGCCTTGAGGTCATGTTGCAACTGTACAAAACTTTGGTGTGGCCGTACTTGGATACTGTGTACAGTTCTGGTCGCCGCATTATAAGAAAAATCTGGAGGCATTGGAAAGGGTGCAGAGGAGGTTTACTAGGATGTTGCCTGGTATGGTGGGAAGGTCTTATGAGGAAAGGCTGAAGGGACTTGAGATTATTTTCATTAGAGAGAGCAGAATTGGCAAATGTAGACTGGGGGCGCAGATTGGTTGGTAGGAAGGCTGAGGAACAGTGGAGGATTTTTAAGGAAATCTTTTTTGGTACTCAGCAGAAATATATTCCATTGGTAAAGAAGGACTGTTGGAGAAGGGAAAATCAGCCATGGTTGTCGAAGGAAATAAAGGAGAGTATTAAATTAAAAGCTGATGCATTCAGAGCAGCTAAAAGTAGTGGGCAATTAGAAGATTGGGAAAATTTTTTAAACAATAAAGGTTGACTAAGAATGTGATAAAGAAAGGAAAGATAGAGTATGAGGCTAAACTAGGTGTAAATATAAAAAATGACAGTAAAAACGTTTACAAATATATAAAGAAGAGGAGACTGGCTAGAGTGAATGTTGGACTCTTGGAGGACGAGAGGGGGGATTTAGCGGTGGGCGATGAGGAAATGGCTGAGGCTTTAAACAAGTTTTTTGTGTCGGTCTTCACGAAGGGGGACACAAATAGTTTGCCGGATAGTAAAGATAGAAGGATGGTAGGAGATGAGGTCCTTAATGCGATTACAGTCACTAGAGAGGTAGTACTTGATAGGCTAACAGGACTGAAGGTAGACAAGTCCCCAGGACCGGATGGAATGCATCCCAAGGTTCTGAAAGAAATGGTAGGGGTAATAGCAGATGCCTTAGTAATTATCAAAATTCGTGGATTCCGGGTAAGTGGCGGAAGATTGGAAAACGGCTAATGTTACGCTGCTGTTTAAAAAAGGTAGCAGGCAAAAGGCAGGGAATTACAGGCTGGTTAGTTTAACGTTTATAGTCAGAAAAATGCTTGAATCCGTCATCAAAAAAGAAATAGCGAAGCATTAGAAAAGAACGGTTTGATCAAGCAGTCTCAGCACGGATTCATTAAGGGGAAATCATGTCAAACGTATTTGTTGGATTTCTATGAGGATGTGACTAGTGCGGTAGATAGAGGGGAACCGTGGATGTGGTGTTTTTAGATTTCCAGAAGGCTTTTGATAAGGTGCCTCACAAAAAGTTGCTGCAAAAGATAAGGTGCAGGGAGTTGGGGGTAAGGTGTTAGCATGGATAGAAGATTGATTGTCTAAAAGAAGCAGAGAGTAGGAATCAATGGGTGCTATTCTGGTTGGCAGTTGGTGACTAGTGGAGTACCGCAGGGATCGGTGCTGGGGCCTCAACTATTTACCATTTACATAGATGATCTGGAGGAGAGGGCTGAGTGTAGGTAACAAAATTTGCTGATGACACGAAGATAAATGGAAAAGCAAATTGCGTAGAGGGTGTGGAAAGTTTGCAGAGAGATCTGGATAGGTTGAGTGAGTGGGCGAGGACCTGGCAGATGGAGTATAATGTTAGCAAATGTGAGGTTATCCACTTTGGTAGAAATAATAGTGGGAGGGATTATTATTTAAAGGGTGAAAAGCTGCAGCATGCTACAATGCAGAGGGACCTGGGGGTCCTTGTGCACAAATCACAAAAACCCAGTCTGCAGGTGCAGTAGGTGATCAAGAAGACGAATAGAATGTTGGCCTTTATAGCGAGGGAGATAGAATATAAAAGTAGGGAGGTCTTGTTGCAACTATACAGGGTGCTGGTGAAGCCGCAGCTGGAGTATTGTGTGCAGTTTTGGTCGCCGCATTTGTGGAAGGATATATTGGCCTTGGAGGGAGTACAAAGAAGGTTCACCAGGCTGATACCAGAGATGAGGGGGTTAGCCTGTGAGGACAGATTGAATATACAAGGTTTGTACTCGTTGGAGTTTAGAAGGTTGAGGAGGGATCTTATAAAGAGATATAAGATAATGAAGCAGATGGATAGGGTAGAGGTAGAGAGATTCTTCCTGCTTATAAAGGATTGCAGGACTAGAGGGCGTAGCCTCAAAATAATGGTGGGGAGGGGGACAGTTTAGATCAGAGTTGAGAAGGAACTTCTTCACTCAAAGGGTAGTGAATCTTTGGAATTCTCTGCCAGTTGAAGTGGTGGAGGCTACCTCGCTGAATATATTTAAGTCACGGGTAGATAAGTTTCTAATAAGCAAGGGAATTAAGGGTTATGGGGATGAAATAGAGAAGTGGAACTGATCCACTTCAGATCAGCCATGATCTTACTGAATGGTGGGGCAGGTGTGAGGGGCTAGATGGCCTACTCCTCCTCCTATTTTTTATGTTCTTATGAGAGAATAAGGTTAAGAGATGACCTAATTGAGGCATATAAGATGATCAGAGGGTTAGTTAGGGTGGACAGTGTGAGCCTTTTTCCACAGATGGAGATGGCTAACACGAGGGGACATAGTTTTAAATTAAGGGTGGTAATTATAGGACGGATGTTAGAGGTAGGTTCTTTACTCAGAGTGTAGTAAGGGCGTGGAATGCCTGCCTGCAGCAGTTGTGGACTTGCCAACTTTAAGGGTGTTCAAATGATGAGTGGGTAGGCATATGGATAGCATTGGAATAGTTTAGGTTAGAGGGTCATTAGATTGGTTCCACTGTTCTGCACAACATCAAGGGCCGAAGGGCCTGTACTGCACTGTAATGTTCTATGTTCTATGACACTCAACACCCTCTGAATGAAAAAAGTTCTTCTCTGAACCCTTTTGTATCTCTCCTTCCTCACCTTAAACATATGTCCTCTGTTTTAGACTCCCCTAACTTTGGGAAAAGATGTTGACTATCTAGCTGATCTGTGCCCCTCATTATTTTATAGACCTCTATAAGATCACTTCTGAGCCTACTATGCTCCAGGGAAATTTTTCTGGTCTTTCCAGGCTCTCTTTAGAACTCAAACCATCAAGTGGTGGTGATCTTTCAGGAATCATTGGAGGGACAAGAGGACTGAAAAGAAGAAAATGTAACATTGCTGTTTAATAAGGGAGGAAGTAGCAGACGGGAAATTATAGGTTGGTTAGCCTGACTCCGGTCATTGGTAAGATTTTAGAGTCCATTATTAAAGATGAGATCACGGAGTACTTAGAAGTGCATGATACAGCAGGATTGAGTCAGCGTCGCTTTGTTAAGGGAGGGCATGTCTGACAAATCTGCTAGGGTTCTTTGAGGAGGTAACAAGGAAGTTAGATAAAGGGGAACCAGTGGATGTGATTTATTTAGATTTCCAGAAGCCTTTGACAGGGTGCTGTATAGGAGATTATTAAATAAGTTAACAGCCCATGGTGTTAAGGATAAGTTCCTGGCATTGAAAGAGGATTGATTGACAGGCAGAAGGCAGAGAGTGGGAATAGAGGGCTCTTTCTCAGGATGGCATCCAGTGAATAGTAATGTGCCTCAGGGGTCAGTACTGGGGCCACAACTTTTTACAATATATATTAATGATTTGGAGGAAAGAATGAAGGCATTGTTGCTAAGTTTGCAGATGATACAAAGATATGTGGAGGGACAGGCAATATTGAGAAAGCAGGATGCTGCAGGAGGACTTGGACAGATAAGGAGAGTGGGTAAAGAAGTGGCAGATGGAATACAATGTGGAAAACTGTGATTATGCACTTTGGAAGGAGGAACCAGAGTGCACAACTTCAGGCTAATGTACCGAACCTTTAAAACAGAGATGAGGAAGAATTTCTTCAGCCAGAGAGTGGTGGATCTGTGGAGCTCTTTGCCACAGAAGGCTGTGGAGGCCAGGCATCGGTACTAGACTCTCTGGTTCTAGTTTTTCCTACTAGTGGAAACATCCTCTCCACGTCCATTCAATGTATCCTGTAAGTCTAATAACACTCCCCCTCCTCTCATTCTTCTAAACTCTAATGAGTACAGACCCAGGGTCCTCAACCATACTTCATACAACAAACTCTTCATTCCAGGGATCATTCTTGTGAACCTCCTCTGGACTCTTTTCAAGACAAGCACATTGTTCCTTAGATATAGGAGCCAAAACTGCTCACAATACTCCAAGTGGGGTCTGACCAGAGCCTTATACACCTTCAGAAGTTCATTTCTGCATTTGTATTCTAGCCCTCTCGACATGAATACAAATATCACATCTGCCTTCCTAACTGCTGACTAAAACTGTATGTTAACTTTAATATTAGTGATTTAGATAAGAATTCAGGAGATATGGTTAGTAAGTTTGCAGATGACACCAAGATTGGTTGCATAGTGGATAGTGAAGAAAGTTGTCAAGGATTGCAGCAGAATCTTAATCAATTGGGCTGATGAATGGCAGATGGGAGTTTAAATTAGAAAAATGTGATGCATTTTAGTAGATCGAATCAGGGTTGTAGTTACTCAGTTAACGATAGGGCATTTAAGACAGAAATAGATTGGTTCTTGATTAATAATGGGATCAAGGGTTATGGGAAAAAGGCAGGAGAATGGGGATGAGAAAAAAAAATCAGTCATGATTGAATGGTGGAGCAGGCTCGATGGGCCGAGTGGCCTAATTCTGTTCCTATGTCTTGTAGTCTTATGATCAAAGTCCTTGCCACATCCTAAATCTTTTCTGCATTCTTTCTAGTTCAATAGTATCCTTTCCATAATAGGGTGACCAGAACTGTACAAAGTATTCCAAGTGAGGCCTTATCAATAGCTTGTACAACTTCAACAAGACGTCCCAACTCCTGTATTCAATGTTCGAAACAATGAAATCAAGCATGTCGAATGTCTTCTTCACCATTCTGTCCACCTGTGACTCCACTTTCAAGGAGCTTTGAACATATATCCCTAGATCTCTTTGTTTTATACCTTTTTCCAATGCCCTATTGGGGAAAGTTATCAAGATCCAGGGATTTATCAGCACATAGTTCCAGCCACTTAAGAACATAGAACATAGAACAATACAGCACAGAACAGGCCCTTCGGCCTTCGATGTTGTGCCGACCAAAATAAAAAGCAATGCCCCTCCTAACTAAACCATTCCCTTCTCTTCCATATACTTATCAACTAACCTCTTAAACGCCACCAAACTTGGCGCATCTACAACAGCTGCAGGCAGGGCATTCCACTCCTAATCACTCTTTGAGTAAAGAACCTACCTCTGATATCCGTCCTGTAACTCATACCCCTTAATTTAAAGCTGTGTCCCCTCGTGCTAGCCTTCTCCATCCTAGGAAAAAGGCTATCACTGTCCACCCTATCTAAACCTCTAATCATCTTATATGCTTCAATAAGATCCCCTCTTAGCCGCCTCCTTTCTAACGAAAACAACCTCAAATCCTTCACCTCTCTTCATAGGACCTGCCCTCCATACCAGGCAACATCCTGGTAAACCTCCTCTGTACCCTCTCCAATGCCTCCACATCTTTCTTATAATGTGGCGACCAGAACTGCACACAATACTCCAAGTGCGGCCGCACTAGAGTTTTGTACAGTTGCAACATGATGCTGCGGCTCCTAAATTCAATCCCCCTACCAATAAAAGCTAAGACTCCATATGCCTTCTTAACAACTTTATCCACTTGACTGCCTACTTTCAGGGATCTATTGACACATACACCAAGATCCTTCTGTTCCTCAACACTATTAAGAGCCCTACCATTAGCCCTATACTCTACACATTTATTGTTCCTGCCAAAGTGCATTACCTCACACTTTTCCACATTAAACTCCATTTGCCACCTCTCGGCCCAGCTCTGCAACTTGTCCAAGTCACTCTGTAAACTAAAACACCCCTCTTCACTATCTACCACACCACCAACTTTAGTATCATCTGCAAATTTACTGATCCATCCCTCAATACCCTCATCCAGATCATTTATAAAAATTACAAACAGCAGGGGCCCCAAAACAGACCCCTGAGGCACACCACTCGTCACCGAACTCCACGATGAATATCTCCCATCAACCACCACCCTCTGTCTTCTATCTGCCAGCCAATTTCTAATCCAATTAGCTACATCACCCTCTATTCCACACATCTGCATTTTCTGTAGAAGTCTTCCATGGGCCACCTTATCAAAAGCCTTACTAAAGTCCATATATACTACATCAACCGCCTTACCCCCATCCACCTCTCTGGTCACTTTCTCAAAAAACTCAATGAGGTTAGTAAGGCATGACCTACCCTTCACGAAACCATGCTGACTATCCCCAATCAATTCATTTCTCTCTAAATAACTATAAATCCTATCCCTAATAATTCTCTCCAATACCTTGCCCACAACAGAAGTAAGACTCACTGGCCTATAATTCCCTGGAAGGTCTCTCTTCCCCTTCTTAAACAATGGGACCACATTCGCTATCCTCCAGTCCTCGGAACCACACCCGTAACCAACGAGGACCTGAAGATCAGAGCCAGAGGCTCTGCAATCTCCTCTCTTGCCTCCCAGAGAATCCTAGGGTAAATCCCGTCCGGCCCCGGGGACTTATCCAACTTCAAACCCTCGAGAATTTCTAACACATCCTCCCTATCCACTACAATACTCCCCAATTTGCAACCCTGTACCTCAGTGCTCTCCATAGCTACATTTCCAGCACTCTGCGTGAATACCGAAGAGAAATATTTATTCAGTGCCTCACCAATCTCTTCAGGCTCCACGCACAACTTCCCACTGCTGTCTATGACTGGCCCTAATCTTGCCCTAACCAATCTTCTATTCTTAACATATCGAAAGAAAGCTTTAGGATTCTCCTTAATCCTATCAGCCAACATCTTCTCGTGTCCCCTCTTAGCTCTCCTCAATTCACTTTTTACCTCCTTCCTGGCTAATCTATAGCTATCCATTGCACTATCTGAGCCTTCAAGCCTCATCCTGACATAAGCCTCCTTTTTCTTCTTAACCAGCAAATCAACTTTTTTCGTACACCAAGGCTCTCTTACTCGTCCATTTCCTCCCTGCCTGACAGGGACATACTTATCAAGGACTCGCAGCAGCTGCTCCTTGAATAAGCACCACATTCCAGATGTTCCCAGTCCCTGTAGTTTCCTAGTCCAATCTATGCACCCTAATTCTCTCCTGATGGCCTCATAATTACCCTTCCCCCAGCTATAACTACTGCCCCCAGCTTCATGCCTATCCCTGTCCATCACTAAGGTGAACGTAACCGAATTGTGGTCACTATCACCAAAATGTTCACTAACTTCCAAGCCTAACACCTGGTCTGGCTCATTGCCCAGCACCAAGTTGGCAAGATTCTTTGGTCCTGGCTGCAGCTCAGCCCCCCATATCTGTTTTCAAACTTGTTATGGGTCAAAATGCTGTAACTCCCTCTCTAACAGCACTCTGAGTGTTCTAAAACCACAGGGATTGCAATGGCTCTAGAAGGCAGCTCGCCTCCACCATTTCAAGGGCAATTAGGAATGGGCAATAAGTGTTGGCCGAGCTAGCATAGGATACTCTGTCCCATAAATGATTTTAAAAAGATATGAAGAAGCAATTAGCAAGGTGTCAGAGATCCTTGCGTACCAGCAACCTTAGGAACACTTAGTCAACTCTTAATACAAACAGCATTGGATATCATACATCCCATGTGTCCCCCTTATAATTGACATTTCCACCTTGGAAGAAAGCCTCTACTATCCATACTGTCTATACCTCTATTAGGTCTTCCATCAGCCTTCATTTATGCATCCTCTCCTCATAGTCAACACTCTCGAAACCAGGCAACATTCTGTGAACATTTTTTGCACTCTCTCCAAAGCTTCCACATCCTTCTGGTAGTGTGGCAACCAGAACTGAATACAATACACCAAATGTAACTGAACCATAGTTTTATACAGCTGCAACATGATTTCCCAACTCTGTACTCAATGACTCATCTGATGAAGGCAACCATGCCAAACAGGATGGAAGAGGTTGTAAAAGGGATGGAGGAGCTAAGGAGAGTATCACAGCTGTACTCCGGGAGGATACCTTGGAGGGCTCATACAGTGAGGTAGTACGGGTAGAGCTCAGGAATAGGAAGGGTGTAGTCACAATGTTAGGACTTTACTGTAGGCCACCCAACTGCCAGCGGGAAATAGAGGAACAAATATGTAGGCAGGTTTTAGCAAGATGTAAAAGTAACAGGATTGTTGTGGTGGGAGATTTTAATTTCCCCTATATTGACTGGGGACTCACTCAGTGCTAGGGGCATGGACGGGGCTTTGTGAAACAGTATGTAGATAGTCCAACTAGAGAAGGGGCCATACTGGGCTTGGTATTGAGGAATGGGCCTGGCCAGGTGCTCGATGTTTCAGTTTGGTGTATTGATGGATAAAGATAAGTGTAGTCCTCAAGTTAAAGTGCTAAACTTGGGGAAGGCTAATTACAATATGAGGTAGGAACTGAATAGTGTAAATTGGGAGCAGATGTTTGAGGGCAAATCAACATTTGGCATGTGGGAGGCTTTCGAGTGTAAGTTGATAGGGATTCAAGAATTGCACATTCTATAAGAACATATGAACATAAGAAATAGGAGCAGGAGTAGGCTATCTAGCTCCTCGAACCTGCCCCGCCATTCAATAAGATCATGGGTGATCTGTAGTGGTTCAGTATCACTTTCCCGCTTTCTCCCCGTAACCCTTAATTCCCTTGTCAATTAAAAACCTATCCACTCTTGACTTAAATATATTAAGCGAGGAAGCCTCCACCACTTCAACAGGCAGAGAATTCCAAAGATTCACCATCCTTTGAGTGAAAAAATTCCTCCTCAACGCTGATCTGAACTGCCTCCACCCCACCCTTTTTTTGAGGCTGTGCCCTCTAGTCCTGCTGTCTTTGTTAAGCGGGAAGAGTCTCTCAACCTCTACCCGATCGATCCCCTACATTATCTTATACATCTCTATAAGATCCTTCTCAGCCTTCTAAACTCCAACAAGTACAAACCAAGCCTATTTAGTCTCTCCTCACAATCCAACACCCTCATCTCCGGTATCAGTCTAGTGAACCTTTTCTGCACCCCCTCCATGGCCAATATATCCTTCCACAAATGTAGCGATCAAAACTGCACACAGTACTCCAACTGCGGCCTCACCAGTACCCTATACAGAAGATAGGGTACCCTAAGATACCCTATACGAGAAGATGTTGGCTGATAGGATTAAAGAGAATCCTAAAGCTTTCTTTCGATATGTTAAGAATAGAAGATTGGTTAGGGCAAGATTAGGGCCAGTCATAGACAGCAGTGGGAAGTTGTGCGTGGAGCCTGAAGAGATTGGAGAGGCACTGAATAAATATTTCTCTTCGGTATTCACGCAGAGTGCTGGAAATGTAGCTATGGAGAGCACTGAGGTACAGGGTTGCAAATTGGGAAGTATTGTAGTAGATAGGGAGGATGTGTTAGAAATTCTCGAGGGTTTGAAGTTGGATAAGTCCCCTGGGCCGGACGGGATTTACCCTAGGATTCTCTGGGAGGCAAGAGAGGAGATTGCAGAGCCTCTGGCTCTGATCTTCAGGTCCTCGTTGGTTACGGGTGTGGTTCCGGAGGACTGGAGGATAGCGAATTTGGTCCCATTGTTTAAGAAGGGGAAGAGAGACCTTCCTGGGAATTATAGGCCAGTGAGTCTTACTTCTGTTGTGGGCAAGGTATTGGAGAGAATTATTAGGGATAGGATTTATAGTTATTTAGAGAGAAATGAATTGATTGGGGATAGTCAGCATGGTTTTGTGAAGGGTAGGTCATGCCTTGCTAACCTCATTGAGTTTTTTGAGAAAGTGACCAGAGAGGTGGATGGGGGTAAGGCGGTTGATGTAGTATATATGGACTTTAGTAAGGCTTTTGATAAGGTGGCCCATGGAAGACTTCTACAGAAAATGCAGATGTGTGGAATAGAGGGTGATTTAGCTAATTGGATTAGGAATTGGCTGGCAGATAGAAGACAGAGGGTGGTGGTTGTGGGAGATATTTCATCGTGGAGTCGGTGCGAGTGGTGTGCCTCAGGGGTCTGTTTTGGGCCCCTCTGTTTGAATTTTTATAAATGATCTGGATGAGGGTATTGAGGATGGATCAGTAAATTTGCAGATGATACTAAAGTTGGTGGTGTGGTAGATAGTGAAGAGGGGTGTTTTAGTTTACAGAGTGCTTGGACAAGTTGCAGAGCTGGGCCGGAGGTGCAATGGAGTTTAATGTGGAAAAGTGTGAGGTAATGCACTTTGGCAGGAACATAAATGTTATAGTATAGGGCTAATGGTAGGGCATCTTAATAGTGTTGAGGAACAGAAGATCTTGGTGTAGTGTGTCAATAGATCCCTGAAAGAGCAGTCAAGTGTGGATAAAGTTGTTAAGAAGGCTATGGAGTCTTAGCTTTTATTGGTAGGGGGATTGAATTTAGGAAGCCGCAGCATCATGTTGCAACTGTACAAAACTCTAGTGCGGCCGCACTTGGAGTATCGTGTGCAGTTCTGGTCCCCACATTATAAGAAAGATGTGGAGGCATTGGAGAGGGTACAGAGGAGGTTTACCAGGATGTTGCCTGGTATGGAGGGCAGGTCCTATGAAGAGAGGGTGAAGGATTTGAGGTTGTTTTTGTTAGAAAGGAGGCGGCTAAGAGGGGATCTTATTGAAACATATAAGATGATTAGAGGTTTAGATAGGGTGGACAGTGAATAGCCTTTTTCCTAGGATGGAGAAAGCTAGCACGAGGGGACACAGTTTTAAATTAAGGGGTATGAGTTATAGGACAGATATCAGAGGTAGGTTCTTTACTCAAAGAGTGATTAGGGAGTGGAATGCCCTGCCTGCAGCTGTTGTAGATGCGCCAAGTTTGGTGGCGTTTAAGAGGTAATTGATAAGTATATGGAAGAGAAGGGAATGGTTTAGTTTGGAGGGGCATTGCTTTTTATTTTGGTCGGCACAACATCGAAGGCCGAAGGGCCTGTTCTGTGCTGTATTGTTCTATGTTCTATACAGCTGCAAAGTACCTCTTACTTTTATATTCTATTCCCCTCGCTATAAAGGCCAACATTCCATTCGCCTTCTTGTCACCTGCTATATCTGCGACTGGGTTTTTGCGATTAGTGCACAGGACCCCCAGGTCCTCTGCATCACAGCTACTGCAGCTTTTCACCATTTAATAATAATCCTTTTTACGGTTATTCCTACCAGACGATACCTCACACTTGCTAACATTATACTCCTATGCCAGGTCCTCGCCCATTACTCACCTATCCAGATCCCTCTGCAGGCTTTTTACACCCTCCATGCAATTTCCTTTTCCATTCATCTTCGTGTCATCAGCAAATTTCATCACCCTGCTTTCAGCCCTTCCTCCAGATCATCTATGTTAATAGTAATAGTAGAGGGCCAAGCACCGATCCCTGTGGCATTCCACTAGTCCCAACTGCCAATCAGATAGCACTCATTAATAATTGCTCTCTGCTTCCTATTAGACAACCATCCTCTATCCAGTCTAGTACCCTACCGCAACTCCCTAATCTTCTGCAGTATCTTTTGTGAGGTACCTTACTTTTTGTGAACACCTTTTGGAAATCAAAACACATATCTATCGGTTTTCCCTCTATCTACTACACTAGGTCACTTGCCCATAGACTCCATAATTCGTCAGCACGATTTCCCTTGATGAATCTGTGCTGATGGTCTGCCTGAGCAAACAGTTCGGTGTCCCGAGGTGCCTTGTTATTTCCTGCTTTGATGACAGATCAAGCATTTTTCCTGACTAAAGAAGTTAAACTAACCACGCTATATTCCCTGCTTCTGTCCTGCTCCTTTTTTAAACAGCAGCATAATATTAGCCATTTCAATCTTCGGCACTTTTTTTTCTTTTCAAAAAAAAAAAAAAAAAAAGTCGGACATCCAGCGATTCTGAAAGATAATTACTAGGGCTCGGCTACCCACTCTGCCATTTTCTTGGAAACCCTGGGATGATTCCACGGTCCTGGGGACTTATCTGCCCTCAGCCCGGTTAAGCCCTACCAAACACACCTCTCTAGTGACTTGTAATCTCATCAATAGGACCCATCTCCTACCATCTTTTCTATCCTTAATTTCCGGGCAGCCATTTAAGTCCTCCTCCGTAAAGACCAACACAAAAACGTATTCACGGTCTCCACAATATCCTTATCATCCACCACTAAATCTCCCCTTTGATCCTCCAAGGGTCCAACTTAACTCTGGCCCATCCTCCTATTCTTTATATAATTTTAATCTTTTCCTGTCATGTTTGATGTTTCGAGCAGGTAGTTTAGCCATCATATTCTGCTTTCCCTTTTTTAATCACCTTCTTAGTCATTCTTTGCTGTGTTGTTTAAAACTTTCCCAATCCTCTGATCACCCACTATTTTTAGCGCTCTGAATGATCAGCTTTTGACTTAATATTCTCCTTAATTTCCCTGAGAACGCAGGGCTGATTTTCCCTTCTCCTACAGTCCTTTTTATCATCGGAATATATTTTCTCTGAGACCGAAAAAGACTCTCTTTAAAAATCCTACACGTTCTCAGCCACTACCAACCAATGTACTTCCTCCAATCCACAGTCGCCAATTCCTCTCTCTCTATCATAGTCCCCTCTGTTCAAACATAGTACACAGTCGGGTATGCTACTTCCATATCCTCCATCTGCATCTAAATTCTATCATACTATATCGTCTCCTCCCTAAAGTATCCCTTCAACATGATATCCCTATTCCTAACCTGCGCTTACATATACCAAATCCAAGATACTCGATCTCATCGGCTGTTCTGAAACATACTATTTGAGGACACATCCAGACAGCATTCCAAGAACTCTTCCTCCATCCCCCATGTCCGACTTGTGGTCGCCTAGTCAATATGCAGATTGAATCTCCCAGTACTATCCATTACCGTTTTTTGCTGCATCTCTTTTGTTTGTTTATACCTGCCCACCCTCAAAGTAGTTTGGGGCCTACAGACTACACCCACTAGCCGTCTTCTTCTTCCTTACATTTTTATCACCACCCATCTACGATTCCGATTTTTGTCTCTTTGGGCGCTATGGCCTCTCTTACTACTGCCCGATACCTATCCTTAATCAACAGGGATGAAGGATAGATGGCAAGTTTTGGGAACCTTGGGAATCATGAGAGATATTGGGAGCCTATCAGAAAAGAGAAAAGAAGCATTTGTCAAAATGAGAACTAGATACTATGCAGATGTCTAGAATACAAGGAACGTAGAAAGAAACTTAAGCACGGACAAGAGGGCTAAAAGTGGTCGTGACAGCATTGGTCTAGCAAATTAAGGTAAAATCTCAAAGCTTTTTATACATATATAAGAGCATGAGGGTAGCCCGGGAAGGGTGGCCCACTCAAGACAAGGAGGGAATCTAAGTGTGGAGCCAGAGAAAGAATGTTGAGGTATTTAAATTAGTTTGGCATCAGTATTCAAGAGAAGGACTTTGGCGATTATGGAGTCCTGTGAAAGGATGTGCAAAGAATTTGAGTCATGCTGAGATCAAAAAGTATGAGATATTTGGGGTTCTTGAGAGATATTCAGGTACTAAGTCTCAGGGCCTGATGGGATACATCCCAGGAACTGAGAAGCCAGGAAGAAATTAGTGGGTCTTGATAGAATCTTTGTATCCTTCAGTGGCTATAGGGGCTGTTCCAGAGCTTGGGAACAGCTAATATTGTTCCCCTTGTTTAAGAAAGGTAGCAATAAATAATCCAGTAGATTACAGTCCAGTGCGCTTTACTTAGTGGTAGGGAAATTACTGTACAGGATTCTTCAAGACAATTTATCCACTTGGGAATAAAGTGGACATATTAATGTAGACCATTTTTTGTGAAGAGGAGGTCGTGTTTCAGCACTTGATCAGGTTTTGAGGGACGAAGATGATTTGATGAGGGTCGGGCAGTGGATGGTGTCTGACATTGCTTCATAGTCTTTGACAATGGAGGTCCCTGCATGGTAACTGTGCGAAGGTGGAAGTCGCATGGAAATCAGAGTATGAGCTGCAAGGTGATACCAACTGCCGGTAAACAATGTAAGGGGTGAATGTAGGGCTAATACAGCATGAAAACAATCAGAGAAATATAGCAGGATATAGATCATTGGAAGTTGGGTGAGAGATGCAGTGGAGTTTGAATTCCGGATGAAATGTGAATATGCATTTTGGAAGGATCTAATACATGTATGAATATACAGTACATAGAACATAGAACATTACAGCACAGAACAGGCCCTTCGGCATTCGATGTTGCGCCGACCAATATAAAAAGCAATGCCCCTCCAAACTAAACCATTCCCTTCTCTTCCATATACTTATCAACTAACCTCTTAAATGCCACCAAACTTGGCGCATCTACAACTGCTGCAGGCAAATGGCAGAACCTACAAGAGTATTGACAGGCAAAGAGATCTGGGTGTCCAAATACACAGGTCACTGAAAGTAGTAATGCTGATGCAGAAGGAGTCAAGAAGGCATACAGCATGCTTGCCTTCATCGGCTGTGGAACTAAGTTTAAAAATTGGCAAGTCATGTTATAGAACGTTAGGCCATACTTGGAATATAATGTTCAATTCTGGTTGCACATACTAGAAAGGTGTGGAGACTTTGGAGAGGGTACAGAAAAGATTTACTGGGGATGTTGCCTGCTATGGAGGGCATTAGCTATGAGAAGAGGTTGGAGAAACTTGGTTTGTTCTCACTGAAGCAACGGAGTTGAAGGGATATCTGATAGAAGTCTACAAGATTATGAGATATATGGATAGAATGGATAGTCAGAAGCTTTTTCCCAGGGTGGAAGAGTCAATTACCAGGAGGCATAGGTTTAAGGTACGAGGGGCAAGGTTTAAAAGAGATGTACAAGGATTTTTTATACAGAGGCTGGTGGGTGCCTGGAACTTGTTGCCAGGGGAAATACTGGAAGCGGATAAGATAGTGACTTTTAAGGAGTATCTTGACGAGTAGATGAATGAGACGGGAATAGAGGGATGTGGTCTCCAGAAGGGTAGAGGGGGTTTAGTTAAGTCAGGCAGCATGGTCGGTGCAGGCTTCGAGGGCTGAAGGGCCTGTTCCTATGCTGTAATTTTCTTTGCTTTTATTCTTTGTTCATATGCCTTCTTAATCACCTTGGCCAATTGTGTTGCCACTTTTAGGGGACTGTGCACCTACATGCCCAGTTCCCTTTGTACATTAATGTTCCTAAGGGCTCTGCCATTTACGGTTTAATTCACACCTAAATTTGATCTTGTCTGGATTAAACTCAATCTACCATTTCTGTACCCAAGTCACCTATCTATCTATATTATGTTGTATCTTCTGACAATCCCCGGCGCTATCATCAACTCCGCAAATCTTCGTGCCATCTGCAAACTTATTAATCAGACCTCCCACATTTTCCTCCAGACCAATTATATATACTACAAACAGCATTGATCCCTACAGAACACCACCAGTCAGCCACCAAGAGCCAGACCTGCAATACCAGAGAGAGGCACAGAAACACTGTTTTCAATCTGGATTCCAAACAGCTTCCAACTAGCCAAAATGGATTTCCCTATGAAGGAACCATCTACCCTTGACCTATCAATCAGTCACAAACCAGATAATTCAAAAGGGTTGTAAACTCAAGGACATTGCATTAGGCCCAAATTCAAAATAAAGATTGCTGTAATTATCTTGTTGCAGCAACCATAAAAGATACTAGCATAGATAGTACAGCAACAAGCACAAGAAAGGTCAGGACCTCTTAAAAAAACTGCAGGAAACATGATTAAAATATATTTTTTAAAGGTACAGTAGCATCATAGTACATTTTTGAAGATAACTGGGATTGAAGGAGTGCTGTATTATAAATCAAACGTTTCACGTGTAATTTTTTTTTTGGTGTTAAAAGGTAGGTAATGTCCTGTGCTGTTCCTTCATGCTTTCTAAAAAAAAGTAAAAGTTATAGGGTGGGATTTTATGGCCTCGCTCGATCCGAGACTGGAAAATCTTGTCCGAGGTCAATAGACACTCCCAATATCAGCCCCTCACCCAGTCCAATTCCCGTGGCAGGCAGGGTGGTAGAATTCCAGTGTTATTCTTTCAGGGTTTCATTCTGGAACCTTCCTATCCAATAGTAACATTAACTGGGATTGAAACACCATCTCTAAGAAGGAAAAGCATCACCATCTCCTTGACCGTAGTTACAATAATCTGCCACCTGCTACTATCAACATCTTAAGGTTCACCATTGACTATAAGATAGCCCCATAAAACCCATGACTACTACAACAAGTTAGAGGTTTGGGAATTCTGTGTTAATTGACTCATTTTTTTAATTCTTTAAGATTTCTCCTCTATAATGAAATTTTCCCTATTGCCTGGGCCAGACTGCTAGTGGCAACCAAGCAGGGCAAAGATGCCATCTGATCATCACTGCATTCATCAGTTTAAACATTTACTCCTTCCAATATTAATGCAGCATGATTGTAGTGTGATCTATTTACATGATGCACTCCTGTAAATTCCTTACCTAACAGCATGTGGGAGCGTCTTCACCACAGTGTGCACAGCAATTCAAAGAAAAAATCCCCCACCACTTTTCAAAGACAAATAGTGATGGCTTATAACTATCAGCCACACTATTGATGTCTATCTATAGATTTTTTAAAATGTCAGTTATTCCCATCTATCATGAAGGATGGCAGTGGGCATCCCATTGTAGTTCTCTGCTCTTACCGTTGATGTAACCCACTGTTTGCCATATTCCAAACCGAGCATTTGTATGTTGTTAAGGTGAGTTGACGTTGATTCATCTGCCTCTCCACAAAATCCTTGCACAAATTTCTGTAGAAGAAAGAACTAAATGTATCAATGTTCTATCCTCAAAGTTATCACATCGCAAAACTCCATATGACATCTGTTGACAAAATATTAATCCTAGCTAACAAGCTACAATGAAAACTAACAAGGAAAAATGTTTGTACAGCATCTTTAACGTAAGAAACCATCCCAATGTGCTTCACTGCACCATAATAAGGCAAACATTCAACCAAAGAAAGCAACATCCAAATGGATAAATTAAAGCTTGGTCAAAGAGGTGCTATTTTAAGAACAGTTTTAAGTTGAGGAAAGAGATGTAGAAGCAGAGGTTAGGAAAAGGACAGCAATCAATGGTGAGGTGAAGAGAATGAAGAGTATGGAGTGAGACAAAAGAAAGATGGATTGATAGATTGATTTCACAAAGGGAACCAACTTGGTCCATTGTGTGCATGCTGGCCCACTGAAGAAGCAGATCACCTCTGTCCCCTCATCACTTTGATTTTTTTTTCTTTTGTTTATTATGATTCAATTCCCTTTGCGAACCTCAATTGAGTCTGCTGACACCACGCACTATGGGAGCTCATTCTAGATCCTAACCAGTTGCTGAGTAAAAATGCTTTTCCTCATGTCCCCATTGCCTTTTTATTTGTTAATTACCTTAAAATCTGTGTCCTTGGGCTCTTGTTCCTTCCACCACTGGAAACAGTTTCATCCAATTTATTCTATCCAGACCTCTCATGATTTTGAATACCTCCAACAAATTTCCTCTCAATCCTTCCTTCCCCAAGGAGAACATTGCAAATGTCTTCAACATTTGTATGTAACTGAAGTCCTCCTCCCTAGAATCATTCTTGTGCAGATGATACTAAAGTTGGTGGTGTGGTAGATAGTGAAGAGGGGTGTTTTAGTTTACAGAGTGACTTGGACAAGTTGCAGAGCTGGGACGAGAGGTGGCAAATGGAGTTTAATGTGGAAAAGTGTGAGGTAATGCACTTTGGCAGGAACAATAAATGTGTAGAGTATAGGGCTAATGGTAGGGCTCTTAATAGTGTTGAGGAAAAGAAGGATCTTGGTGTATGGGTCAATAGATCCCTGAAAGTAGGCAGTCAAGTGGATAAAGTTGTTAAGAAGGCTTATGGAGTCTTAGCTTTTATTGGTAGTGGGATTGAATTTAGGAGCCGCAGCATCATGTTGCAGCTGTACAAAACTCTAGTGCGGCCGCACTTTGAGTATTGTGTGCAGTTCTGGTCGCCACATTATAAGAAAGATGTGGAGGCATTGGAGAGGGTACAGAGGAGGTTTACTAGGATGTTGCCTGGTATGGAGGGCAGGTCCTATGAAGAGAGGTGAAGGATTTGAGGTTGTTTTCGTTAGAAAGGAGGCGGCTAAGGGGGGATCTTATTGAAGCATATAAGATAATTAGAGGTTTGGATAGGGTGGACAGTGATAGCCTTTTTCCTAGGATGGAGAAAGCGAGCACGAGGGGACACAACTTTAAATTAAGGGGTATGAGTTATAGGACGGATATCAGAGGTAGGTTCTTTACTCAAAGAGTGATTAGGGAGTGGAATGCCCTGCCTGCAGCTGTTGTAGATGCGCCAAGTTTCGTGGCGTTTAAGAGGTTAATTGATAAGTATATGGAAGAGAAGGGAATGGTTTAGTTTGGAGGGGCATTGCTTTTTATTTTGGTCGGCACAACATCGAAGGCCGAAGGGCCTGTTCTGTGCTGTAATGTTCTATGTTCTATGTTCTATGAATCTTTTTTCCATCCTCTGTAACGCCTTCATGTCTATTCCTCGAATTTGTTTGGGTCAGGACATATCCCAGCATTTAATAGAGCTAAAGAAACTGGTTTTCTGCACACTAAAGTAGCAGGGACAGAGAAATTCTCAGTGGAGTGCCCCCTTCTCCATATTGGGTCCCTTAATCAGGCACTACATGCCATTGAAAGGGGAATCCCACTAGTAGCCCAGAAGCAACCCTGATAGGGTTTGTCCTTTGGGATTCCCATGTCCACTGCTGGGTGAATGCCTGCTGTGGCAGGATAAGATCATTAAGTGGACATTAATTGCCAATTTTAGAGTCTCAATTAGCAGTGGGGCATGACGATCATCTTTAAGCCACGGACCTAATTGAACAGAGGCATGAAATGTAGGGGCTTCACCTTCTGCCCTCCAATAGGATCCATAGAATCCTACAGTGTCAAAGGAGGCCATTTAGCCCATTGAATCAGCACAAACTCTCCTCTGAAAGAGCATCTAACCCAGGTCCAACCCCCTGCCCTATTCCTGAAACCCCGTGCATTTACTGTGGCTAATCCATGGATTATTATTTTAAATCCAATGTAACCTAGACATCTTGGGTCACTAAGGAGCAATTTAGCATGGCCAATCCACCTAACTGCACACGCTTGGATATTGGGAGGAAACTGCAGCATCCGCAAGAAACCCAACAGGCTCCCAACCAATTAAAGGCTCTTTCACCAAACTCACCCCTGAGGAGATGGCGGGCAATGAAGCACTTAATTCCACTGAGGGCCACAGCTATCATTATTGAAGCAATATATGGGAGGACTAAATGAGATCCTGAAGTCAAATAAATTGCTGTGGAATTGAAGAGCTGCAGCAAGACATAGGTCATGGCTGCAAAGGAATTTATAAATGAAAATCAGAATTTAAGATCGCAAGTATTGGTAAATCATCCCTGAACTAAAGAAAAGCCAGGCAACATGCCTTAATGAGTACCACCCAGTGGCTCTGATATCCATCAGTATGAGGTATTTCAAAAGTTTAGTCATTGCACACATCAACTCCAGTCTTCCAGATTGCCTATCAGCGCAACAAGCCCACAGCCATCTCCTTGGCCCTGCACCCTATGCTGAACACCTAGATAACAAGGGCACTTATGTTATGCCTTATCTCAGCCTTTGACATAATTTCAATAAAAATCATCTCCAAACTCCATGCCTAGGACTCTGCTCCTCCCTCTGCAATTGGATTCTTGACTTCCTAACCCACAAACTGCAATCAGTAAGAATAAGTAACAGCACTTCCTCCACAATCATCCTCAACATCGATGCCCCACAAGGCTGTGTCCTCAGCCCCAACTCCTTATATCCTTATGACTGTGTGGCAAAATTATGCCCCAATTCCATTTTCAAGTCCACTAATGAATGCACTGGAGTGATTAGATCTCATACAATGATGAGATAGAGTACAGGAAAGACATACAGAATCTGGTGAAATGGTGCAACGACAATAATCTCTCCCTCAATGTCAACAAAATGAAGAAACTAGTCATCGACTTCAGGAAAGTTAGTGGAAGACATGCCCCTGTCTACATCAACAATGCTGAAGAAGAGATGATAGAGAGTTTCATGTTTCTAGATGTTCAGATCATCAACAATCTGCCCTGGACCCTCCACACTGACACTATAGTTAAGAAGGCCCACTAACACCTTTGAACATGTACAGTGAATTCTGAATAGATCATTGAAGCCTAACTATTAACTGAATCAGTAGCTTGAATGGGGTTCAACTAATGGGAAGAGCCTTTTTTTAAGTTAACTCTGGCTGGAAGTGAAATGTAGGCAGGTTCAATCATGGCATTCAAGGTGGCATTAAATGATTACTTGAATAGAAAAATGTTCAGGACATGGGATGGGAATGGCACTAAGTACTAAGTTTTATCTGGAGAGCTGGTGCAGACACAATGTGTCATCTGCCCTCTTTCTGCACTGTAACAATTCTGTAATTTGTTTTTTAAGCATATTTTTACTAATGAGGTTTGGATGAGAAGAAGATTCCCTTCATTTCCTAAAGCCATGATTAGACTTCCAATACCCCAGGCTCACCTGCAAGGATTGCAAGATCCTCCTGGACTTTCTTCTTCAAGATTTACCCAATGTCAGGGTATGTTCCTTCTGTCCCAACTGGAAAGATCCTTGATTTGATTTATTATTGTCACATGTATTAGCATACAGTAAAAAGAATTGTTTCTTGTACTTTATACAGACAAAGAATACCGTTTACAAAGAAGAGTGCAGAAATTAGTGTTACAGTTGTAGCTCAGGTGTAGAGAAAGATTTACTTAATGCAAGGTAAGTCCATTCAAAAGTCTGATGGCAGCAGAGAAGAAGCTGTTCTTGAATTGGTTGGTACATGACCTCAGACTTATTTGTATCTTTTCCCAATGAAAGGAGGTGGAAGAAGGAATGTCCAAAGTGCGTGGGGTTCTTAATTATGCTGACTGTGGGGCAGTGGGAAGTGTAGACAGAATCAATATAGCCCAATCCATCAGGCCAGTCTGTGTGATAGATTTGGCTGTATTCACAATCTTTTGTAGTTTCTTGTGGTCTTGGGCAGAGCAGGAGCCATACCAAGCTGTGTATAACCAGAAAGAATGCTTTCTGTGGTACACCTATAAAATTTGCTGAGAATTGTAGCTGACATGCTAAATTTCCTGAGAAAGTAGAGGCATTGGTGGGCATTTTTAACTACAGTATCCAATATAACTAACTATCCTGTCCAATATTCTGTTCCCATGCAGTTTATCAGATTAATTCAGATATCTGGCCAGAGAAATAAACACAAGGCCTGCTCGCTGGAGCTTGCTAAGCCTCATGTTGACAAAGTCAAGCACATTTGGTATTCACACTGCATCCACAATTATTCAATTACCATCTTGAATTAAGAACAAAACAAAACTAAAAAATAAGCAATTTAATGAAAATAACGAAAAGAACATTTGTATATTCTCACCATGAGACTCCCTTTAATCTGAACCAAGACCTGCATCTGTAAATCCCAATATACTGTCAGGCCTACTGCAGTTTCCACAATCACATAGAAGCCAATGTGAGATACTCGGAATGGATAGTTTGGCTCTTCAGAGTGGGACAGTATCTGTGGCACAAAAATACATGATAATGTTTATTATTTTGGCATGTACACTCAATGTGCATAAATGCTTGGTTTCATTACAACAACCATTACCACTAATTTTGCCCTTTGTAATTTATTCTCTCCTGATCCCTACTCTATCCCAGACTTTTCTTTTATTTCTCCCTGCCTACCCACTTCCAATACATAAAACTTATCGCATCTTCTTCATCTTCCTTCAATTCTGAAGAAAATCATATTGAATTCAAAAGGTTAACTGTTTCACTTGCCACCACAGATGCTGACAGATCCAATGGGTATTGAGAGATTTTCTACCTGTTTTCAGCAAGCGGGAATAGAACATAGATCATAGAACATTACAGCACAGAACAGGCCCTTCGGCCTTCGATGTTGCGCCGACCAATATAAAAAGCAATGCCCCTCCAAACTAAACCATTCCCTTCTCTTCCATATACTTATCAACTAACCTCTTAAACGCCACCAAACTTGGCGCATCTACAACTGCTGCAGGCAGGGCATTCCACTCCCGAACCACCCTTTGGGTAAAGAACCTACCTCTGATATCCGTCCTATAACTATCACCCCTTAATTTAAAGCTGTGTCCCCTCGTGCTAGCTTTCTCCATCCTAGGAAAAAGGCTATCACTGTCCACCCTATCTAAACCTCTAATCATCTTATATGTTTCGATTAGGTCCCCTCTTAGCCGCCTCCTTTCTAACGAAAACAACCTCAAATCCCTCAGCCTCTCTTCATAAGACCTGCCCTCCATACCAGGCAACATCCTGGTAAACCTGGAATGGTGAAGGGTGGCTGAGAATCAGTCCTAAATTGGCTTTTCCATCAGTGATATTTCCCTGTTCCATTGTTCCTATTCCCTATCAATGACATAACAAGGATTCCAACTTTATTTAGCATTGATATAAATGCCATTCACCTAACCTGGACTGCCCATTCACATCATCGAGGGGGTATGCCAACATTAAATACAACATGTCCCCTATTATGTATACCTGCCAAAGCAGAAGCCACAGGTCAGTAAAGCCCCCCAGGGAGAGAGGATCATGCCCAGGCAGCACCCTGTCAAAAAGTATGATGGAAAAGGCCAGCAATGCAGTTGGCAAGCTACACCCACTTTTCCCAACTGTGTTGACAAATCACAAAGTTCTGCCATTGAGTTTTTCCAACACTTCCTGTTTTATTTCATTGTTCATTGCATTTACTTTACAAGGCAATGCTCATTGTGTTTGTACTTACCTTATCATCTTCCTATTTTTGACAGGTTCTTTTTCAGCAGCTCAGCTGATTACATTAATAAAAGTGAGCAGCTGGTTTCAGACAAACACACAGCAATGCAAGTATCCCAATATAATAAAATTATCTTTCTGTATAGAAACTTCAGTTAGACAGGGTTAATTTTTTTCTTCGATCATGGGACATGGGCATTCACTGGCTGGCCAGCATCTTTTGCCCATCCCGAGTTGCCCTCGAGAAGGTGGGGGTGAGCCCACATGCCGTGGGTTGACTCACAATGCCATAATGGAGGAAATCAAGGATTTTGACTCAGCAATTGTGAAGGAACAGTGATATACTTCCAATCAAGGTGGTGAGTGATTTGGAGAGGAATTTGCAGGTGGTGGTGTTCCCATGTATCTGCTATTCTTGTCCTTAGAAACAACAAAGATCAAAGAAAATTATAGCAAGGAACAGGTCTTACGGCCCTCCAAAGCTGCACCAATCCTGCTGCCTGACTGAACTAAAACCCCCTACACTTCCAGGGACCATATCCCTCTATTACCACCTCATTTATGTATTTGTCATTGATGCCCCTTAAAAGTCACTATTGTATCCACTTCCATTACTTCCCCTGGCAACGAGTTCCAGGCACCCACCACTCTCTGTGTAAAAAATCTGCCTCGTACATCTCTTTTAAACCTTGAACCTATGTCCCCTAGTAACTGACTCTTCCTTCTGGGAGAAAAGCTTCCGACGATCCACTCTGTCCATACCTCTCATAATCTTGTAGACTTCCCTCAACTTCCATCATTCCAGAGAGAACAAACCAAGTTTCTCCAATCTCTCCTCATAGCTAATGCCCTCCATACCAGGCAACATCCTGGTAAATCTTTTCTGTATCCTCTTCAAAGCCTCCACATTCTTCTGATAGTATGGCGACCAGAACTGAACATTATATTCCAAGTGTAGCCTCACTAAGGTTCGATAAAGCGTAAACATGACTTGCAAATTTTTAGACTTAATACCCCAGCCAATGAAGGTCAGCATGCCATATGCCTTCTTGACTACCTTCTCCACCTGCATTGCCACTTTCAGTGAGCTGTGTACCTGTACACCCAGATTCTTTTGCCTATCAATAGTCCTAAAGGTATTTACTGTATATTTCTTATCTGTATTAGACCATCCAAAATGCATTACCTCACATTTGTCTAGATTAAACTCCATTTGCCATCTCTCCCCCCAAGTCTCCAACCGATCTGTATCCTCTCATGGTCTTCATCGCCATCCGCAAGACTACCAACCTTTGTGTCGTCTGCAAACTTACTAGTCAATCCAGTTCCATTTTCCTCCAAATCATTTATATATATTACAAACAGCAAAGTTCCCAGCACTGATCCCTGAGGAACACCACTTGTCACAGACCTCCATTTTGAAACACACCTTCCACTTCTACACTCTGTCTTCTTTGACCGAGTAAAAAGTCTCATAACACCAGGTTAAAGTCCAACCAGTTTATTTGATAGTTAAACCCACAAGCTTTCGGAAACGCTGTTCCTTCATCAGGTATGTAAAAAGTTCCGAAAGCTTGTGGGTTTACTATCAAATAAACCAGTTGGACTTTAACCTGTTGTGGTGAGACTTCTTACTATGTTTATCTCAGTCTAATGCCAGCATCTCCACATCATAACTTCTTTGACCAAGCTATTTTTGTACCCACCTTGTCAGCTCACCTCAGATCCCATGCAACCAGTCTGCCATGAGGAACCTTGTCAAAGGCCTTACTGAAGTCCATGTAGACAACATCCACTGCCCTACCCTCATCAATCATCTTCATCACTTCCTTGAAAAACTCGATCAAGTTCGTAAGACACAACTCCTCCTTCATAAAACCATGTTGCTTCTCACTAATACATCCACTTATTTCCAAGTGGGAATAAATCCTGTCTCGAAGAATTCTTTCCAATAATTCCCCTACCACTGATGTAAGACTCAATAGCCTGTAATTACCTGGATTATTCTTGTTACCTTTCTTAAACAAAGGAATAACACTGGCTATTCTAGAATCTCCCCTGTAGCCAGTGAGGATACAAAGATTTCTCTCAAGGCCCCAACAATTTTTTCCCTTGCCTCTCTCAGTATTCTGGGTATATCCCATCAGGCCCAGGAGACTTGTTTACCTTAATACTTCTCAAGAATTCCAATACCTCCTCCTTTTTGACTTCAACATGAGTTAAACTATCTACAATCCTTTCCTAGATTCATCATCTATCATAGATGGCAGTGGTTATGGGTTTTGAAAGTGCTGTTTAAGGATCTTTGGTGAATTGCTGCAGTGCATCTTGTAGATATTACACACTGCTGCTCCTGAGCATAGATGATGGAGGAATTGAATGTTTGTAGATATGGTGCCAATCAAGTGGGCTGCTTTGTCCTGGATGGCGTCAAGCTTCTTGAGTGTCATTGGAGTTGCACCCATCCAGGCAACTGGGGTGTATTCTATAATGCTCTTGACTTGTGCTGTGTGGATGGTGGGCAGGCTTTGTGAAGTCAGGAGGTGAGTTATTTGCTGCAGTATTCCTAGTCTCGGACCTGCTCTTGCAGCCACTGTGTTCATGTGGTGAGTCCAGTTGAGTTTCCTATGGAAGTTGACTATGGGGAATTCACTGATGGTAACGCCATTGAATGTCAAGGGGTGATGGTGAGAGGTGTCGTTTATTGGTAATGATCATTACCTGGCATTTGTGTGATGTGAATGTTACTTGCCACTTGTCAGCCCAAGCCTGGACATTGTCCAGATCTTGATGCCTTTGAACATGGACTGCTTTAGTATCTGAGGAGCCACAAATATTGCTGAACATTGTGCAATCATCAGCGAACATCCCCACTTCTGATCTTATAATGGAAGGAAGATCGTTGATGTTTAATTATAATGTTTAATTATAAGACAAAAGGCTTTATTATAATCTGTAAACTGCCAAACTGCCTCAATGGGAGTGTATTGATTGCTTATTCCTATTTGGCATGTTTCAAAATTGGAAGTGACTGGGGCAGCCTTGTTAGCATCAGGATTCAGGTTTTTTTCACATTATTACCTGACTGGCCCAGCTTTAGGGTTTAAAGTTCTTCCCTAAGTAATTCTATGTATCTTTCGTCTTTGTGTTCTGTTCTACTATTTCAGGTTAATTTTTGCTGTGGCACTGAATTTATTTTCCCTCTGAAGTCTAGAACCTGCCAAAGTCCTGCAATGCATGGTTAATAACCTGACCTCGGAGAAGCATTGGTGAGCAGAGATCCCATTCTTATGCAGTAAAACTTACCTTGCTACAGGGATGTTAATGAGGCCGAAGGAACAATTGCAAATGGGATAAGATAGAGTATAAATGGAAGTTTCAATTCTGTATAGCCACATTCAGCTGCAATTTTTAGGAACATCAGGGCGCTTGAAGGGAATCCATACTCTGAGCACTCGAAAGATGCTCAGCTGCGTAATCAACATAGTTGCATTATCATTCATCTCTCGCCTGCACTCCCTTTTGGTGCACTTTGCTGCAGGGCTTATTGAGTCAACCAAGTATCTAATCCTCCTCTGAACAAACTTGCAACTCTACTTCTCTGAATAGGAATGTAAAGAGCCTTAAAGGTGAGTTAACTCACCAATTTTCTTAGAGACAGTGGAGTCAAGAATGCAGGAAGATTCCACTAGAATTTGGAATGGAGGGTATGGCTATTGAGGGACTGGAGGTAGCAGGATAGATTTCACTGCAGACCAGCTTTCAAGCCTGTTCATCCATTCAGCCTCCTGATTTTGATCTATCTTTTCATCCTGTTCTTTCTATTGAAGAGTTCATTTAACTTTCAATGTCTATTTTTGAAGAACAGTCCACACTTGAGACATTAACTTATCTTGTTTTTTACCCCACCAATACTGGTGGACCTGATGCTTATCTCTCTTGTTTTCACATTTACAGCATACACATTTCTATTCTTTTCATTTTATAAATTCTACTTACCTCATCTATGTTATCAAGCATCAGTGAAACATTGTCAACTGTGACGTTAAGACTCTTTCTACAGATGATACCTCCAAAATGACTGCATGCAACATTACTCACTTGGACTCTGAAGGAAACCTGAGTGGCTTGTGGAATTGACTGGCAAAACATAAAGAGAAAGAATAGAATGCAATTAAAAATCAATTTAAATGTTCTTTAACAGGCCAGTTTTTGTCCTGAAGTATAGAAGAAATGGAAAATCATCAACAGTGGCTGCAGCTACTCTACAGGTTAAAGGGGATGGATTCAGAGATGGACACGGAGGCATGAATGTGTTGCACATTAAAAGCCAGGGTTGTTTGCTAGTGTTATCAAGGAGCTTTAATCTAACTTGGCATGGGAACTGAGGAAACATTAGCGTCAAACAAGGCACACAAAGAATTAGAACATAGAACATAGAACATTACAGCACAGAACAGGCCCTTCGGCCTTCGATGTTGCGCCGACCAATATAAAAAGCAATGCGCCTCCAAACTAAACCATTCCCTTCTCTTCCATATACTTATCAACTAACCTCTTAAACGCCACCAAACTTGGCGCATCTACAACCGCTGCAGGCAGGGCATTCCACTCCCGAACCACCCTTTGGGTAAAGAACCTGCCTCTGATATCCGTCCTATAACTATCACCCCTTAATTTAAAGCTGTGTCCCCTCGTGCTAGCTTTCTCCATCCTAGGAAAAAGGCTATCACTGTCCACCCTATCTAAACCTCTAATCATCTTATATGTTTCGATCAGGTCCCCTCTTAGCCGCCTCCTTTCTAACGAAAACAACCTCAAATCCCTCAGCCTCTCTTCATAAGACCTGCCCTCCATACCAGGCAACATCCTGGTAAACCTCCTCTGTACCCTCTCCAATGCCTCCACATCTTTCTTATAATGTGGGGACCAGAACTGCACACAATACTCCAAGTGCGGCCGCACTAGAGTTTTGTACAGTTGCAACATGACGTTGCGGCTCCGAAATTCAATCCCCCTACCAATAAAAGCTAAGACTCCATATGCCTTCTTAACAACCTTCTCGACTTGACTGCCTACTTTCAGGGATCTATGCACATACACACCAAGATCCCTCTGTTCATCTAGACTACTAAGAATCCTACCATTTGCCCTATACTCTACACATTTATTATTTCTGCCATAGTGCATTACCTCACACTTTTCCACATTAAACTCCATTTGCCACCTCTCGGCCCAGCTCTGCAACTTGTCCAAGTCCCTCTGCAAACTATAACACCCCTCTTCACTATCTACCACTCCACCGACTTTAGTGTCATCTGCAAATTTACTAATCCATCCTTCAATACCCTCATCCAGATCATTTATAAAAATTACAAACAGCAGGGGCCCCAAAACAGACCCCTGAGGTACACCACTTGTCACCGAACTCCACGATGAATATCTCCCATCAACCACCACCCTCTGTCTTCTATCTGCTAGCCAATTCCTAACCCAATTAGCTAAATCACCCTCTATCCCATACATCTGCATTTTCTGCAGAAGTCTTCCATGGGCCACCTTATCAAACGCCTTACTAAAGTCCATATATACCACATCAACCGCCTTACCCCCATCCACCTCCTTAGTCACTTTTTCAAAAAACTCAATGAGGTTAGTAAGGCACGACCTACCCTTCACAAAACCATGCTGACTATCTCCAATCAATTCATTACTCTCTAAATAACTATAAATCCTATCCCTAATTATTCTCTCCAACACTTTGCCCACCACAGAAGTAAGACTCACTGGCCTATAATTCCCTGGAAGGTCTCTCTTCCCCTTCTTGAACAACGGGAACAATCTTGAACAATTGGGAGAGAAAGATAGCACTTGATTGAAAAACATCAAGGTGTTAGGTGGGAGGCAGGGTAAGAGGAAATAAAATAAAAAGTCTAAATTATGTTTACAGAACTTGGCAGATAAAATGATAATGGGACAATGGACTGCCTTTAAAGAGGAGATCATTCCGGTACCGTCAAGTTACTTTCCCAAAACAGGAAATGTAGGACAAAGTAAGAAGTCTCATAACACCAAGTTAAAGTCCAACAGGTTTATTTGGTAGAAACAGCCACTAGCTTTCATAGCATTGTCCTTTCATCAGGTGACCCTCAAGTCAAGTTGTGGGAAATTTATACGAGGAAGGTACTTGCTTAGACTTGCAAAGTCACTCTAACTGTCACATCTCTTTAACCTGTGCTTAACACTCTCTCCACTCACATTGTCTGTACCTTTAAGACTTGATTAGCTGTAAAGACTCACATTCCAAGCATTAATGTTAATTGAGTTTGTGTCTTTATATGCCCTGATTGTGATCAGAATTCCCACTCACCTGACAAAGGAGCAGCGCTCTGAAAGCTAGTGGCATTTGCTACCAAATAAACCTGTTGGACTTTAACCTGATGTTGTGAGACTTACTGTGTTTACTCCAGTCCAACACTGTCATCTCCACATCTTGGCCATAAGAGACAGAGACTAATAGTGGAAGGGTGCTTTTCTGAATGGAAGTCTGTAACTAGGATTGTCCCACAGGGATCAGTACTGGGACTTCAGCTGTTTATAATATATATAATGACTTGGAAGAAAACATAGTTGGTCTGATTAGCAAGTTTGTGGATGATACTAAGATTGGTGGAGTTGTGGATAGTGATGAAGATTGGCAAAGAATACGGCAGGATATAGATAGGCTGGAAAATTGGGTGGAGAAATGGCAGATGGAATTTAATCCAGTGATGCATTTTGGTCGATCCAATTCAGGAGGGAGCAATAAAATAAATTGCAGAACAATCAGGAGTATAGACGCACAGAGAAATCTGGGAGTATAGGTCCACAGATCCTTAAAAGTGGCAGCACAGGTGGAAAAGGTGATAAAGAAAGCACATGGCACACTTGCCTTCATTGGATGGGACAGCGTGTAAAAAAGTTGGCAAATTATGTTACTGTTGTATAAATCATTAGTTACGCCAAATTTGGAACACTGTGTCCAATTCTGGTCACCGCATAATAGAAGGACATTGAGGTTTTGGAGAGAGTACAGAAAAAGTTTACCAGGAAGTTGCTGGTGAGTCTTAGCTATGAGGAGAGAGTGAATAAACTGGGATTTCCCTGGAAAGATAGAGGCTAAGGGGTGATCTGATAGAGTTTATAAAAAGGTGAGAAGTATAGCTAGAACAGTTAGAAACTTTTTCCCAGGGCAGAAATGACAATACAAGGGGGCACAAGACAAGAGGGCAATGGTTCAGTGGAAATGTGCAGGGGAAGTTTTTTTACACAGAGGGTAGTGAGGATTGGAATGCATTGCCAAGTGAGGTAGGGTTGAGGCAGATATGTTAGACACATATAAAATTTATCTTGATAGACACATGATAGACACATGGGGGGAGGGATGTGCCAAAGGGCCTGTTCCCGTGCTGTACTATTTTTTGTTCTGGAACAGGCTCAAAGAACCAAATAGCTCAGTCCTTCTATTTTGCATGTATGTTTCCAGACTTATGAATGCTAATGATTGTTTTTTTTTCTAAGTAATCAAGTACTTGAGGAATTTAAATCTATTAAATTGGTTTTTATTAATAAGAGTCTCATTTAACATGGTGAAGTCTACAATAAAACCTCAGAACTTGGTAAAACTATTTTACACAGAGGGTGGTGTGTAACTGGAAGTCACTCAAAGGGGTGGTAGTGGAAGCAGATACAATAGTGACTTTCAAGGGGCTTCTGGACAAATACATGAATGATGAGGATTGGTTGAGGGTGGGACGCAGGGTTGTCATGAGTTAGCATGGATGGAATATGGTAAAGTGTGAGCAGTGAGCAATTAAGGGCCTAATATTAAGTGAAACAACTGGGATGAAGTCCCAGAGCACCAGGTGGGCCTTGAATCAATCTACCTGGCTGCCTCTGAAACGTTTCTGTGGTGGTGGGCATATAATTGGAACCCAAACATCCACAGAACAAAAATCGCTTCTTTGAGGCATCTTCTCCAGACACAAATTTGCTAGGCTGGGAAATTTTCCAATTCTACATTACCAGCCAGGGGAGCAGAAATCCAGGGTTTGGTTTTAATTCTTTAGAATGTCAATTAATAAGCATTGAGGGTAACACAGTGAGTGATTGGAAGATACTTACTTCTGTCAGCAGGATGTTACAGTTGTTTTCATATTCCAGCCAAATTGCATCATAAAGAACATACTGTGACTCTCCAAAAGTGACACAGATCTTGCTGCAGTCCTTCGCAGTACAATTCACTACCCCATATTGGCAGGTGCTGGAAATAAAGGCATGGATGATAATGTGTAAGTGATAATGTTGGACATTTCTACTGAATGTAGTGATGAACTCTTTAAACAGGTGACTGGGAAGCAATATTGTAAAAGCAATAGGTTATAACGTAAAGTTATTCCAAAGGTCTCCTGCTTCCAACGACCTGCATCCACCTCTTGCCATTTGTTTCCTATGTTGGAAAAAGGAAAAAACCCTAGTAGGTGAGAGACAATTTTAAACCAATAGGCATTTTAGACACTGACAGAATCATCTGCATTGAATTAAATGACTCTAAATCAAACTTATAACCTAACAAAGGAACAGTTTATATACATGATTGCAATAAGAGATTTAAAACAAGTGATTATGATTTAAATGCATATTTTGAAATTTTAAATGTATTAACTTTATTTTTATAAAGTGATTGTGCAATTTAGCCAAGAGCAGATTGCTACAAGCCTGATGATATGGGAACTTTCAGACAGAACCACATTCTTAGGAAACAATAAAACCTCAGAATGTGCAAGTTCTTATCAACTTGTACTGCTGGCAGTAATTAGGTTCTCAGGGCTGCTAATGAATAGAGTTAATTCACAATCCAGACAAGACTATGCCTTCTCACACTTGAGAAAATGCATTTGTCTGATGTGGCCGATGACATGGAGTAAATATAAAGGATTAGAGTCATAGAGTCATAAAAGTTTACAGCATGGAAACAGGCCCTTCAGCCCAACTTATCCCTGCCGTCCTTTCAATTAACTTTGACATTTGTAGCTCAGCATCTGGGATTGCTAACAATAGAGGAAGTTGCGTCAGCAATAGGGGAGGAAACATTCAGATTCTACGGACTAATGAAATTCCATCATATTAGAGGGTGAAATGCAATTGGCTAAAGTATGTGACAGGTGTAATTAATAATTTATGTGTATTGGAAATAATTCATCCAAAGTTAATGAAAGAGGGGGAATTTGATAAGAAAAATCTATATTGATATATCCATAGCAATGTATGTCAGAATTATTGAAGAGGACAGGCTGTTCTTGGTTTAGCGAGGCCTAGGACTTTCCAATAATCTCTTCCTGAGACTCGTTGGTCAAAATAAAAGATACATCTTTAAACTGGGACACTGGCTTTTGTGAGTCTTTGTATTGGTCTCTGGAGAACCGCACTAGCAGTTTCTTTGGTGATGAAGAATGGGATAGAGTCACAGGAGTATCATGTCGAGACGTTTCTCCTGAAAGAGGGTGAGTACCTTTATCTTTACTACTCAGGTTAGTTAGAAGGAGTTACGTATCAAGTTGTAAGTTGACCTTTCTGAAAGAGTGTTAGGGGTTGCAAAAGTAGTGTCATTGAGTAAAGGAACTGTACTTAAAGCAGGGAAAGTGATAATGTAATTTGCAGCCGGCTTGTCAGCAAGGCTCCGAAAGCAATGCATTAGATAAAGATATGATGTGTCAAGCAGCTAAAAGCGATAGGCAGGAGGGTGACGAACATTTGAGGTTCCCAGTGGACAGCAAGGCTCACATCCAGTTGGATAGTAGAAGGTTCCAATGTAGAAGTCTCTCGAGAAGGAGGCTTAGGAGAAAGATAAAGATGGGAGTTTTTCTATTAAGGTAATGGAAGACTCCATTGTAGACTTTTCTACAAAAAAGGAGACCCAGGAACCCAGAAAACATGACAGAATGACAGATAGACAGTGAAACAGAGACAGGATACAAGGGGGCAGTTTAGATCGGAGTTGAGGAGGAACTTTTTCACTCAAAGGGTGGTGAATCTTTGGAATTCTCTGCCCATTGAAGTGGTGGAGGCTACCTCACTGAATATATTTAAGTCACGGGAAGATAGGTTTCTGGTAGACAAGTGAATTAAGGCTTATGGGGAGAAGTGGGAAAGTGGAACTGATCCACTTCAGATCAGCTATGATTTTATTGAATGGCAGGGCAGGCTCGAAGGGCTAGATGGACTACTCCTGCTCCTATTTCTTGTGTTCTTATGTTCTTAGTAGCCTGTTGAAACAGAGAAAGAAAGAGAGAAAGAGAGAGGTTGGGCAGTTTGGAGCACCCTCATGTGGCCATGTAGAGGATGCACAGTAAGAAGTCTCACAATAGGTTAAAGTCCAACAGATTTATCTTGTAGCATAAGCCACTAGTTTTTGGAGCGCTGTCCCTTCGTCAGGTGAGTGAGAACTGTATTCAGGGCATATAAAGACATAAATTGAATCCATTTATAAAACAACAGTTGGAATGTAAGTCTTTACAGATAATCAAGTCTTAAAGGTACAAACAATGTGAATGGAAAAAGGGTTAAGCACAGGTTAAAGGACTGTTAGTGAGATTTTGCTTGCTAAAAGAATATAAGAACAGGGTATGGCGCTCGACCCATCGATCGACAGTTCCAATGCGCCACAGCGAAAAACTACACCCAACGTCCTCAGAAAACAAATGTGTGACATGATGGACCTTCATTGTCTAGTACTTCCCTGGAGCACAGAAGCTACGACATCTTCTCTGGAGCCTTCAACATGTCATTGATGAAGACAAACATCTCACCAAGGCCTTCCCACATCCCCACTTTTTGCCTTCAAACAACTGCATTATGTCAAACAGACCACTGTCCACATCAAACTACCGAGCCTTCAGGAGAACAATGACCATTGTAGCCAAACTGGCTACCTAAAATGGTGTTTTGTAAAGTACTCTGGGACAATTGGGCAAGAAACTAAACCAACAGGCTGCAGTTTAAAGACAGAGACAAACAAGCTGCAACCCTGACGAGTGAATAAACAGGGTATGGGTCATCTCCGGGATGAAAGAGATTTTATAGTCACACTAAGTTGTTTCATCTCCAGGATGGAAGAGACTTTCTGGTCACACTGGGTTGTGTACCAGAAATAAGGACACTGTAAACCTTTATTTAAGAGGGAGGTTTGTGATCTATGTGCCTCCAGCACCTACAGACACGGCTGTTGGAGACATACCTAAACATCGATGTGGTAGCACCTGATTGGACTCTTATCGATCAGGGTGATCAAGTCTTGATCAATTGATTGGCAATGGCCAAAAGGGATATAAAGGGTGCTGCGCAACCAGGAATCTCTCTCTCTCTGACCCCACGAACAAGCTACAACAACAGTGAACATCACCAGTGATAACCAGCATGAGGAGAGCCTCCACACCTGAGAAGGAAGGAAGGAAGACCAGAGCCAGAGTGCCAAATCAGACTAAAGGACCAAACTATGCAGATAATGACCAAGACCAGATAAAAGCCAACATCTGCCTGAGTACTTGCAAAGTTAAGTCAAGGTCTTGACTTAGTTAAGTCAAGGACTTGAATTCTAGTATTTTCTGTAAGATAACTTATTGTTGGTCGGGTGGGTGTTATTGATTGTGTGGATTTAAATAAATATTGGTTGTACTACAAGACATCTACTCATAGTTATTTGTCCACTGTATAAGGGTTAAAACAGACTGTGCGGCAGGCAACACCACGACACCACACAACGCTTCCCCAACAATCTCTGCAAAATGTGCCGGATCATTGGCATGGACACCATCATTTCACGTGAGAACATCATCCAGGTACATGGTACATATACTTGCAATTTAGCCAATGTTGTCTACCTGATACACTGCAGAAAAGGATATCCCAAGGCTTGGTACATTGGGGAGACTGTGCAGATGCTACGACAACAGATGAATGAACACTGCTCAACAATCATCAGGCAAGAATGTTCTCTTCCTGTTGGGGAAACACTTCAGTGGCACAGACATTTGGCGTCTGATCTTTGGGTAAGTTTCTCCAAGGCAGCCTTCATGACACATATCAACCCAGAGTTGCTGAGCAAAGACTGATAGCTAAGTTCCATACACATGAAGACGGCTCAACCGGGATCTTGAGTTCATGTCACACTATCTGTAACCTCCACAACTTGCCTGGGCTTGCAATAACTCACTAACTGTTCTGTCTGGAGATAATACACATCTCTTTAACCTGTGCTTAACCCTCTCTCCATTCACATTGTCTGTACCTTTAAGACTTGATTACCTTAAAGACTCGTATTCCAGCCATTATTTTGTAAATTGAGTTGTGTCTTTATATGTCCTATTTGTGAACAGAACTCCCACTTACCTGATGAAGGAGCAGCACTCCACAAACTAATGGCTTATGCTACCAAATAAACCTATTGGACTTTAACCTGGTGTTGTGAGACTTCTTACTATGTTTGCCCCAGTCCAATACCGGCATTGCCACATCATTCAAAGCGTAGCAGACAATATCCTGATTCAAAAATTCAGATTAGAGTCATGGGAGCAAATGTACCATTTTTTGTCTAACTGCTGGGTGGACTAGAAAATGGGAGAGTTTGAGATTCATCTTTTGGGCATGTTTTTAGACCCCCACATATGCATTTCACCTGCAAAATTCTGAGTGAGCCTGTCCTTGCTGTAGAAGCCTGTAGGTGAGGCTTAATGTGCCTAAAAGCCTATACAGGGATGTAATGCACATATGCAGGCTTTGATGCTGAACATGCGCATTAGCAACAGCAGGGATCTGATAAAGACAGAGTTGTCAGGCCCCTGCCAGTGCAGGCAGTCTGAAGTAGCTCCCCCACCCTGCAACTATGGGGGCCTGTGGCCCAAGATACAACTCCCGCTGACCACCCTACTACTGATTACTCAGAGGACTCCTTTCCTTCCCCCTCACTGATCGCTGCCCCGCTGCCCCACTGCCCTCCCCCTCCACTGATTGCTCAGAGAGGCATTGGGTCCCTTTTTCTCCCTCCCCTCAGTGGTCTCTGCAGAGTGGCAGTAGGCCCTCTCTTTCTCCCTTCCTCTCCCCACCGATTGTTGCAGAGTGACAGTGGGCGACCCATTAGCACTATCCCACTGGCCCCTTCCCTATTAGTCCCACCCCACTGGTCCCTCCCCATTAGCCCTGCCCCCACTGCCCCTCCCCTCACTAGCTCCACATTCTGGTACCGCCTGGTGGGCATTGCCCAGGTGCCATGGTGGCGCTGTGAGTCTGGCATTGCCCAAGGGGCAATCCACCTTGTCCTTGGCCTCAATAGCTTTTGGTTCCAATGGCAAGGTCAAGTCAATTGTTCCCTTTTCATGTGAAGCATGTATGTTCTTCGCTGGCCTGAATCTTTACCTGTGAGGTCATAAAGTAGAAGTAACGATCCGGACAATTGAGTGCCGGGCTCACTAATGTCACATAACTGCTTCTTTATATAAATTTCAATATATTAACCTGCAGCTTGCCCTTTCCAGTGAGAGGCTGACCAGAAAATGGTCGTGAAAACTGGCGCCAATCACGCTACTTGCTTTATGTCCCATTTTACGACCACAGTGTACCCGAAAACATGGGCAATGTGATGCTAAAATCGTCCTCATAGGGTCATAGAGGTTTGCAGCATAGAAGCAGGACCTTCAGTCCAACTTGTCCATGCCGCCAATTTCCTAACCACTTAGCTAGTACGAATTGCCCTCATTTGGCCCATCTCTCTTTATGCTCATCTTACCCATATAACTATCTGAATTTTTTTTAAAAAACAAAATTGTATCCATCTCTACTACTACCGCTGGCAGCTTGTTCCAGACATTCACCACTCTCTGTGTGAAAAAACTCCCCCTCTAAATCCTTTCATATCTCTCCCCTTTCACCTTAAACCTATACCCTTTAGTTTTAGACTCCCCTACCTTTGGGAAAATGTGTTAACTATTTAACTGATCTGTGCCCTTTATTATTTTATAGACTTCAATAAGCTCACCCCTAAATCTCCTACGCTCCAGAGAAAGAAGTCCCAGTCTATCCAACCTCTCCCTATAACTCAAACCATCAAGTCCTGGTAGCATCCTAGTAAATGTTTTCTACACTCTTTCTAGTTTAATAATATGCTTTCTAAAATAGAGTGACCAGAACTGTACACAGTATTCCACGTACGGCCTTACCAATGTCTTTTACAACTTCAACAACTCGTCCCAACTCCTGTATTCAATATTCTGACCAAACCACGCATACCAAACACCTTTTTCACCACTCTGGCCACCTGTGATTCCACTTTCAGGGAGCTATATACTTGTACCCTGACATCTCTTTGTTTTGTAACTCTCCCCAACACCCTACAAATAACTGAGTCAATCCTGCCTGGTTCGATCTACATAAGAACATAAGAAATAGGAGCAGGAGTCGGCCATTTAGCCCCTTGAGCCTGCCCCACCATTCAATAAGATCATGGCTGATCTGATAGTGGGTTCAGTTCCACTTACCTGCCCGCTCTCCATAACCTTTAATTCCCTTATTAATTAAAAATGTGACTTAAACATATTTAACAAGGTAGCCTCTATTGCTTCATTGGGCAGAGAATTCCAAAGATTCACTACTCTCTGGGAGAAGATCTACCAGAATACATCACTTACATTTATCTAAATTAAACTCCATTGCTGTGGGATGAATGACTAATCCCAAATAAGCTAAATTCTTGAAATTCATTAATCTGGAAAAAATCAGTGGCCATGTCATTTTCAAAAAAAAAAACAGGAATTTGCCAGAGACTTTGAATTCTGTCATGTTGAGAAGCTGGAAGTGAAAGACCTAATTTGGTATGGATACTTGATAAATCTTGTTTCAAAGTAATCTAGATCAAAATTTCTTGTTAAGTTCAGAGACAACTGGCAATGTGGTATAGGCAAAGTTACCTTAACAAAACAATGCTGTTTAGGAGAAAGATTGAAGAATCAAAATAAGTTATTGCCTGGACTCAAATAGAAAAGTTTGATTTCTCTTTCAAAATATGTTATGAAACAAACCAAATGAAATTCAATGAACAAAGAACAAAGAAAATTACAGCACAGGAACAGGCCCTTTAGTCCTCCCCAAGCTTGCACCAACCATGCTGCCACTCTGAACTAAAACTCCCTACCCTTGTGGGGACCATATCCCACCATTCTCATTCTATTTTTGTATTTGTCAAGATGCTTTGGAGAGAGTACAGAAAAGATTTATCAGAATGTTTTCTAATATGAGGGTATTTCCAATAAGGAGAAGCTGGAGAAACTTTGTTCTCACTGGAATGATGGAGGTTGAGAGGCGACCTGGTAGAAATCTATAAGATTATGAGAGGCATGGCCGCCTGTTAAAAGTGACTATTGTATCTGCTTCCATTACTTCCCCCTCAGTGAATTGCAGAAACCCACTACTATCAGTGTTAAAAACTTGCCTTGTACATCTTCTTTAAACCTTTCCCTTGCACCTTAAACCTGTGTCCCCGAGTAATTGATTCTTCCACCCTGGGAAAAAGCTTCTGACTATCCATTCTGTCCATCACTTTTATAATCTTGTAGACTTCTATCAGGTAGTCCTTCAACCTCTATCATTCCTGTGAAAACAAATTAAGTTTCTCCAACCTCTCCTCATAGCTAATGCCCTCCTTACCAGGCAACATCCTGGTAAATATAGGTACTACTGACATAGGCAGGAAGAGGGAAGTGGACATGAAAAGGGGTTATAGGGAACTGGGTAGGCAGCTGAGAGAGGGGAAAGCGAAGGTAGTAATCTCAGGATTGCTGCCTGCGCCTCGGGAGAGGGAGAGCAGGAATACTATGAGGTGGACGTTGAATACGTGGCTGAGGGACTGGAGCAGGGGGCAGGGATTCCGGTTCCTGGATCATTGGGACCTCTTTAGGGGCAGGTGTGACCTGTACAGCAAAGACGGGTGGCACCTGAATCCCAGGGGGACTAATATCTTGGCGGGAAGACTGGCTAGGGCTACTGGGGGGACTTTAAACTAGAAAGGTTAGGGGGAGGGAATAGTGATGTGGAGACTGGGAGCAAGGAAGTTAGCTCCCAGGTAGGGAAGGACTCTAGGCAGGATGAGAGGCAGGTTAGACGAGTGGGGGAGAAGGGAAATGTCCAGTCTGAGGGACTGAGCTGTGTCTATTTTAATGCCAGGAGTGTAGTAAATAAGGTGGATGAACTTAGGGCGTGGATTGCTGCTTGGGATTGTGATGTGGTGGCCATTACAGAGACTTGGATGTCTCAGGGACAGGACTGGGTACTACAGGTCCCGGGATTCAGATCCTTCAGGAAGGACAGGGAGGGAGGCAAAAGAGGTGGTGGAGTGGCACTGTTGATCAGGGACAGTGTCATGGCTGCAGAGAAGGTGGATACCGAGGAGGGAATGTCTACGGAGTCTCTGTGGGTGGAAGTTAGGAATAGCAAAGGGCGGTGACGTTGCTGGGTGTATTCTATAGGCCGCCCAATAGTGACAGGGAAGTTGAGGTGCAGATAGGGAAACAGATACTGGAGAGATGTAGAAATAACAGAGTTGTTGTGATGGGAGACTTCAATTTCCCAAACATCGACTGGAATATCCCAAGGGTAAGGGTTTTGGATGGGGAGGAGTTTGTTAGGTGTGTTCAGGAGGGTTTCCTGACACAGCACGTGGACAAGCCTATGAGAGGAGAGGCTGTACTGGACCTGGTACTAGCTAATGAACCAGGACAGGTGATGGATCTCTCGGTAGGAGAGCATCTTGGGGATGGAGATCATAATTCTATCTCCTTCGCCCTTGCATTGGAAAAGGATAGGATCAGGCAGGCTAGGAAGGTGTTTGTCTGGAATAAGGGGAAATATGAAGACATCAGGCAGATGTTGGGGTGAATAAACAGGAAGGAGGTGTTCTTGGGGAAAAGCACAGAAGGAAGGTGGCAGATATTCAAGGAATGCTTGTCTGGAGCTTTGCACGACAACGTTCCGGTGAGACAAGGAGGTTTTGGTAGGATGCGGGAACCGTGGTGCACGAAGGCTGTGGTGAACATAGTCAGGAAGAAAAGAAAGGTGTATAAAAGGTTCAAAGAGCTAGGAGATGTTGGGGATCTAGAGAAGTATAAGGCTTATAGAAGAGAGCTTAAAAAGGAAATTAGGAGAGCCAGAAGGGGTCATGAGAAGGCCTTGGCTGGTAGGATTAAGGAGAATCCCAAGGCCTTCTACAAATATGTGAAAAGTAAAAGGATGAGAAGAGAAGGGATAGGACCTATAAAAGGTGAAGGGGGAAAAGTCTGTATGGAACCGGAAGAAATGGCAGAGGTGCTTAATGAGTACTTTGCCTCAGTATTCACGGTGGAAAGTGATCTGGGAGGATGCACTACAAGTTTGCAGCAGACTGAAAAGATTGAGTATGTAGATATTAAGGAAGCGGATGTGTTAGAACTTTTAAATGCTATCAAGATAGACAAGTCTCCGGGACCAGATGGGATGTACCCCAGGTTATTGTGGGAGGTGAGGGATGTCATTGCAGAGCCCCTGGCGATGATCTTTGCGTCGTCGATGGAGATGGGAGAGGTTCCGGAGGATTGGAGGATTGCGGATGTGGTCCCTATTTTCAAGAAAGGGAACAGGGATAGTCCTGGAAATTACCGACCGGTGAGTCTGACCTCAGTGGTTGGTAAGCTGATGGAGAGGCTTCTGAGGGACAAGATTTACGAGCATTTGGAGAAGTTTAGGTTGATTAGAAATAGTCAGCATGGTTTTGTAAAAGGCAGGTCGTGCCTTACAAGCTTAATTGAGTTCTTTGAAAATGTGACTGAACACATTGACGAAGGAAGAGCAGTGGACGTGGTGTACATGGACTTCAGCAAGGCATTTGACAAGGTCCCACATGCAAGACTTCTTGAGAAGGTGAGAGGCCATGGGATCCAAGGGGCTTTGGCCTTGTGGATCCAGAACTGGCTTGCCTGCAGAAGGCAGAGGGTGGTTGTGGATGGCTCTTTTTCTGCATGGAGGTCGGTCACCAGTGGAGTGCCCCAGGGATCTGTTCTAGGACCCTTGCTGTTTGTCATTTTCATAAATGACCTGGATGAGGAAGTGGAGGGATGGGTGAGTAAGTTCGCCGATGACACGAAGGTCGGTGGTGTTGTGGATGGTCTGGAGGGATGTCAGAAGTTGCAGCATGACATCGACAGGATGCAAGACTGGGCGGAGAAGTGGCAGATGGACTTCAACGCGGATAAATGTGTTGTGGTCCATTTTGGCAGATCCAACGGGATGAATGAGTACACTATCAAAGGTAGGAGTCTTAGCTGTGTGGAAGAGCAGAGGGATCTTGGGGTCCGGGTCCATAAGACTCTCAAATCGGCCTCCCAGGTGGAGGATGTGGTTAAGAAAGCTTACGGTGTACTGGCCTTCATTCATCGAGGGATTGAGTTCAGGAGTCAGGAGGTAATGCTGCAGCTTTATAGGACCCTTGTCAGACCACACTTGGAGTACTGTGCGCAGTTCTGGTCGCCTCACTATAGGAAGGACGTGGAAGCTATTGAAAGGGTGCAGAGGAGATTTACAAGGATGTTGCCTGGATTGGGAGGCATGCCTTATGAAGACAGGTTGAGGGAGCTGGGACTGTTCTCCCTGGAGAGACGAAGGTTGAGAGGCGACCTGATAGAGGTTTACAAGATGTTGAGAGGAATAGATAGGGTGGACTCTCAGAGACTATTTCCCAGGGCTGAAATGGTCGCGACGAGAGGGCACAGATTTAAGGTGCAGGGAAGCAAGTACAGAGGGGATGCTAGGGGAAAGTTTTTCACTCAGAGGGTGGTGAGTGAATGGAATCGGCTGCCGTCGGTGGTGGTCGAGGCGAACTCGCTGGGGTCTTTTAAAAGACTTCTGGATGAATATATGGGATCCAATGGGATTGGGGGTTATAGATAGGTCTATGGCTGGGTAGGTTTTGGTGTGTTCGGCACAACTTGTGGGCCGAAGGGCCTGTTTGTGCTGTAGTGTTCTATGTTCTATGTTCTATGTTAAATCTTTCCTTTACCTTCTCCAAAGCCTCCATATTCTTTTGGTAGTGTAGTGACTAGAATTGAACACTATGTTCCAAGTGTGGCCTAACTAAGGTTCTATAAAGCTGCAACATAGCTTGCCAATTTTTAAATTCAATGCCCCAGCCAATGAAGGCAAGCATGCCATATGCCTTCATGATTACCTTCTCCACCTGCGTTGCCACTTTCAATGATCTGCGTATCTGTACACTCAAATCCCTCTGCCTATCAATATTTGTATGGGTTCTGCCATTTATTATATATTTCCCACTTGTATTAGACCTTCCAAAATGCATTACCTCACATTTGTCCAGATTAGACTTTGTCTGCCATCTTTCCACCCAAGTCTCCAATAGATCTATATCCTGCTGTATTGTCTGATGGTCCTCATCACTATCCACAAATCCATCAACCTTTGCAAACGAACTAATCGAAGTTAGTTGATTAGTTGTAATGTTTAGTTACATTTTCCTCCAAATCATTTACATACATTACAAACAGCAAAATCCGAGCACTGATCCCTGAGGAACACATTTATCAAAGTCCTCCATTCATAAACGCACCCTTCCACTGCTGTCCTCTTTCTTCTATGACCCAGCCAGTTTTGTATCCACCTTGCCAGTTTACTTCTGATCCGATGTGACTTCACCTTCTGCACCAGTCTGCCATGAGAAACCTTGTCAAAGGCCTTACTGAAGTTTATGCAGACAACATTCACTGCCCTATCCTCATCAAACATCTTCATCATTTCCTCAAAAAACTCGATCAAGTTAGTGAGACATGACTTTCCCTTCACAAAACATGTTACTTCTCGCTAATACGTCCACTTATTTCCAAGTGGGAATAAATCCTGTCTCAAGAATCCTCTCCAAAAATTTCCCTGCCGTTGATGTCAGGCTCACTGGCTTGTAACTACCTGGATTATTGTTGCTATCCTTCTTAAGGAAGGAAACAACACTGGCTATTCTCCAATCCTCTGGGACCTACCTGCAGCCAGTGAGGATGCAGAGATTTCTCTCAAGATCCCAGCAATTTTCTCTCTTGCCTCTCTCAGTAGTCTGGGCTATATCTCATCAGGCCCTGGGAATTTGTCTACCTTAATGTTTCTCAAGAATCCCAATATCTCCTCCTCTTTAATCTCAACAAGACTCAAACTATCAAACTAACATCAGTAAAAAATAAATTCCAGAGGACTGGAAGACGGCTTGTATGCAAAGGCCACCTACCATTAAAGGGTTGAGAGTTCTAGAACTTTTCAATTACTGCAGGAATTTTGTGGAAGATTATGCAGGTATTTGTGAAACACTTGCAGGATTCAATTGGAAAAGGAAGGGCTAGCAGCAAAAAGATGGAGTGAGGAGAGGAGAAAGTGCAGCCTTTGGCAAAGGCTCCTACATTAGGATTACCAGATCTCATTGAGCTTTTCCATATTTTTGTCAAAAAAAAGGATAGAATGCAAACCGTTGTGGGAATCTAGCAACATGGTGACGGGTTATGATCAATGGGACACTTCTCTACTCAATCAGGTTCAGTTGTCAAAGGGATGCATCAATATGTAAGAGCACTAGCATACGCCTCACAAATAGATAGTAAGTGTTTTTAGCCACTTATTTTGATGGAAGACATTCAAAAATGGGAAAGTCTGTTGTTTAGTTACTATTGATCAGTTTACTCAATCGGTTGAAGCATTGCCATGTAAAGATGCCACAACCAATACTGTAGCTTTGTTGTTGGCAAGTGAAATAATACCTAGATGGGAACTGCCTCTTCAGATAGATTCAGACCAGGGAACTCAATAATTGCTGCCCACTCCTTATTGCTGTTTACAAGATGGTAGTAAATTAGGCTGAGGTTTAGGGTTAGAATTCAGGAACCTCTGTTGTCCATTAGGTGCACCAGCAATTTTGTTGGGAGCTCCAGAATTTTGATTCAATGACAGTGAAGGAACAACAATATAGTTCCAAGTCAGGATGGTGCATGGCTTGTAGAAGAACTTATTGGTGATAATGTTCCCATTCATATACTGCCCTATCCTTCTTGGTGATTGAGGTTGAGCACTTGGAAGGAACTGACAAAGGAGTCTTGATGAGTTCCTGCAATGCATTTTGTAGATGGCTCACATTGCTGCCACTGGCGGAGGGATTGCACACTTAATGTAATGGATGGGTTGTCAATCAATCAAGCAGACCCTTTAGTCTTAGATGATCTTGAGCTTCTTGAGTGTTATTAGAGTTGTGCTCATCCAGCAAAGTAAGTTACTTATGGAGAATTCAGACTCTGACCTGTACTTATGGTCACAGATTTTTTTTTTTTTTTTAAGCAACACAGCACGGGAAACAGGCCCTTCGGCCCAACGAGCCCGCGCCACCGTAATACCAAATCATTATCCTATTTTAATAGTCCTATATAATAATATATATATTAATCCTAATTTGGAAAATTTTCACCATAGGGACAATTTGTTACCCAATCAGCCTAAGAGCGAATTTTTGGGTTGTGGGAGGAAACCGGAGTGCCCGGAGAAAACCCACGCAACCACGGGGAGAACGCGCAAACTCCCGCAGACACCGGCCCAATTCCAAGTGTCTGCACAGCCACATCGATAGTCTCTGAGCTGTCATGGTGCCCTTCAGGTGGTCCACATAAAGCACTCATATACGACATGAGGTACCAGGCAACCCATGAATCAACATCCAAGAGCTGTACCCGCACCACCTGCCGAATGCGTGCTCAAATTATGGACCGAATTACCTGTGGAAAAAAGCCGTAGTTAAACAGTCCTAATATATCCCTCTATCTGCATACCGCTCATGTGGCTGTCCAAGAGACCCTTAAACAGCCCCAGCGTGCCTGCTCCCACCACCTTACTCGGCAGTGCATTCCACACCCCCACTACCCTTTGTGTGAAAAACTGCCCTCTAATATTCGTCCTATACATAGCCCCCCTCACCCTATGGCCATGACCTCTCGTCCTATCCATTTCTAAAGGTGGAAAAAGTTTACCTCCATTTACTCTATCTATACCCCTTATAATCTTATACACCTCTATGAGATCCCCTCTAAGCCGACGTCTTTCAAGGGAAAACAACCCCAGTCTATCTAATCGTTCCTCATAGGACAGTCCTTCCATACCAGGCAGCATCCTGGTAAACCTCCTCTGCACTCTCTCCAAGGACTCCACATCCTTCCGATAGTACGGAGACCAGAACTGGGCGCAGTATTCCAAGTGAGGCCTAACCAAAGTTGTATACAACTGCAACATCAAACTCCTACTCTTATATTCTATACCCTTTTCTATGAAAGCTAACATACTATACGCCTTCTTTGTCACCTTCTCCACCTGTGAGGACACCTTCAGAGACTTGTGAACCTGCACCCCCAAGTCTCTCTGCGTCTCTATGCTCCTTATAGTTTTACCTTTTATCCTATAATTCTCTTCTACATTTTTCCGGCCAAAATGCATCACCTCGCATTTTTCCGGATTAAATTCCATTTGCCATCTATCTGCCCAATCTACCAACCTGTCTATGTCCTGTTGTATTGCCTGACACTGCTCTTCTGTACCCTCCAATCCAAGCATCTTGGTGTCATCAGCAAATTTGCTGATCTCACCACCTACCCCTACTTCCAAGTCGTTTATGTAGACCACAAATAGAAGAGGACCTAGTACTGAGCCTTGTGGCACTCCACTAGTGACAGGCTTCCAGCTGGAAAAAGAGCCTTCCACTACTACCCTCTGTCTCCTCCTCCCGAGCCAGTTCTCGACCCATCTACATACCTGACCCTGTATCCCATGCGCCTTCACCTCTCTATCAGTCTACCATGAGGAACCTTGTCAAACGCCTTACTGAAATCCATGTAGACGACATCAACAGCCTGTCCTTCATCAACTGTTTTTGTCACTTCTTCAAAAAATTCCACCAGATTCGTAAGACAAGACTTCCCCTTGACGAAGCCATGCTGCGTATCCCTGATCAGATCGCAGCGCTCCAGATGCTCATACATCCTGTCCCTAAGGATCCTCTCCATTAGCTTACCTATAACTGAAGTCAAGCTCACCGGCCTATAGTTCCCTGGGTGATCCCTCTGACCTTTTTTAAACAACGGTACTACGTTTGCTATCCTCCAGTCCTCTGGGACCTCACCTGTGTCCAAGGAAGAGACAAAGATTTGCGTCAGAGGCCCAGCCAAGTCTTCCCTCAACTCCCTTAGCAGCCTGGGGTAAATGCCATCAGGCCCCGGAGCTTTATATGTCTTTAAGCTGCCTAACAGCCCCAACACCTCTTTCCTCGTAATCCTTATTTCCCTCAACCAATCTTCAACTTTGTCAACATCAGGCACAGACATCTGTCCAGTCTCCTGCGTGAATACCGACGCAAAGTATTCATTCAGGATCTCCCCCATTCCCTCAGGCTCTAAGCATAGATCCCCTCCACTGTCCCTAAGAGGTCCAATCTTGCCTCTAACCATCCTTTTGCTCCTTACATAGGTGTAAAATGCCTTTGGATTTTCTTTAATCCTACCTGCCAGAGCCACCTCATGGCCCCTTTTTGCCTTTCTAATACCCCTTTTTAGATCCCGTCTACACTCTCTATAAGCTTCCAGCGCTATCTCAGTCCCTAGTTGCCTAGATCTAATGTAAGCCTCTCTCTTTTTCTTGATCAAGTCCTCAATCTCCCTGGTAAGCCAAGGTTCTCTAATCCTACCTTTCCCATCCTTCCTCCTTGCCGGCACATATCTTTCCTGCAGAGAGTTTAGTTTTCCCTTGAAAGACTCCCACATGTACCTCGTCGACCTGCCCTCAAAAAGCTTATCCCAATCCGTATCTTTAAGATCTTGCCTAATCTGGCCGTATCTAGCCCTCCCCCAGTTAAATACCCTCCCTTTTGGGCCAGTCTCATCCTTTTCCATTAATATCCTAAAGCAGACAGAGTTGTGATCACTATTTGACACCTGCTCTCCTACCTCGACGTCAACCACCTGGCCTGGCTCATTCCCCAGAACCAAATCCAGTATAGCCCCCTCTCTAGTCGGGCCATCCACATACTGCTCCAAGGACCCTTCCAAAACACACTGTACAAATTCCTCCCCATCCACTCCTACAGCCCTGGGCACACTCCAATCTACTCCAGGAAAATTGAAATCTCCCACCACTACCACCCTATTTTTCCTACACTTATCTAAAATGTCCCTGCATATCCCTTCTTCCACGGCTCGCGGGCTGTTGGGCGTCTGTAGTAAACACCCAACAGAGTAACCACTCCCTTCCTATTCCTCAACTCCACCCATAGAGACTCAATTCCTAAATCATCCATACCTCTCTCCCTCTGCACTGCTATGACGTTGTCCTTAACTAATAAAGCCACTCCCCGCCTCTCTTCACACCAACTCTGTCACACCTAAAACACTTATACCCTGGAATATTCAATTGCCAGTCTTGCCCCTCCTTCAACCACGTCTCGGTCACCGCCACCACGTCTAAACTCCTCGTGAACATTATTGCCTTCAGTTCATCTGTTTTGCCAGTCACACTCCTCGCATTAAAACACATGCACTGAAGACCCTCAGCTCTCGGAAATACCTTTCTACCTACTGGTGTTTCCCTATCATCCCTCTCTATCCCACTCCCAGTTCCTGCTGTCTCCCCACCCTCCCTCCCTATTAGTTTAAACATTTCTGAAACACTCCAGCTAACCTCCCAGCTAAAATATGTGTTCCCCTCCCAGTCAACTGCTCCCTATCCCTCGTGAATAGGTGACCCTCCCTCCTGAAGACTTCCCAATGATCAATAAATATGAAGCCTTCTGCCCTACACCAATCCCTCATCCATGCATTTAGTTGGAGTGTCTCATTTATTACCCAATCGGTCCCAGGCACAGGCAGCAGCCCAGAGAACGCCACCCTGGAGGCCCTACCTTTCAGTTGAGCCCCCAACTCCCTAAACTGTCTACGCAAGTCCCCCCTGCGCTTTCTTCCTACATCTTTTTGTCCTATGTGAACTATTACATTTGCCTTAGACCCTCTTCCCTTCAAAATTCCCTCTACCCTCTCTGATACATCCTGGACCCCTGCTCCAGGGAGGCAGACTACCATCCTGGAGTCCCTCTTTTCCCCACAGAATCTCCTATCGATCCCTTTAACCATCCCATCCCCCACCAATATCTCACTTCCTACTTTCCTGCTGGTCTCTGTGGCATTCTGTTCCCCTTCACCTGCCCTCTCCATCACAGCTTTTACCCCCCCCTTGGTTTTCTGGGGATCCTCCTTAGAGATGGCCTTTGTGCCTTGATTTTTGTTCTTATTCCTTGTAATTCCTTTATATAATAGATCTGCTTTAATTCTCCCTTTTTTTGAGATGGTCATTGTTTGGCAGCTGCATAGTGCAAAAGCCACTTGCTGCTTATCAACCCAAGTCTGAAATTTGCATTGGTGCATGAGAATATCGACTGTCTCAGAATCTTAGGATTTACAAATGATACAAACATTAGCGAACATCCCCATTTTTGACATCATGATGGCGAGAAGGCCATTAATGGAGTAGCTGAAGATGGTCAGGCTCAGGACATTTATGCTGAGGAACCTCTGTGATGATGCCCTGGAATGAGAGGTTCTGGCTTTCTTTATATGGCATGATGGACCTTTGGAATTTGACCTCACAGAAAGCTAGCAGCTAGTACATGCCGCACATCTGCAGGGTTATTATGTTTAGGTAACATTATCGATGGGCAAAATCCTAGACGAGCCAGCGTTTCACATCCTGTGAAAGAACATGTTTTAAAAAAGCATGAATATTATATGTTGCCTCAGGCAGCGGAGTCGCTGAGCAGAGACTAATAGCCAAATTCCGCACACATGAGGACAGCCTCAACCGATATCTTCGGTTCATGTCACACTTTCTGTAACCTCCATGACCTGTTGGACATTAACCGAGTGTTGTGAGACTTCTTACTCAGTCAGCAGCAACATACTTTACATTGCAAGTCCCACTCACTGTACGCAATTACAGTAACAATGCAATTTCTAGGTTTGATTCCTTTTGACATTCCTCCTCCAAATTTTACTAATTGTAGAAACTCACCACACATTGCAATCTTGTTGAAAGGTCTCTTTTGCGGCATATAACTGGCCTGCATACATACATGGACACTGGATCCTTTCAATGCAGTTACCTTCTGGGCTCCGTACCAGGCTGTAAAAGAAAAGATATTATACAATTCATGAAGATTAGATCCACACAGACTTACTGTATAGAAGGTCATTCAGCCCAGTGTATATATTATATATATATATATATATATAAACTATTATATATATATTATATATATTTTATAAATATATATTATGTATATTTTATATATATATAATGTGCTGTTCTTTATTGTAGCGATCCAAAACTCATCTCATTAACTGGCTCTCCTGTAAAATAATCTGGTTCAAATACCTTACCAACTTTCTGTTAGAAGATACATTAATCATGGCCTCAACCGCTTCATTTTGGAAATTATTCCACAATCCAATAACCTTCTGTGTAAAAAAATTTAATTATAGACATAGGATATATGTGTAGAAGAGGCAATTTGACCTATCGAGTCAGCACCAACTCTCCAAAAGAGCATCTTACCCAAGCCCATCTCCTTGCTCTATCACCATAGTGCTGAACATTTAGCACGGCTAATCCACCAAACCTATGCGACTTTAGATACAAGGGCAATTTAGCATAGCCAATCAACCTAACCAAAACATCTTTGATTGTGGGAGAAGACCAGGGCACCCGGGGGAAACCGACATGGGGATAACATGCAAACTCCACACAGACAATACCTAAGGCCAGACTCAAACTTGAATACCTGGTGCTGTGAGGCAGTTGTACTAACCACTGTGTCCCCGTGTCATAGAACACAGAACATAGAACATAGAACATTACAGTGCAGAACAGGCCCTTCGGCCCTTGATGTTGCGCCGACCAATTAGGAAAAAGCCATGACCGTCCAAACTAAACCATTCTTAAACCAACTTAACAATCTTAGTTGTTAAGAAGGCATATGGAGTCTTAGCTTTTATTGGTACGGAGATTGAATTTCAGAGCAGCAACGTCATGTTGCAAATGTACAAAACTCTAGTGCGGCCGCACTTCGAGTATTGTGTGCAGTTCTGGTCCCCACATTATAAGAAAGATGTGGAGGCATTGGAGAGGGTACAGAGGAGGTTTACCAGGATTTTGCCTGGTATGGAGGGCAGGTCTTATGAAGAGAGGCTGAGGGATTTGAGGTTGTTTTCGTTAGAAAGGAGGCCGCTAAGAGGGGACCTAATCGAAACATATAAGATGATTAGAGGTTTAGATAGGGTGGACAGTGATAGCCTTTTTCCTAGGATGGAGAAAGCTAGCATGAGGGGGCAAAGCTTTAAATTAAGGGGTGATAGTTATAGGACGGATATCAGAGGTAGATTCTTTACCCAAAGGGTGGTTCGGGAGTGGAATGCCCTGCCTGCAGCTGTCGTAGATGCGCCAAGTTTGGTGGCGTTGAAGAGGTTAGTTGATAAGTACATGGAAGAGAAGGGAATGGTTTAGTTTGGAGGGGCATTGCTTTTTATATTGGTCGGCGCAACATCGAAGGCCAAAGGGCCTGTTCTGTGCTGCAATGTTCTATGCTCTATGTTCTATGTTCTATTCCCTTTTCGTCTATAAACTTATCTACTAACCTCTTAAACGCCACCAAACTTGGTGCATCTACAACTGCCGCAGGCAGGGCATTCCATACCCTCACCACCCTCTGGGTAAAGAACCTACCTCTGACATCCGTCCTATAACTACCACCCCTTAATTTAAAGCTATGTCCCCTCGTGCTAGCTTTCTCCATCCTAGGAAAAAGGCTATCACTGTCCACTGTATCTATACCTCTAATCATCTTATATGTTTCAATAATGTCTCCTCTTAGCCGCCTTCTTTCTAACGAAAACAACCTCAAATCCCTCAGCCTCTCTTCATAAGACCTGCCCTCCATACCAGGCAACATCCTGGTAAACCTCCTCTGTACCCTCTCCAATGCCTCCACATCTTTCTTATACTGTGGGGACCAGAACTGCACACAATACTCCAAGTGCGGCCGCACTATAGTTTTGTACAGTTGCAACATGACGTTGCGGCTCCGAAATTCAATCCCCCTACCAATAAAAGCTAAGACTCCATATGCCTTCTTAACAACCTTATTGACCTTAATATAATCCACATGATTGCAATGTGTCACCCTTAATATAATCTGTCTTACATTTGCCTTGCAAGTTGCAGTGATGAAGATCATCAGTTAGAATCATAGAATCCCCACAAGGAGGATTGAGGCAATTCTGTCCATCGGGTCCATCGGCCTTGTCCCCATAACCCCACATATTTACCTTGCAAATCCCCCTAACACTAAGGGGCAATTTAGCATGGCCAATCAATCTAACCCACACATCTTTGGACTGTAGGAGGAAACTAGAGCATTCAGAGGAAACCAACGCAGTCAAAGGGAGGATCTGCAAACTTCACACAGTGATCTGAGGCTGGAATTGAACCCGGGTCTCTAATGCTGTGAGACAGCAGTGCTAACCACTGCGCCAACGTTTCAGTTATATTTCTGTTACATTTTTTAAAATATCTATAATAAATTACCACAACTTAATTATGATAATTAAATTACTAATTGGGAAATAAATTTAAAGATTTGATGGAAAGACAGTCAATGGTGAATATTTAAAATATTGCATTGTCTATAACAACACGAAGGTCGGTGCTGACAACACAAATGTTGGTGGTGTTGTGGATAGTCTGGAGGGACGTCAGAGGTTGCAGCGAGACATAGGATGCAAGACTGAGTGGAGAAGTGGCAAATGGACTTCAACGTGGATAAATGTGTAGTGGTCTATTTTGGAAAGTCCATTGGGATGAAGGAGTACAATATCAAGGGTAGCACATTAGCAATATTGAGGAGCGGAAAGACCTTGGGGTCCAGGTCTAAATCGGTCTTGTAGGTGGAGGATGTGGTCAAGAAGGCGTATGGTGTACTGGCTTTCATTAAATAAGGGATTGAGTTTCGGAGTCGGGAGGTAATACTGCAACTTTATAGAACATAGAACATAGAACATAGAACATTACAGCACAGAACAGGCCCTTCGGCCTTCGATGTTACGCCGACCAATTATGAAAAAAAAAAGCAATGACCCCCCAAACTAAACCATTCCCTTCTTTTCCATAAACTTATCAACTAACCTCTTAAACGCCACCAAACTTGGCGCATCTACAACTGCCGCAGGCAGGGCATTCCACTCCCTAACCACCCTCTGGGTAAAGAAACTACCTCTGATATCTGTCCTATAACGATCACCCCTTAATTTAAAGCTGTGTCCCCTCGTGCTAGCTTTCTCCATCCTAGGAAAAAGGCTATCACTGTCCACCCTATCTAAACCTCTAATCAGCTTATATGTTTCGATTAGGTCCCCTCTTAGCCGCCTCCTTTCTAACGAAAACAACCTCAAATCCCTCAGCCTCTCTTCATAAGACCTGCCCTCCATACCAGGCAACATCCTGGTAAACCTCCTGTGTACCCTCTCCAATGCCTCCACATCTTTCCTATAATGTGGGGACCAGAACTGTACACAATACTCCAAGTGCGGCTGCACTAGAGTTTTGTATAGTTGCAACATGACGTTGCGGCTCCGAAATTCAATCCCCCTACCAATAAAAGCTAAGACTCCATATGCCTTCTTTACAACCTTATCGACTTGACTGCCTACTTTCAGGGATCTATGCACATATACAGCAAGATCCCTCTGTTCATCAACACTATTAAGAATCCTACCATTAGCTGTATACTCTACACATTTATTATTCCTGCCAAAGTGCATTACCTCACACTTTTCCACATTAAACTCCATTTGCCACCTCTCGGCCCAGCTCTGCAACTTGTCCAAGTCCCTCTGCAAACTATACACCCCTCTTCACTATCTACCACTCCACCGACTTTAGTGTCATCTGCAAATTTACTAATCCATCCTTCAATACCCTCATCCAGATCGTTTATAAAAATTACAAACAGCAGAGGCCCCAAAACAGACCCCTGAGGTACACCACTTGTAACTGAACTCCACGATGAATATCTCCCATCAATCACCACCCTCTGTCTTCTATCTGCTAGCCTGACCCTTGTCAGACCCCACTTGGAGTACTGTGTGCAGTTCTGGTCGCCTCACTGCAAGAAGGATGTGGAAGTTATTGAGAGGGTGCAGAGGAGATTTACAAGGATGTTGCCTGGATTGGGAGGCATGCCCTATGAAGATAGGTTGAGGGAGCTAGGTCTCTTCTCTCTGAGGAGACGAAGATTGAGAGGTGACCTGATAGAGGTTTATAAAATGTTGAGAGGTATAGATAAGATGGATTCTCGGAGGCTATTTCCCAGGGCTGAAATGGTTGCTACAAGAGGACACAGGTTTAAGGTGATGGGGAGCAGGTACAGAGGAGATGTCAAGGGTAAGTTTTTCATTCAGAGGGTGGTGAGTGAATGGAATCGGCTTCCATTGGTGTTGGTAGAGGCGAACTCGCTGAGGTCTTTTAAGAGACTTCTGGATGAGAACATGGATTTAATGGGATTGAGAGTTATAGATAGGCCTCGTAGGTATGGATATGATCGGCGCAACTTGTGGGCCGAAGGGCCTGCTTGTGCTGTAGTGTTCTATGTTTTATGTTCTATAACAAACTTACATTTTGCTAAGACACAGAAACCAAACAGGAAGGGTAAATTAAATTGTCTAACAAAAGAAGTTAAATATTGCATTAGATCAAAGGCAATGACTTAAAAGGAGGAGCAATTCACCAGGGCTTGCAGTCTCAGCCAGATTTGCAATGGCGCACTAAATTGGGCGTGAGGGCCAAATCGGGATCCTTGTCAAGCATCAAATTATTGCACATCCCCCACCCCACCACATCTGACCAGATCAGGTTCCCATCCAGAGTGGGTGAGAACTTGATCAGAAGTGATTTAAATACATCTGAATATAATTAGCAGACAAGGAGCCAGATTCACAGGTACCAACTAGTCCTGGTCCAGACAACTGAGGATGCGGTTCTGTGCATTCCTGAAGGGCCAAAATTCTGCCTCCAAATATGCACATTGTCTCCTCTGCCACTTCTAGGTTGCAGAGAGAAGGATCCTCAAGACACCAAAGCCTTTGCTGTGAGGGTTTCCATAAAACCATTGAAGTAGTCTGGTCTTATTAAATTCATGCCTTCTGAAACCAAGAACCTTCAAACTGGCAGCCGCACTGCTTTCTACAGCAGGGAATTCCCTGGGTTCATTTCAGAAACTGTAGGTATTACCAGGCCTTGATGAAGTGCTTTCACTGACAGGAGCTGCATTTGAACTAAATGGCCATTTCAGGGGGCTGTTAAAAGTGAACTACATTGCTGGGGGTCTAAAGAGAAAGTAAGGTACCACTGCCTAATGAACCCATCTAGTTCACTGACGTCCTTTAGGAAATGAAATCTTTCATCCTTAACCAGTCTGGCCTCTGTATGGCTCCAGATTCACAGCAATAAGACAATGTGGTTGACTTTTAAAAGCCCACTGAAATGGCCAAGCGAGACATTCAGTTCAAGTGGCAATAAGGGATAGGCAGTAAATGCTGGCTTAGCCAGCGACTCCCACATCCTATAAGTAAAAAAAAAATGGCTGCCTCAGAATAGGGAGTGGCTGATTCCAGTCAGAAATATGGAGGAATTTATTCAATCAGAGGCTGTTGATTCTTTGGGATTCTTAAACGCAGAGGGCCATAGAAGCATGATCATTGAGCATATTCAAGTCAGAAATTGATAAATTTCTGGATCCTAATGCCATTAAGGAAAATAGGAATAGTGCAGAAAAATTGGTGTAGAGGTAGATGATCGACTTTGATCTGCTTGAATGGGACTTTGATAGGCTTAAAAGAATGGCCTATTCATGTTGCTATGTTTCTATTCAATGTTCTGTGATGCAGTGATTAAACACTGTTCACAGTGCAAATCCAATCGTCTGGATAAATTGACTACTACTTCATTACTTTAGTACTCCAAGTCTCTATTAAGCTCAAAATATTGTTTGTGCTTCTTATAGCATTATGTTCACACACTTTCGCTGAAGGGAGTATGGGCATCATAATTACATGCTGCTTTTTGCCAGTATCAGTCGTGGAAGTGAATAGTAGTCACACCTCTGAACCTCAGTGCTATTGACAAAAGTTATAGGGAGATAGTTACTCCTAAAAGCGATATGTGAGTGACTGCTAGAAAAAGGGGTAAGAAGCAGTCAGAGCTGCGATCCGTCGAGGCTGCTCCTCTCCAAAATAGGTATTTTGTTTTGAATGTTGTTGGGGAAGAAAACTCATCCGGGATAAGTCATGGAGTACAGACCTCGGGAAGAGAGCCTGTCTCTGATGCTCAGGTGGGAAGAGGGAAGAAAAGATCTAGATTAGTCATTGGGGATTCCATAGTTAAGGGGACAGATAGGAGAGTCTGTGGGAATGAGCGAGACTCACGATTGGTATGTTGCCTCCCAGGTGCCAGAATATATGATGTCTCAGACCGAGTGTTCGAGATCCTTAAGGGGGAGGGGAACCAGGCCCAAGTCGTAGTTCACGTAGGCACCCATGACATAAGTAGGATAAGGGACAGGGATAAAAAACAGAAATTCAGGGAGTTGAGGTGGAAGCTTAGGGCTAAAACAAACAGAGTGGTTATCTCTGGTTTGTTACCTGTGCCGCAGGATAGCATGGAGAAGAATAGAGAGAGAGAACATTTGAACTCGTGGCTAAAGGGATGGTGCAGGAGGGAAAGGTTCAGATATTTGGACAATTGAGGCTAATTCTGGGGTGGGTGGGACCTCTATAAGAGGGATGGTCTGCATCTGAACCAGAGGGGAACTAATATCTTGGGGGGAAAATTTGCCAGTGCTATTTGGAGGGATTTAAACTGATTCTGAGGGAGAATGGAAACCTGAGTAGCTCAAAGGTACAGGAGGATGGGAATAGGGAGGTCATGGACAAGATTTCTAGGTCACAGCAGTGTACTGATAGGCGGGGGGATGGTTTGAAGTGTGTATACTTCAATGCAAGGAGCATACACAATAAGCTGGATGAACTTGCAGCCTGGATTGGTACCTGGGACTTTGATGTTGTGGCCATTTCAGAGACATGGATAGAGCAGGGACAAGAATGGATGTTGCAGGTTCCAGGATTCAGATGTTTCAGTCAGAGCAGAGTAGATGGTAAAAGAGGGGGAGGTGTGGCATTGTTAGTCAAGGATTGTATTATGGTGGCAGAAAGGACATACGATGTGGACCTGTCTATTGAGGTAGTATGAGCTGAGATTAGAAACAGGAGAGGAGAGGTCACTCTGTTGGGAGTTTTTTTATAGGCCTCCAAACAGTTCCAGAGATGTAGAGGAAAGGATTGCAAAGATGATTCTAGACAGAAGTGAAAGTAATAGGGTAGTTGTTATGAGGGACTTTAACTTTGCAAATATTGATTGGAAAAGCTATAGCTCTAGCACATTAGAGGGGTCAGTTTTTGTACGATGTGTGCAGGAGGGTTTAATGACTCGGTATATAGATGGGCAACAAGAGGTGAGGCTACATTGGATTTAGTTCTAGGTAATGAACCAGACCAGATGTTAGACTTGGAGGTAGGTGAGCACTTTGGTGATAGTGACCACAATTCAGTTATGTTTACCTTAATGATGGAAAGGGATAGGCATATGCTGAAGGGAAGAAGTTACAGCTGGGGGAAAGGTAATTATGAGGCTATTAGGCAAGATGTAGGATACATAGGTTGGAGTAGGAAACTACAGGGGCTGAGAACATCTGAAATGTGGAACTTATTCAAGGAGCAGGTACTGTGAGTCCTTGATAAATATGCACCTGAGAGACAGGGAGGAAGTGGTACACCATGGGTGTACTAAGAAGTTAATTCTCTGGTGAAGAGGAAAAAAGAGGCTTATTAAAGATGAAACATGAAGGCTCGGTTAGGGCACTGGAGAGTTATAAATTAGCCAGGAGGGAGCTAAAGAGTGAGTTAAGAAGAGCTAGAAAAGGATATGAGAAGACTTTGGCGGAGAGAATCAAGGAGAACGCTAAAGCTTTTTATAGATATGTTCAGAATAAAAGATTGATTAGGGCAAGATTAGGGCCAGTCAGAGACAGCAGTGGGAAGTTGTGCGTGGAGCCTGAAGAGATTAGAGAAGCGCTGAATGAATATTTTTCGTAAGTCTTCACGCAGGAAAATGTCAATGTAGTCGAGGAGAATACTGGGATACAGGATTGTAGACTAGACGGGATAGAGGTATATCAGGAGGAGGTGTTAGCAATTCTTGAGAGTATAAAAATAGATAAGTCCCCTGGGTCGGATGGGATTTATCCCAGGATTGTCTGGGAGGCTAAAGAGAAGACTGCAGAACCTTTGGCTTTGATCTTCATGTCGTCGTTGGATACAGGTATAGTGCCGGAAGACCGGAGGATGGCAAATGTTGTCCCCTTGTTTAAGAAGGGGAGTAGAGACCATCCTGGGAATTATAGGTCGATGAGCCTTACTTCTGTTGTGGGGAAAGTTTTGGAAAGAATTATAAGGGATAGGATTTATAGTCATCTAGAGACAAATGAATTGATTAGGGATAGTCAACACGGTTTTGTGATGGGTAGGGTCGTGCCTCACAAATCTTATTGAGTTTTTTGAAAAGGTGACCAAAGAGGTGGATAAGGGTAAGGCAGATGATGTGGTGTATATGGATTTTAGCAAAGCGTTTAATAAGGTTCCCCATGATAGGCTACTGCACAAAATGCAGATATATGGGATTGAGGGTGATTTAGCAATTTGGATTAGGAATTGGCTAGCAGATAGAAGACAGGGGGTGGTGGTTAATGGGATATATTCAACCTGGAGGTCAGTTACAAGTGGTGTACCTCAGGAATCTGTTTTGGGGCCACTGCTGTTTGTTATTTTTATAAATGACCTGGATGAGCGTGTGGAGGGATGGGTTAGTAAATTTGCTGATGACACCAAAGTCGGAGGAGTTGTAGATAGTGAAGATGGATGTTACAGTTTGCAGAGGGACATCGATAAGCTGCAGACTGGGCCAAGAGGTAGCAAATGGAATGCTAGTAAAGTGGAAAAGTGTGAGGTGATTCACTTTGGTGAGAGTAATATGTGCACAGAATATAGGGCTAATGGTAGGACTTTAGTAGTGTAGATGAGCAGAGAGAGCTCAGTGTACATGTGCACAGATCCCTGAAAGTTGGTACTCAAGTTGATAAGGTTGTTAAGAAGGCATACAATGTGTCCCTAGGGCCTGATGGGATCTACCCCAGAATGCAAGTGGAGAATGCAAGTAAAGACTTGCATTCTAACCATTATCCTATAAGCTGTGTGTGACTTTATATGCCCTTCTCTGATCAGAATTTCCCACGTCGTTTCTAAAAGCTCGTGGGATTACTATCAAATAAACTGGTTGGACTTTAACCTGGTGTTGTGAGACTTTTTACTGTGCTTACCCAAATCCAACGCCAGCATCTCTACATTATGACTACAGGGTAGGTCCCAGAGGATTGGAGAATAGCCAATGTTGTTCTTTTGTTTAAGAGGGGTAGATGAGTAATCCGGGCAATTACAGGCTGGTGAGCCTTACATCAGTGGTAGGGAAATTATTAGAGAGGATTCTTTGAGATAGGGTTTATTTCCATTTGGAAATAAGTGGACATATTAGTGAGAGACAATGGTTTTGTGAGCAGTTGGTTGTGTGTCATGAAACTTGATCAAGTTTTTCGAGGAAGTGATGAAAATGATTGACGAGGATAGGACAGTGGATGTTGTCTACGTGGACTTTAGTAAGGCATTTGATAAGTCCCTCATGGCAGACTAGTGCAGAAGGTGTAGTTGCATGGAATCAGAGATGAGCTGGCAAGGTGGCTCAGTCAAAGAAGGCAGAGGGTAGGGGTGGATTTATGAATGGAGGGCAGCAACAAGGGGTGTTCATCAGGAATCACTGCTGGGGTCTTTGCTGTTTGTAAATATATATATAAATGATTTGGAAGAAAATGCAACTGGATTGGTTAGTAAATTTGCGGATGACACAAAGATTGGTGGACTTGCAGATTGTGATGAGGAGCATCAGAGGATATAGCAGGATATAGATCGGTTGGAGGCTTGGGCGGAGAGATGGCAGGTGGACTTTAATTTGGACAAATGTGAGGTAATGCATTTTGGAAGGTCTAGTATAGATAGGAAATATACAGTAAATGGAGAATCCTTAAGAGTATTGATAGGCAAAGGATCTGGGTATACAGGTACACAGGTTGCTGAAAGTGACAATGCAGATGGAGAAGCTAGTCAAGAAGTATACGGCACGCTTGCCTTAATCGGTCGGGGCATTGAGTTTAAATCATGTTGCAGCTTTTATAAAACCTTAGTCAGGCCACACTTGGAATATAATGTTCAATTCTGGTCACCATACTACCAGAACGATGTGGAGGCTTTAGAGAGGGTACAGAAAAGATTTGCCAGGATGTTGCCTGGTATGGAGGGCATTAGCTATGAGGAGACATTGGAGAAACTTGGTTTGTTCTCACTGGAGCAATGGAGATTGAGGGGAGACCTGATGGAAGTCTACAAGATTCTGAGGGACATGGGCAGATTAGAAAGTCAGAAGCTTTTTCCCAGCGTGGAAGAGACAATTACTAGGGGCCACAAATTTAAGGTCTGAGGGGCAACGTTTAAAGGAAATGTATGTGGCAGAGATTCAGAGTAGTGGGTGCCTGGGACTCGATGCTGAGGAAGGTAGTGGGAGCAGATACGAAAGTGACTTTTAAGGGGCATCTTCACAAGTACATGAACAGGATGGGATTGAGGGATATGGTCCCCAGAAGAGTAGGGAGTTTTAGTTCAATCAGGCAGCATGGTCAGTGCAGAGTTGGAGGGCCGAAGGGCCTGTTCCGGTGCTGTAATTTTCTTTGTTCTTTGGTGTTCTTTGAGAGGAGAGGGAATTGCATTAAGGGGAACATCATGGCTGTAGTCAGAGATGAAATAACTGAGGGATGATTCAGCGAGGCTTTGTGGGTGGAACCATGAAATAAGAAGGGAATGGTGATCTTATTAGATTGTGCTATGGATCCCCAAATAGTCAATGGGAATTAGAAGAAAAAATATACAGGTTGACTGGGGAGATTTGCAGGAGTAATAAAATTGTCATAGTTAGGGATTTTAATTTTCTGAATATAGACTGATACTCACATGGTGTTAAGGGCTTAGATGGGGTGGAATTTGTCAAGTGTGTTCCTAAGTGACATTTGAACTGGAGGGAAGATTTGCTACAGCCACACAGGAGGGTTTATACTTGTTTGGCAGGGGGTTGGGATCCAAAGCAGAAGAGAGACAGAAGAGAAGTTTGAGGACCGCATAGAAGTTAAAGAGAGCACATTAATTAGTAAAGGCTGGGTCAGTAATCCTAGTACCAGACAGATCAGGCAAAAGCAAGACAGAGAGCATAGAACATAGAACATAGAACATTACAGCACAGAACAGGCCCTTCGGCCTTCGATGTTGTGCCGACCAAAATAAAAAGCAATGCCCCTCCAAACTAAACATTCCCTTCTCTTCCATATACTTATCAATTAACCTCTTAAACGCCACCAAACTTGGCGCATCTACAACAGAACTCAATGAGGTTAGTAAGGCATGACCTACCCTTCACGAAACCATGCTGACTATCCCCAATCAATTCATTTCTCTCTAAATAACTATAAATCCTATCCCTAATAATTCTCTCCAATACCTTGCCCACAACAGAGCAGGGGAAGTCCGGATTAAACTGCATTTATTTCAGTGCAAGAGGCCTGATGGACAAGGCAGATGAACTCATGGCATTGATGGGTATGTGGGACTCTTTTAGTTTAATATTATCCTTTCTACAATAGGGTGACCAGAACTGTACTCAGTATTCCAAGTGTGGCCTTACCAATGTCTTGTACAACTTCAACAAGACAATTAAATACAAGAGTTGGAATGTCTTGTTGAAGTTGTATCCATGTAGTTACCTCACCCTGGATCCCGTGAGATTCAACCTTATGCAACAATCCAAAACATGGTACCTTGTCAAAGTCTTCCTAAAATCCATGTAGACAATATCAACTGCACTGCCTTCATTGGTTATCCCTTCAAAAAACTCAATCAAATTTGTGAGAGATGATTTTCCAATCACAAAGCCAAGCGGACTGTCCCGAATCAGCCCTTGTGTCTCTAAATGCCTATAGATCCTATCTCTCAAGTTAGGCCTTCTGGACAATTGCCAGGTAAAGCCTTACTTGGGTACCTCAGAGAGATTTCTCCAGCACATTTTTGGCGTATTCCCAAATGTGATTTTGCAGACCCAGGAAGTTGTGGTCCAATAACATCTTTCAACAATAATCTCTAGTTCTGAATCTTACACAAAAAGGGAAATACTTGTCAGGTCCCTCTGGATTTTATATTTTTCAAGGCTTTAGACTTTAATATGATTTTTTTTGTTGCTTGCTCTTTTAAGGAAATCAACATGGACTGTATGAAGTTGAAACAGTCAGTGATGCTCCTAGGAACCATATGAAAGGGAACTCTGGATTAACAAGGTGAATTAACAATAAAGCATGATGGATTTAAATGTATGGACATTAAATGAAGATGTCCCCTGGGCCGGACGGGATTTACCCTAGGATTCTCTGGGAGGCAAGAGAGGAGATTGCAGAGCCTCTGGCTCTGATCTTCAGGTCCTCGTTGGTTACGGGTGTGGTTCCGGAGGACTGGCGGATAGCGAATGTGGTCCCATTGTTCAAGAAGGGGAAGAGAGACCTTCCAGGGAATTATAGGCCAGTGAGTCTTACTTCTGTGGTGGGCAAAGTGTTGGAGAGAATAATTAGGGATAGGATTTATAGTTGTTTAGAGAGTAATGAATTGATTGGAGATAGTCAGCATGGTTTTGTGAAGGGTAGGTCGTGCCTTACTAACCTCATTGAGTTTTTTGAAAAAGTGACTAAGGAGGTGGATGGGGGTAAGGCGGTTTGATGTGGTATATATGGACTTTAGTAAGGCGTTTGATAAGGTGACCCATGGAAGACTTCTGCAGAAAATGCAGATGTATGGGATAGAGGGTGATTTAGCTAATTGGGTTAGGAATTGGCTAGCAGATAGAAGACAGAGGGTGTGGTTGATGGGAGATATTCATCGTGGAGTTCGGTGACAAGTGGTGTACCTCAGGGGTCTGTTTTGGGGCCCCTGCTGTTTGTAATTTTTATAAATGATCTGGATGAGGGTATTGAGGGATGGATTAGTAAATTTGCAGATGACACCAAAGTCGGTGGAGTGGTAGACAGTGAAGAGGGGTGTTATAGTTTGCAGAGAGACTTGGACAAGTTGCAGAGCTGGGCCGAGGTGGCAAATGGAGTTTAATGTGGAAAAGTGTGAGGTAATGCACTATGGCAGGAATAATAAATGTGTAGAGTATAGGGCTAAAGGTAGGATTCTTAGTAGTCTTGATGAACAGAGGGATCTTGGTGTGTATGTGCATAGATCCCTGAAAGTAGGCAGTCAAGTCGAGAAGGTTGTTAAGAAGGCATATGGAGTCTTAGCTTTTATTGGTAGGGGGATTGAATTTCGGAGTCGCAACGTCATGTTGCAACTGTACAAAACTCTAGTGCGGCCGCACTTGGAGTATTGTGTACAGTTCTGGTCCCCACATTATAAGAAGATGTGGAGGCATTGGAGAGGGTACAGAGGAGGTTTACCAGGATGTTGCCTGGTATGGAGGGCATGTCTTATGAGGAGAGGCTGAGGGATTTGAGGTTGTTTTCGTTAGAAAGGAGGAGGCGAAGAGGGGACCTGATCGAAACATATAAGATGATTAGAGGTTTAGATAGGGTGGACAGTGATAGCCTTTTTCCTAGGATGGAGAAAGCTAGCACGAGGGAACACAGCTTTAAATTAAGGGGTGATAGTTATAGGATGGATATCAGAGGTAGGTTCTTTACCCAAAGGGTGGTTCGGGAGTGGAATTCCCTGCCTGCAGCAGTTGTAGATGCGCCAAGTTTGGTGGCGTTTAAGAGGTTAGTTGATAAGTATATGGAAGAGAAGGGAATGGTTTAGTTTGGAGGGGCATTGCTTTTTATATTGGTCGGCGCAACATCGAAGGCCGAAGGGCCTGTTCTGTGCTGTAATGTTGTATGTTCTATGTATTTAACTCAAAATATAGTATCAACGTTGAACTAATATGACAATATATTTAATTTCCCTTAGAATTTTAGAAGGATACAACACAGTCCAAGTCATTCAGCCTATCATGCCTGTGTATCTCAAAGAACAAAAAACAAAGAACAAAACAGGAACAGCCCTTTTGATCTCCAAAACAGCACCAATCATGTGTTCCTAACTAGACCATCCATTTGTATCCCTCTATTCCCAGTCTGTTCATGTGGCTATCTAGATATGTCTTAAATGATCCTAGAGTGTCCATCTCAACCACCTTGCTTGGTAGTGCATTCTAGGCTCCACCACCCTTCGTATAAAATACGTACCCTGCATTTCTGTATTGAACCTTTCCCCCCTTATCTTGAACTTGTGACCTCTTGTGTTTGTCATTTCTGACCTGGGAAAAAGCTTTCAACTGTACACCCTATCTATGCCCTTCATAATTTTATAAACTTCTATTCGGTCGTCCCTCAACCTCCGTCTTTCCAGGGAGAAATTTATTCAATCTCACCTCATAGCTAAGACCCTCCATACCAGGCAACATCCTGGTAAATCTTTTCTGCACTCTCTCCAAAGCTTCACATCCTTTTGGTAGTGTGGCTACCAGAACTGGACGCATATTCCAAATATGGCTTAACCATCACTCTATATAACTGCAACCTCATATGCCAATTTTTATGCCCTATGCCTCATCCAAGAAAGGCAACATAACATAAGAACATAAGAAATAGGAGCAGGAATAGGCCATCTAGCTCTACGAGCCTGCCCCTCAATAAAATCATGGCTGATCTGCAGTGGATCAGTTCCACTTTCCCGCTTTCTCTCATAACTCTTAATTCCCTTGTCTATCAGAAACCTTTCTACCTGTGACTTAAATATATTCAATGAGGTAGCCTCCATCACTTCAATGGGCAGAGAATTCCAGAGGTTCTCCACCCTTTGAGTGAAGAAGTTCCTCCTCAACTCCGATCTAAACTGAACTCCCCCTTATTTTGAGGCTGTGCCCTCTAGTCTTGCATCCTTTCTAAGTGGGAAGAATCTCTTTACCTCTATGCTATCTAGCCTCTTCATTATCTTATAAGTCTCTATAAAATCCCCCCTCAGCCTTTTAAACTTTGACGAGTACAGACCCAGTCTATTCAATCTCTCCTCATAAGCTAACCCCCTCATCTCCAGTAACAGCCGAGTGAACCTTCTCTGTACTCCCTCCAAGGCCAATATATCCTTTTGCAAATACGAAGACCAAAACTGCACACAGTACTCCAGTTGCGGCCTCACCAGTGCCCTGTACAGTTGCAGCAAGACCTCCCTACTTTTATATTCTATCCCCCTCGCTATAAAGGCCAACATCCCATTCACCTTCTTGATCACCTGCTGCACCTGCAGACTGAGTTTTTGCAATTCGTGCACAAGGACCCCCAGGTCCCTCTGCACTGTAGCATACTGCAGCTTTTCACCCTTTAAATAATAATCCCTCGAACTATTATTTCTACCAAAGTGGATAACCTCATATTTGCCTCATATTATACTCCATTTGCCAAGTCCTTGTCCACTCACTCAGCCTACCCAGATCTCTCTGCAGACTTTCTGCGCCCTCCATGCAATTTGCTTTTCCACTCATCTTCGTGTCATCAGCAAATTTCATCACCCTACACTCAGCCCCTCCTCCAGATCATCTATGTAAATGGTAAACAGTTGAGGCCCCAGCACCGAACCCTGCGACACTCCACTAGTCACCAACTGCCAACCAGAAAGGCACCTATTGATTCCAACTCTCTGCTTCCTGTTAGATAACCAATCCTCAATCAACACTAACACTTTATCCCCAACTTTGTGTATCCTAACCTTCTGCAGCAGTCTTTTGTGAGGCATCTTATCGAATGCCTTCTGGAAATCTAAAAACATCACATCCACTGGTTCCCGTCTGTCTACCGCACTAGTCACATCCTCATAGAAATCCAATAAATTCATTAAACACAACTTCCTCTTCACAAATCCGTGCTGCATCTACTTCATTAAACCGTTCTTTTCTAGGTGCCTTGCTATTTCTTCTTTGATGATGGATTCTAGCTTTTTTCCAATTATGGATGTTAAACTAACCAGCCTATAATTCCCTGCCTTTTGTCTGCTACCTTTTTTAAACAGCGGTGTAACATTAGCCGTTTTCCAATCTTCCAGCACTTCCCAGAGTCCAGCGAATTTTGATAAATAATTACTAAGTCATCTGCTATTACTCCTGCCATTTCTTTCAGAACCCTGGGATGCATTCTATATGAGTCCTGAGGACTTGTCTACCTTCAATCCCATTGTGTACCAAGCACTACCTCTCTAGTGACAGTAATTGCATTAAGGACCTTATCTCCTACCATCCTTCTACTTTTAATATTCGGTAAGCTATTTGTGTCCTCCTTTGTGAAGACCGACACAAGAAACTTATCTAAAGCCTCAGCCATTTCCTTGTACTCACTGCTAAACCACCTCCCCCCACACCTCGTCACCCAAGAGTCCAACAGTCATTCTAGCCAGTCTCTTCTTCTTTATATATTTGTAAAAACTTTTACTATCATTTTTTATATTTAGAATCAGTTTAGCTTCATACTCTATCTTTCCTTTCTTTGTCGCTTTCTTAGTCATTCTTTGTTGTTTCTTATATCTTTCCCAATCTTCTAATTCCCCACTATTTTTAGCTGCTCTGTCCGCATCGGCTTTTAATTTAATACTCTCCTTTATTTCCTTCGACAACCACAGCTGGTTACCCCTTCTCTTACAGTCCTTCTTTACCATCAGAATGTATTTCTGCTGAGTACCAAAGAAAATCTCCTTAAAAATCCTTCACTGTTTCTCAGCCGTCCTAGCAACTAATTTGCGTCTCCAATCCACATTAGCCAATTCTGCCCTCATCTTATTATACTCCCCTCGATTTAAACACAGCTCACTGGTTTGGGACCCTACTATCTCATCCTCCATCTGCATCAGAAATTCAACCATACTATGATCACTCATCCCAGGAGGATCCCTCACAAGAAGATCCCTAATTCTACCTGCCTCATTACACAGTACCAGATCCAAGTAACTCGCTCCCTCGTAGGTTCCGTTACATACTGTTCAAGGAAACTATCCCGACAGCATTCCAAGAACTTTTCCTCAAGCCCACCGCGTCCAACTTGAGTCATCAATCAATACGCAGGTTAAAATCCCGCATAATTATTGCCATTCCGTTTTTGCACGCATCAATTATTTGCTTGTTTATAGCCCGCCCCACCTCAAAGTTATTATTTGGGGGCCTATAGACCACACTCACTAGCATCTTCCTCCCCTTATTATTCCTTATCTCCACCTACAACGATTCCACATTTTGCTCTTTGAACCCTATATCTTCTCAGGTCCAGGGCTTTCAAGTCAGGCGACACTGACCTATACAAGAAAGCAAGATATGATCTAAGGAGATCCATCAAAGATGCTAAAAGACAGCACCGGACCAAGCTAGAGTCCAAGGCTAGACACACCCAACCTCGCTGACTATGATAAGGTCTGCAAGACATAACAGGCTACAAGATGAAAGCATGTAAAATCACTGGCTCCAACACATCCCTTCCTGATGAATTCAATGTATTTTACCCCATTTTGAGCAAGAGCTCAGAGAGAGCATGCCCTCCCCTCTGGAAGCCCTGGATGAACTTGTTTCTGGGGTCACCACTGCAGATGTCAGAGCAGCTTTCTCGAAAGTCAACCCATAGAATGGGATATCTGGATGTGCACTCAGATCCTGTGCAGATCAGCTGGTGAAGGTATTCACAGACATCTTCAACCTCTGTTTACAACAATGTGAAGCCCCTACCTGCTTCAAGAAGACAACCATTATCCCGGTAACTAAGAAAAACCAGGCAGCGTGCCTTAATGACTATCAGCCAGTGGCTCTGACATCCATCATCATGAAGTGCTTCAAAAGGTTAGTCATGATTGAATCAATTCCAGCGTCCTGGACTACCTGGATCCATTACAGTTTGCCTACTGCCACAACAGGTCCACAGCAGGCACCATTTCCCTGGCCTTGCACTCAACCCTGGAACACGAGATAGTAAGGGCACCCATGTCAGACTCCTATTTATTCATAGAATCATAGAAACCCTACAGTGCAAGAAGAGGCCATTTGGCTATTGAGTCTGCACTCGCCACAATCCTACCCAGGCCCTACCACCATATTTCTACTAATTTTACCACTAATCCCGCTAACTTATGCATCTCAGGACACTAAGGTGCAATTTTGGCATGGTCAATCAATCTAACTCGTACATCTTTGGATTGTGGGAGGAAACCAGAGCACCTGGAGGAAACCCACGCAGACACGAGGAGAATGTGCAAATTCCTATTGACTACAGCTCAGCTTTGAACACCATTATTCCCACAAAACTCATCTCCAAACTCTGTGGTCTGGGACTTGACACCTCCCTCTGTGATTGGATCCTGAACTTCCTAACTCACAATCAGTAAGGATAAGCAATAACACCTGCTCTATGGTCATCCTCAATACTGATGTAGAACATAGAACATAGAACATTACGGCGTATAACAGGCCCTTTGGCCTTCGATGTTGCGCTGACCAATTAGGAAAAAGCAATGACCCTCCAAACTAAACCATTCCCTTTTCATCCATAAACTTATCTACTAACCTCTTAAACGCCACCAAACTTGGCGCATCTACAACTGCAGCAGGCAGGGCATTCCATACCCTTACCAGCCTCTGGGTAAAGAACCTACCTCTGATATCCGTCCTATAACTAGAACATAGAACATAGAACATTACAGCACAGAACAGGCCCTTCGGCCTTCGATGTTGCGCCGACCAATATAAAAAGCAATGACCCTCCAAACTAAACATTCCCTTCTCTTCCATATACTTATCAACTAACCTCTTAAACGCCACCAAACTTGGCGCATCTACAACTGGTGCAGGCAGGGCATTCCACTCCCGAACCACCCTTTGGGTAAAGAACCTACCTCTGATATCCGTCCTATAACTATCACCCCTTAATTTAAAACTGTGTCCCCGCATGCTAGATTTCTCCATCCTAGGAAAAAGGCATCACTGTCCACCCTATCTAAACCTCTAATCATCTTATATGTTTCAATAAGGTCTCCTCTTAGCCGCCTCCTTTCTAACGAAAACAACCTCAAATCCCTCAGCCTCTCTTCATAAGACCTGCCTCCATACCAGGCAACATCCTGGTAAACCTCCTCTGTACCCTCTCCAATGCCTCCACATCTTTCTTATAATGTGGGGACCAGAACTGCACAAATACTCCAAGTGCGGCCGCACTAGAGTTTTGTACAGTTGCAACATGACGTTGCGGCTCCGAAATTCAATCCCCCTACCAATAAAAACTAAGACTCCATATGCCTTCTTAACAACCTTCTCGACTTGACTGCCTACTTTCAGGGATCTATGCGCATACACACCAAGATCCCTCTGTTCATCAAGACTACTAAGAATCCTACCATTACCCTATACTCTACACATTTATTATTCCTGCCATAGTGCATTACCTCACACTTTTCCACATTAAACTCCATTTGCCACCTCTCGGCCCAGCTCTGCAACTTGTCTAAGTCCCTCTGCAAACTATAACACCCCTCTTCATATCTACCACTCCACCGACTTTAGTGTCATCTGCAAATTTACTAATCCATCCTTCAATACCCTCATCCAGATCAGTTATAAAAATTACAAACAGCAGGGGCCCCAAAACAGACCCCTGAGGTACACCACTTGTCACCAAACTCCACGATGAATATCTCCCATCAATGACCACCCTCTGTGTTCTATCTGCTAGCCAATTCCTAACCCAATTAACACAATTTTAATGTGGAAAAGTGTGAGGTAATGCACTTTGGCAGGAATAATAAATGTGTGGAGTATAGGGCAAATGGTAGGATTCTTAGTAGTCTAGATGAACAGAGGGATCTTGGTGTATTTGTGCATAGATCCCTGAAAGTAGGCAGTCAAGTCGATAAGGTTGTTAAGAAGGCATATGGAGTCTTAGCTTTTATTGGTAGGGGTATTGAATTTCGGAGCCGCAACGTCATGTTGCAACTGTACAAAACTCTAGTGCGGCCGCACTTGGAGTATTGTGTGCATTTCTGGTCCCCGCATTATAAGAAAGATGTGGAGGCATTGGAGAGGGTACAGAGGAGGTTTACCAGGATGTTGCCTGTATGGAGGGCAGGTCTTATGAAGAGAGGCTGAGGGATTTGAGGTTGTTTTCGTTAGAAAGGAGGCCGCTAAGAGGGGACCTAATCGAAACATATAAGATGATTAGAGGTTTAGATAGGGTGGACAGTGATAGCCTTTTTCCTAGGATGGAAAAAGCTAGCACGATGGGACACAGCTTTAAATTAAGGGGTGATAGTTATAGGACGGATATCAGAGGTAGGTTCTTTACCCAAAGGTGGTTCGGGAGTGGAATGCCCTGCCTGCAGCAGTTGTAGATGCGCCAAGTTTGGTGGCGTTTAAGAGGTTAGTTGATAAGTATATGGAAGAGAAGGGAATGGTTTAGTTTGGAGGGTCATTGCTTTTTATATTGGTCAGCACAACATCGAAGGCCGAAGGGCCCGTTCTGTGCTGTAATGTTCTATGTTCTATGTTCAATTAGCTAAATCACCCCCTATCCCATACATCTGCATTTTCTGCAGAAGTCTTCCATGGGCCACCTTATCAAACGCCTTACTAAAGTCCATATATACCACATCAACCGCCTTACCCCCATCCACCTCTTTAGTCACTTTTTCAAAAAACTCAATAAGGTTAGTAAGGCACGACCTACCCTTCACAAAACCTCTCTTCATAAGACCTGCCCTCCATTCCTGGCAACATCCTGGTAAACCTCCTCTGTACCCTCTCCAATGCCTCCACATCTTTCTTATAATGTGGGGACCAGAACTGCACACAATACTACAAATGCAGCAACTACCACCCCTTAATTTAAAGCTATGTCCCCTCGTGATAGCTTTCTCCATCCTAGGAAAAAGGCTATCACTGTCCACCCTATCTAAACTCATTAAACTTACTAACCTCATTGAGTTTTTTGAAAAAGTGACCAAAGACGTGGATGGGGGTAAGGCGGTTGATGTGGTATATATGGGCTTTAGTAAGGCGTTTGATAAGGTGGCCCATGGAAGACTTCTGCAGAAAATGCAGATGTATGGGATAGAGGGTGATTTAGCTAATTGGATTAGGAATTAATCCTCTTCTAGCAGATAGAAGACAGAGGGTGGTGGTTGATGGGAGATATTCATCGTGGAGTTCGGTGACAAGTGGAGTACCTCAGGGGTCTGTTTTGGGGCCCCTGCTGTTTGTAATTTTTATAAATGATCTGGATGAGGGTATTGAGGATGGATTAGTAAATTTGCAGATGACACTAAAGTCGGTGGAGTGGTAGATAGTGAAGAGGGGTGTTATCGTTTGCAGAGGGACTTGGACAAGTTGCAGAGCTGGGCCGAGAGGTGGCAAATGGAGTTTAATGTGGAAAAGTGTGAGGTAATTCACTTTGGCAGGAATAACAAATGTGTAGAGTATAGGGCTAATGGTAGGAGTCTTAATAGTGTTGATGAACAGAGGGATCTTGGTGTATATGTGCATAGATCCCTGAAAGTTGGCAATCAAGTCGATAAGGTTTTTAAGAAGGCATATGGAGTCTTAGCTTTTATTGGTAGGGGGATTGAATTTCGGAGCCGCAACGTCATGTTGCAACTGTACAAAACTCTAGTGCGGCCGCATTCTATGATCTATTTTCTAAACCTCTAATCATCTTATATGTTTCAATAAGGTCTCCTTTTAGCCGCCTTCTTTCGAACGAAAACAACCTCAAATCCCTCAGCCTCTCCTCATAAGACCTGCCTTCCATACCTGGCAACATCTTGGTAAACCTCCTCTGTACCCTCTCCAATGCCTCCACATTTTTCTTATAATGTGGGGACCAGAACTGCACACAATACTCCAAGTGCGGCTGCACTAGAGTTTTGTACAGTTGCAACATGACGTTGCGGCTCCAAAATTCAATCTCTCTACCAATAAAAGCTAAGACTCCATATGCCTTCTTAACAACCTTATTGACTTGATTATCAAAACAACCTTATCGACTTGATTGCCAAAACAACCTTATCGACTTGATTGCCAACCTTATCGACTCGATGTCCCACAAGGCTGTGTCTCAGCCCTCTACTATACCCTTTACATACCTAACACTGTGGGCCAAGTTCTCCTCCAATTCAGGTTTCAAGTTTGTTGACAACATCATGTAGTGGGTGAAATCTCAAACAATGAAGAGACAGAGTACAAGAACGAGATAGAGAATCTAGTGAAGCGGTGCGGCAGCAATAATCTCTCCCTCAATGTCAACAAAATAAAGGAGATTGTCATTGACTTCAGGAAGCATAAAGGAATACACACCCTTATCCACACCAACGGAAACAAAGTGGAAAAGGTCAAGAGCTTCAGGTTTTTAGGTGTCCAGAACAATAACAAACTATCCTGATCCCCCCATGCTGATACTATAGTTAAGAAAGCCAACCATGCCTCTATTTTGCAGAAGTCTAAGGAAATTTGGCATGTCAGCGACGACTCTCATCAAGGTTTACAGATGCACCATAGAAAGCGTTCTTTCTGGTTGTATCACAATTTGGTATGGCTCCTACTCTGCCCAAGATGACAAGAAATTACAAAAGGTCATGAATGTTGGCCAATTCATCATGCAAACAGCCTCTCACCCATTGACTGTGTCTACTGTCTTTTATTTGGACACAGGTGAGGTCCCAGAGGACTGGAGAATAGCTAATGTTGTACTGTTGTTTATAAGGGATAATAGGGATAACCCTGGAAATTATAGGCCGGTGAGTTTGACGTCAGTGGTAGGGAAGCTGTTGGAGGGGATTCTTGGAGATAGGATGTGTAGGCACTAAGAGCGTTGCGATCTGATTAGGGATACGCAGCATGGCTTTGTCAAGGGGAGGTCATGCCTTATGAATCTGGTAGAATTTTTTGAGGAGGTGACGGAAATGGTTGACACAGGGCGAGCCGTTAATGTCGTCCAAATGGATTTCAATAAGGCGTTTGACAAAATTCCTCATGGGAGGTTAGTGGAGAAGGTCAAGGCTCATGGGATACAAGGACAGGTAGCTAGATGGATAAGTAACTGGCTTGGTAATAGGAGACAGAGAGTAATAGTGAAAGGGTGTTTCTCTAGTTGGAAGTCGGTCACTGTGGTGTGCCGCAGGGCTCGGTACTGGGACCTCTTCTATTTGTAATATATATAAATGACTTGGAAGTGGGAGTAAGTGGAGTGATCAGCAAATTTGCAGACGATATAAAGATGACTGGACTTGCGGATAGTGAGGAGCATTGTCAGGCAATACAGCAGGACATAGATAGGCTGGTAGCTTGGGCAGATAGATGGCAGATGGAATTCAACCCTGATAAATGCGAGGTGATGAATTTCAGGAGAAAGAATGTAGGAGGGAGTTATCTGATAAAGGGTAGACCTATTAAGAGTATAGAAACGCAGAGAGACCTGGGGGTGCAGGTGCACAAGTCTCTGAAGGTGGCAGAGCAGGTAGGGAAGGTTGTGAAGAAAGCATATGGTATGCTAGCCTTTATAGGAAGGGGTATAGAGTACAAGAGTTGGCCTTTAATGTTGCAGTTGTAAAAAACGTTGGTTAGATCTCATTTGGAATACTGAGTCCAGTTCTGGTCGCCTTACTACTGGAAGGACGTGAAGACTCTGGAGAGAGTGCAGAGGAGGTTTACCAGGATGCTGCCTGGTATGGAAGGTCTGAGTTACAAGGAGAGGTTAGGCAAATTGGGACTGTTTTCCTTAGAAAGACATAGACTTAGAGGAGATCTAATAGAGATGTACAAGATTATGAGGGGTATAGATAGAGTAAACAGTGTTAAACTTTTTCCTAGGATGGACTCAAGTAGCACGAGGGGTCACGGGCTTAGGGTGAGGGGGGTAAGGTATAATTTGGATGCTAGAGGGAGTTTTTTCATGCAGAGGGTGGTGGGGTATGGAACACGCTGCCAAGTAAAGTGGTGGAGGCAGGTATTCTGGAGTTATTTAAGAGATACTTAGATGGGCATATGAACAGAATGGGAATGGAGGGATATAGAAAACTGATTTAAAATAGGGATCATGAACCTTGGGCATTCCCTGGGAAGTGTGTAAATTGTTGATGATATTGATATATTTGTTTTATCTTACAGGTACTTCGGTCTGCCTTGTCTAACAAGTGGTATACATGCGATGGGTTGTGAGAGGGCTGCTCTTGGATTTTTCAAGAGTAGCCTAGTGCTTCACGTTGTTAGTGTACACTTGACCTGGACAATTTGATGGGCAACACGACAGCTCAGTGACTATCTCTGTGCTGTGCAGATACATGGATTTGGGCCTGTGTCTGTGGGAGTTTGCGCATTCTCCCTATGCTTGGTGGGTTTTCTCCGGATGCTCCGGTTTCCTCCCACCTCCTAAAGATATGCTCTCAGACTAATTGGCAGAACAAATTCTCCCTAAATTGTCTTAAATTTGGTTCTAATGCATAGATCTATAAATATAGATAGGGATGAGAGGGATCACTGGTAGAAGTGGGAACATCGAGGTGGCGGCACAGGCTCGTTGGGCCGAAGGGCCTGTTTCCCATGCTGTTTTGTTCTTTGTTCTTTGTACACTTGTTGCTGCCTCAGCAAAGCAGCCAGCATAATTAAGGACCCCACATATCTCAGACATTCTCTCTTTCACCTTGTTCCTTCAGGAAAAAGTTACAAAAGTCTGAGGTCACACACCAACCGACTTAAGAGCAGTTTCTTCCCTGCTGCTGTCAGACTTTTGAATGGACTCACTTTGCATTAAGTTGATCTTTCTCTACATCCTAGCTGTGACTGTAATACTACATTCTGCACTCCCTTGTTTCCTTCTCTATGAATGGTATGTTTGTCCATATAGCGCACAAAAAACAATACTTTTCACTGTATGTTAATACATGTGACAATAATAAATCGAATCAAAATCAAAAAATTAAATCATTTCAGCAAATCGCTCTTGCACCTTCTTAATGCACTGATATCATCCTTAACTTCTCAAGATGGAGATGCTGTGATAATCATGAAACATTTTATGGCAAACAAGTTAAAACTAATGATTTTATCATCTATTTGGCTCAATGTGTGTTCACATACCCAAGTTTGCAAATGCAGCCTTCTTCACAGGGGAAAGAACAGCTGTGTTTGGAGGATAAATTCTCACAGCTTGGCTCGCACATCTTCCCAGGTTCATTATTTGTGCAATAAGCGTACACTTCATCTTCAATGCAATTCTCTAAAAAGTATTTGAAAAAGCAAAAGCAGTGAATAAGCATTGTTTCAAGAGAAGTTTTATCAACTCTTACTCTCCTCTGTTGAACTCACACATGCCATTGAAGTGCAAACACACTGGGGGCGACCGGACCAGTTCATCATGCCAGTCAATGGGTGAGCCAAGCCAGTAAGATCATGTGAAAAGTGAAAAAACAGGTTCACGCCTAGTTTCTCAATTTTCACAATCTTTCCCGCCTCAGATTTCCAACGTGATCAGCCTCGCACCATAGGTAAGTTCAGAGGTCAGTTAAAAACCAATCACATTCCTGTGGGTCTGGGATCATATGCAAGGCAGACCAGGCAAGGATGACAGATTTTCTTTCCTATTAGGGGACTGGTTTTTTTCCCAACAACATCGATAACAGTTTCACCATTACTGAGACTGTCTTTCAATTTCAGATTAATTAATTAATTGATTTTATTCGTTAACTGACTTTAAATTCACTAGATGAGTGGTGGGATTTGAACCAGTGTTCCGATAACATTAGCTTTTTACTAGTCAAGTAACAATACCACTAACCCAGAGTGCTGTTCGGAAGTGAGCTCCAGCTCTGTTATGAGATTATAGTCAGAAGATCTGTGTTCATGAAACAGCACTGTGTCTACCAATACTCAATCTGTCTCTGTAGTCCACTATTGAAGGCCATGCCACTCATGATGTATGCCCCTAACTCTGATATCTCTTCATTAAATTTTTAATTTTCCTCAGCTATCCCCTGTCGGCCCCTAATATGATGTAGAGATGCCGGTGTTGGACTGGGGTAAACTCAGTAACAGTCCGGCAACACCAATTTTAAATCCAACCGATTTATTTGATAGTAAATCTGTAAGTTTTCGACTTTCGTCTTCGTCAGGCAAATGCAGTGTTCTGGTCTGCAATCGCACACATATCAGCACAGACAGTCACAGATTGTTGATTAGAATGCGAATCCTTACACCTAACCTGCCATTTAAGTCTTAAAGTGGCTAACAATGTGGGTGAGCATTGATTAGAGAGATGTGTATTGTCTCCAGACAGCACAGTACCCCATGACTTGCCTGGGTTAGCAAAAAACCTCACTTACTGTGCTGTCTGGAGACAATACACAATTCTCTAATCAATGCTCAGGGTTCCCTTCACCCACATTGTTAGCCACTTTAAGACTTGAATAGCAGGTTAGGTGTAAGGATTCACACTCTAATCAGCAATCTGTGACTGTCTGTGCTGATATGTGTGCTATTGCAGACCAGAACACTGCATTTGCCTGACGAAGATGAAAGTCGAAAGCTTGCAGATTTACTATCAAATAAAATGGTTGGATTTAAAATTGGTGTTGCCAGACTGTTACACATTACACGTGCCTGTGCCATGGGATAATTTAGAGAAGAACATAGAGAGTGAATGTTTGAACTCGTGGTTGCGGGGATGGTGCAGGAGGGAGGGGTTCAGGTTCTTGAACAATTGGGGCTCATTCTGGGGTAGGTGGGACCTCTACAAGAGAGATGGTCTACACCTGAACCAGAGGGGAACCAATATCTTGGGGGGAAAATTTGCAAAGGCTATGCAGGAGGGTTTAAACTGATTCGGGGGGGTGGTGGGATCCTGAGTAGCTTGGATGTTAAAGGGACGAGAATAGGGGGGTCATAGACGTGAACTGTAAAGCACAGCGGCGTATGGGTGGAGTAGGGCATGGTTTGAAATGCGTATACTTTAATGCAAGAAGTATTCGTAATAAGGTGGAGGAACTTGCAGCTTGGATCAATACCTGGAACTTCAATGTTGTGGCCATTTCAGAGACATGGATAGAGCAGGGACAGGAATTGTTGTTGCAGGTTCCAGGGTTCAAATGCTTCATTCAGAGTAGAGAAGGAGGTAGAAGGGGGGGAGGAGTGGCATTATTAGTCAAAGACTGTATCACAGTGACAGAAAGGAAGTTTGATGAGGATTTGTCTGTTGAGGTAGTATGGGCTGAGATTAGAAACAGGAGAGGAGAGGTCACCCTGTTGGGAGTCTTTTATAGACCTCCTAAAAGTTCTAGAGAGGTAGAGGAAAGGATTGCAAAGTCGATCCTGGACAGGAGTGAAAGTAATAGGGTAATTGTTATGGGGGCTTTAACTTTACTAATATTGATTGGAATAGCTATAGCTCTAGCTCGTTAGAGGGGTCAGTTTTTGTACAAAGTGTGCAGGAAGGTTTTTTGACTCAGTATGTAGATAGACCAACTAGAGGTGAGGCTACATTGGATTTGGTGCTGGGCAATGAGCCAGACCAGGTGTTAGACTTGGAAGTTGGTGTACATTTTGGTGATAGTGACCACAATTCGGTTACGTTCATCTTAGTGATGGATAGGGATAGGCATGAACCTGGGGGAAGTCGTTATAGCTGGGGGAATGGTAATTATGAGGCCATTAGGAGGGAATTAGGATGCATAGGTTGGACTAGGAAACGACAGGGACTGGGAACATCTGAAATGTGGAGCTTATTCAAGGAGCAGCTACCGCGAGTCCTTGATAAGTATGTCCCTGTCAGGCAAAGAGGAAATGGTCGAGTAAGGGAACCATGGTGTACTAAAAAAGTTAATTCGTTGCTTAAAAGGAAAGAGGAGGCTTATGTCAGGATGAGGCTTGAAGGCTCAGTTAGTGCACTGGATATCTATAGATTAGCCAGGAAGGAGCTAAAGAGTGAGTTGAGAAGAGCTAAAAGAGGATACGAGAAGACTTTGGCTGATAGGATCAAGGAGAATCCTAAAGCTTTCTTTAGATATGTTAAGAATAGAAGATTGGTTAGGGCAAGATTAGGGCCAGTCAGAGACAGCAGTGGGAAGTTGTGCGTGGAGCCTGAAGAGATTGGAGAGGCACTGAACAAATATTTCTCTTCGGTATTCACGCAGGGAGATGTAAATGTAGTTGTGGAGAACACTGGGATACAGGGTTGCAAACTGGAAAGTATTGAAGTAGATAAGGAGGATGTGCTAGATATTCTTGAGGGTTTGAAGTTAGATAAGTCCCCTGGGCCGGACGGGATTTACCCTAGGATTCTCTGGGAGGCGAGAGAGGCGATTGCAGAGCCTCTGGTTCTGATCTTCAGGTCGTCGTTGGTTACGGGTATAGTGCCGGAAGACTGGAGGATAGCGAATGTGGTCCCATTGTTCAAGAAGGGGAATAGAGACTTTCCTGGGAATTATAGACTGGTGAGTCTTACTTCTGTTGTGGCAAAGTATTGGAAAGAATTATTAGGGATAGGATTTATAGTTATTTAGAGAGAAACGAATTGATTGGGGATAGTCAGCATGGTTTTGTGAAGGGTAGGTCGTGCCTTACTAACCTCATTGAGTTTTTTGAAAAAGTGACTAAAGAGGTGGATGGGGGGTAAGGCAGTTGATGTGGTATATATGGACTTTAGTAAGGCGTTTGATAAGGTGGCCCATGGAAGACTTCTGCAGAAAATGCAGATGTATGGGATAGAGGGTGATTTAGCTAATTGGATTAGGAATTGGCTAGCAGATAGAAGACAGAGGGTGGTGGTTGATGGGAGATATTCATCGTGGAGTTCGGTTACTAGTGGTGTACCTCAGGGATCTGTTTTTGGGGCCCCTGCTGTTTGTAATTTTTATAAATGATCTGGATGAGGGTATTGAAGGATGGATTAGTAAATTTGCGGATGACACCAAAGTCGGAGGAGTGGTAGATAGTGAAGAGGGTTGTTATAGTTTGCAGAGAGACTTGGACAAGTTGCAGAGCTGGGCCGAGAGGTGGCAAATGGAGTTTAATGCGGAAAAGTGTGAGGTAATTCACTTTGGCAGGAATAACAAATGTGTAGAGTATAGGGCTAATGGTAGGACTCTTAAGAGTGTTGAAGAACAGAGGGATCTTGGTGTATATGTGCATAGATCCCTGAAAGTTGGCAATCAAGTCGATAAGGTTTTAAGAAGGCATACGGAGTCTTAGCTTTTATTGGTAGGGGGATTGAATTTCGGAGCCGCAACGTCATGTTGCAACTGTACAAAACTCTAGTGTAGCCGCACTTGGAGTATTGTGTACAGTTCTGGTCCCCACATTATAAGAAAGATGTGGAGGCATTGGAGATGGTACAGAGGAGGTTTACCAGGATGTTGTCTGGTATGGAGGGCAGGTCTTATGAAGAGAGGCTGAGGGATTTGAGGTTGTTTTCGTTAGAAAGAAGGCGGCAAAGAGGAGATCTTAATGAAACATATAAGATGATTAGAGGTTTAGATAGGGTGGACAGTGATCGCCTTTTTCCTAGGATGGAGAAAGCTAGCATGAGGGGACATAGCTTTACATTAAGGGATGGCAATTATAGGACGGATGTCAGAGGTAGGTTCTTTACCCAGAGGATAGTAAGGGTATGGAATGCCCTGCCTGCTGCAGTTGTAGATGCACCAAGTTTGGTGGCGTTTAAGGGTTTAGTAGATAAGTTTATGGATGAAAAGGGAATGGTTTAGGTTAGAGGGTCATTGCTTTTTCTTAATTGGTCGGCACAACATCGAAGGCCGAAGGGCCTGTTCTGCACTGTAATGTTCTGTGTTCTATGTTCTATGTTACTGAGTTTGCCCCTAATACTTCCTTTTCTTTGCTTTCATTCTTTTCCTTGACATCTTCATATAATGTACACCTTCATATACACCTGAGCCAGACCAGGTGTTAGGCTTGGAAGTTAGTGAACATTTTGGTGATAGTGACCACAATTCGGTTACGTTCATCTTAGTGATGGACAGGGATAGGCATGAGGCTGGGGGCAGTAGTTATAGCTGGGGGAAGGGTAATTATGAGGCCATCAGGAGAGAATTAGGGTGCATAGATTGGACTAGGAAACTACAGGGACTGGGAACATCTGGAATGTGGAGCTTATTCAAGGAGCAGCTGCTGCGAGTCCTTGATAAGTATGTTCCTGTCAGGCAAGGAGGAAATGGTCGAGTAAGGGAACCTTGGTGTACGAAAAAAGTTAATTCGCTGGTTAAAAGGAAAAAGGAGGCTTATGTCAGGATGAGGCTTGAAGGCTCGGTTAGTGCAATGGATAGCTATAGATTAGCCAGAAGGGAGCTAAAGAGTGAATTGAGGAGAGCTAAGAGGGGACACGAGAAGACTTTGGCTGATAGGATTAAGGAGAATCCTAAAGCTTTCTTTCGATATGTTAAGAATAGAAGATTGGTTAGGGCAAGATTAGGGCCAGTCATAGACGGCAGTGGGAAGTTGTGCGTGGAGCCTGAAGAGATTGGTGAGGCACTGAATAAATATTTCTCTTCGGTATTCACGCAGAGTGCTGGAAATGTAGCTATGGAGAACACTGAGGTACAGGGTTGCAAATTGGGAAGTATTGTAGTAGATAGGGAGGATGTGCTAGAAATTCTCGAGGGTTTGAAGTTGGATAAGTCCCCTGGGCCGGACGGGATTTACCCTAGGATTCTCTGGGAGGCAAGAGAGGCGATTGCAGAGCCTCTGGCTCTGATCTTCAGGTTGTCGTTGGTTACGGGTGTGGTTCCGGAGGACTGGAGGATAGCGAATGTGGTCCCATTGTTCAAGAAGGGGAAGAGAGACCTTCCGGGAATTATAGGCCAGTGAGTCTTAGTTCTGTTGTGGGCAAAGTATTGGAGAGAATTATTAGGGATAGGATTTATAGTTATTTAGAGAGAAATGAATTGATTGGGGATAGTCAGCATGGTTTCGTGAAGGGTAGGTCATGCCTTACTAACCTCATTGAGTTTTTTGAGAAAGTGACCAAAGAGGTGGATGGGGGTAAGGCGGTTGATGTAGTATATATGGACTTTAGTAAGGCGTTTGATAAGGTGGCCCATGGAAGACTTCTACAGAAAATGCAGATGTGTGGAATAGAGGGTGATTTAGCTAATTGGATTAGGAATTGGCTGGCAGATAGAAGACAGAGGGTGGTGGTTGATGGGAGATATTCATCGTGGAGTTCGGTGACGAGTGGTGTGCCTCAGGGGTCTGTTTTGGGGCCCCTGCTGTTTGTAATTTTTATAAATGATCTGGATGAGGTATTGAGGGATGGATCAGTAAATTTGCAGATGATACTAAAGTTGGTGGTGTGGTAGATAGTGAAGAGGGGTGTTTTAGTTTACAGAGTGACTTGGACAAGTTGCAGAGCTGGGCCGAGAGGTGGCAAATGGAGTTTAATGTGGAAAAGTGTGAGGTAATGCACTTTGGCAGGAACAATAAGTGTGTAGAGTATAGGCTAATGGTAGGGCTCTTAATAGTGTTGAGGAACAGAAGGATCTTGGTGTATGTGTCAATAGATCCCTGAAAGTAGGCAGTCAAGTGGATAAAGTTGTTAAGAAGGCATATGGAGTCTAGCTTTTATTGGCAGGGGGATTGAATTTAGGAGCCGCAGCATCATGTTGCAACTGTACAAAACTCTAGTGCGGCCGCACTTGGAGTATTGTGTGCAGTTCTGGTCGCCACATTATAAGAAAGATGTGGAGGCATTGGAGAGGGTACAGAGGAGGTTTACCAGGATGTTGCCTGGTATGGAGGGCAGGTCCTATGAAGAGAGGTTGAAGGATTTGAGGTTGTTTTCGTTAGAAAGGAGGCGGCTAAGGGGGGATCTTATTGAAACATATAAGATAATTAGAGGTTTGGATAGGGTGGACAGTGATAGCCTTTTTCCTAGGATGGAAAAAGCTAGCACGAGGGGACACAACTTTAAATTAAGGGGTATGAGTTATAGGACGGATATCAGAGGTAGGTTCTTTACTCAAAGAGTGATTAGGGAGTGGAATGCCCTGCCTGCAGCTGTTGTAGATGCGCCAAGTTTGGTGCGTTTAAGAGGTTAATTGATAAGTATATGGAAGAGAAGGGAATGGTTTAGTTTGGAGGGGCATTGCTTTTTATTTTGGTCGGCACAACATCGAAGGCCGAAGGGCCTGTTCTGTGCTGTAATGTTCTATGTTCTATGTTCTATGTTCTAATGTCACAGAAGTGTTTCTATGCTGAAGGCACCATCACAAACAAAAAATCTAGACTAGCACTCCAGTGCAGTACTGAAGGAGTATTACACTATTGACGGGACAGGTCATGGCCCAGTAGTAATATTGCTAGACTATTCACCCAGAAACTCAGCCAATGTTCTGGGGATCTGGTTTTAAATTCTGTCACAGCAGCTGATGGAATTTGAATTCAATAAAAAATATCTGGAATTAAAACTCTACAGATGACCAGGAAACCACTGTCGATTGTCAGAAAAACCTATCTGGTTCACTAATATCCTTCAGGAAAGGAAGTCTGTCATCACTACCTCGTCTTACCTTCAAGTGACTCCAGAACCACAGCAATGTGGTTGATTCTCATTTGCCTTCTGGAGAAGGGCAACTAGGGATGGGTCACTGGGCAATCCCACAAATGAATAAAATATTGGAGGTGGTATCTTACAGGTGAATTGTTAAATCGGTCCTTCTCTGCTCCTTCAATTGACAATGAAAGTTCTAAGGCATTATTTTGAAGAAGATGTTGTCATGAACAATATTTATCTTGTGGCAATCTCAGCTAATGTAACTACTGAGCAGTCAGGTCCCAGAGTGGAACTGTGGATCAACAAACTGTAACTTCTAATTTTGTTTTGAGATACAGATGAATAGAATCACAGGACTGATGATTGACATTTAACAAAAGAATAAAACAATTATTCAACAAGATTAATAATAATATGCTACTTCTCCATCCCAGCTATGCCAATACAAGTATATACAGATTTACAAAAGATTCACAAGTTGCAAAATACCTTATACTCTAATGTTCTCGATAAAATATAAGTCCATGTAAATCGATTGGCAAAACGTAGTCAGACACACTGCATTCTGAAACCAGGTGACTTAGGTTACCCAAACAACTTCTGTGCACTTCTCACCCAATCCTCCAGATGCTTATCACATTGTGAACCAACTGGTCTCACTGCAATATTCGTGTTTCCAAGTTCCACTTTCAAAGAACCTTAAAATCTTCTCCAAGACATCGTTTTCCCTTAGGTGTCTTCAGCAAGAATCCACAACCAGGATTTCAAACTCTCCTTGCAGCATCCCTCTGCCCAGGATTGTCACATGCATTCAAGCTTGCACACAATCTGTTAGATACCCAGTCATGCCAACAGAACACCACTGTATTAAAGGTGTCACCACCTTTAAAATTACTTCAGATGTCAGACTTCTTGGGAGCTGCCTTCACTAGGTCTGCAACTTGCAAGCCTATCTTTGACCAGGAGCCTCTCTCGCTATGCCTTTGTCTAACTTTATTGAATAGGACCTTGTTCAGATTCCATGGATTTACAGTGATAGGAGTATGAGTATGGTCACAGAAGTCCCCACAGCAGTTTCTTTGTGGCTATTTTGGTGCAGGCAGTAGTACGGGGTTGGGTGAAGAAATTGGCCAGGCAAATGTAAAAAACAAGATGACAAGGTGTTTGTTCAATGACTATAGTTCCTTGGGATTTCAGGTAGTCATGGATAAGGACAAGAGTGGCTTTTAGGTGAGGGTGCTTAATTGGGTGAGGACCAATTACATCTAAATTAGACAGGAACCGGAGAATGTGGATAGGGAAAGGCTACTTGAAAACAAATCCATGTTTGGCATGAGGGAAGCATTTAATAACCCATTGATTGAAGTGCAGGTCAAGCATTTCCCTGCAAAAATGAAGGATAGAAATAGCAGGACTCGGGGACCACAGATGACAAGGAAAATTGTAAGCTTAGTCAAAAGGATAAAGGAAGCATACGAAAGGTCTTGGCATCTGAAAACTGACCAAGCCATTGAGGAATATAGTATAACTAGGAAGGAGGGTAGCAAGAGAAAGAATAGTCCCATTCAAGGATAATGGAGGGAAGTTAAGCACATAGCCACAGGAAGAGGTTGAGATCCTTAATGAGTATTTTGTATTGGTTTTCAGCAAGGAGAAGGACATGACGGATGTTGAGGTCAGGGATAAATGTGTGAATGCTCGAGACAATGTCAATATATCGAAGGAGGAAGTGTTGAGTAAAAATCCTAAATTGCATTGAAGTAGACAGGGGTAAAAATAGTTGGGGCCTCAACTGTTATCTTCACATCCTATTTGACCACAAGCGAGGTTTCAGAGGACTGGAGAATAGCCATTGTTGTTCCTTTGTTTAAGAAAGGAAGCAGGGATAATCCAGGAAATTATAGAATGGTGAGTCTGATGTCAGTGGTGAGAAGGCTTTTGGAGAAGATACTGAAGGATAGGATATACACACTTGGATAAAAATGGGCTAGTTAGTGACAGGCAGCTAGGAGGCTGGGAACACATAAAGCAAGTGTGGAATACAACAAAAATAGAAAGCAACTTAAGCAAAGGGTAAGAAGAGGTCACAAAAAAGCATTGGCCAGAAGAATTAAGGGAAATCCCAAGGCTTTTTATACATATGTAAAGAGCAAGAGAGTAGCCAGGGGACGAATCTATGCATGAAGCCAAGGACAGGGTAGGAATCTATGCATGGAGCCAGAGGAAATGGGTGAAGTATTAAATAGAACATCGAACATAGAACATTACAGCGCAGAACAGGCCCTTCGGCCCTCGATGTTGCGCCGACCAATTAAGAAAAAGCAATGACCCTCTAACCTAAACCATTCCCTTTTCATCCATAAACCTATCGACTGGCCTCTTAAACGCCACCAAACTTGGTGCATCTACAACTGCAGCAGGCAGGGCATTCCATATCCTTACCACCCTTTGAGTAAATAACCTACCTCTGATATCCGTCCTATAACCACCACCCCTTAATTTAAAGCTAAGTCCCCTCATGCTAGCTTTCTCCATCCTAGGAAAAAGGCTATCACTGTCCACCCCATCTAAACCTCTAATCATCTTATATGTTTCGATTAGGTCCCCTCTTAGCCGCCTCCTTTCTAACGAAAACAACCTCAAATCCCTCAGCCTCTCTTCATAAGACCTGCCCTCCATACCAGGCAACATCCTGGTAAACCTCCTCTGTACCTCTCCAATGCCTCCACATCTTTCTTATAATGCGGGGACCAGAACTGCACACAATACTCCAAGTGCGGCCGCACTAGAGTTTGTACAGTTGCAACATGACGTTGCGGCTCCGAAATTCAATCCCCCTACCAATAAAAGCTAAGACTCTGTATACATAGACATAGAACATTACAGCGCAGAACAGGCCCTTCGGCCCTCGATGTTGCGCCGACCAATTAAGAAAAAGCAATGACCCTCTAACCTAAACCATTCCCTTTTCATCCATAAACCTATCGACTGGCCTCTTAAACGCCACCAAACTTGGTGCATCTACAACTGCAGCAGGCAGGGCATTCCATATCCTTACCACCCTTTGAGTAAATAACCTACCTCTGATATCCGTCCTATAACCACCACCCCTTAATTTAAAGCTAAGTCCCCTCATGCTAGCTTTCTCCATCCTAGGAAAAAGGCTATCACTGTCCACCCCATCTAAACCTCTAATCATCTTATATGTTTCGATTAGGTCCCCTCTTAGCCGCCTCCTTTCTAACGAAAACAACCTCAAATCCCTCAGCCTCTCTTCATAAGACCTGCCCTCCATACCAGGCAACATCCTGGTAAACCTCCTCTGTACCTCTCCAATGCCTCCACATCTTTCTTATAATGCGGGGACCAGAACTGCACACAATACTCCAAGTGCGGCCGCACTAGAGTTTGTACAGTTGCAACATGATGTTGCGGCTCCGAAATTCAATCCCCCTACCAATAAAAGCTAAGACTCCATATGCCTTCTTAACAACCTTATCGACTTGATTGCCAACTTTCAGGGATCTATGCACATATACACCAAGATCCCTCTGTTCATCAACACTATTAAGAGTCCTACCATTAGCCCTATACTCTACACATTTGTTATTCCTGCCAAAGTGAATTACCTCACACTTTTCCGCATTAAACTCCATTTGCCACCTCTTGGCCCAGCTCTGCAACTTGTCCAAGTCTCTCTGCAAACTATAACACCCCTCTTCAATATCTACCCCTCCACCGACTTTGGTGTCATCCGCAAATTTACTAATCCATCCTTCTAGACTCTCAACCAGATCATTTATAAAAATTACAAACAGCAGAGGCCCCAAAACAGATCCCTGAGGTACACCACTTATAACCGAACTCCATGATGAATAATTTCCATCAACCACCACCCTCTGTCTTCTATCAGCTAGCCAATTCCTAATCCAATTAGCTAAATCACCCTCAATCCCATACATCTGCATTTTCTGCAGAAGCCTTCCATGGGGAACCTTATCGAACGCCTGACTAAAGTCCATATATACAACGTCAACTGCATTACCCTTCTCCACCTCTTTGGTCACCTTTTCAAAAAACTCAGTAAGGTTTGTGAGGCACAACCTACCCTTCACAAAACCATGCTGACTATCCCCAATCAATTCATTTCTCTCTATATAACTATAAATCCTACCCCTAATAATCCTTTCCAATACTTTGCCCACAATAGAAGTAAGACTCACCGGTCTATAATTCCCAGGAAAGTCTCTATTCCCCTTCTTGAACAATGGGACCACATTCACTATCCTCCAGACTTCTAGCACTATACCTGTAACCAACGACGACTTGAAGATCAGAGCCAGAGGCTCCGCAACGGCCTCCCTTGCCTCCCAGAGAATCCTAGGGTAAATCCTGTCCGGCCCAGGGGACTTATTTATTTTCAAACCCTCAAGAATATCTAACACTTCCTCCTTATCTACTTCAATACTTTCCAGTTTACAACCCTGTATGGGATATACCCCAGAATACTGAGAGAGGCAAGCGAGGAAATTGCGGGGGCCTGAGAGAAATCTTTGTATCCTCACTGGCTACAGGAGACGACCCAAAGAATTGGAGATTGGCCAGTGCAGTTCCTTTGTTTAAGAAGGGGAGCAAGAATAATCCAGGTAATTGCAGGCCAGTGAGCTTCACATCAGTCATAGGGAAATTATTGGAGAGGATTCTCCAATGGGTGGATGGGTTTCTGACAGACAAGGGAATTAAGGGTTATGGAGAGAAAACGGAAAAGTGGAACTGATTCACATCAGATCGGCCATGATCTTATGGAGTGGCGAGGCAGGCTTAGAGGGCTAGATGGCCTACTTCTGCTCCTATTGCTTATTCTTTCAGACAGGATTTATTCCCACTTAGAAATAAGTGCACATAATAGTGAGAGGCAAAATGGTTTTGTGAAGGGGAGGTTGTGTCTCACGAACTTAATTGAATTTTGCGAGTAAGTGACAAAAGATGATTGCTGCGGGTAGGGCAGTGGATGTTGTCTGCATGGACTTCAGTAAGGCCTTTGACAAGGTCCTTCATGGCAGATTCGTGTAGGAAGTGAAGTTGCACGGGATCAGAGGCGAATTGGCAAGGTGGATACAAAACTAGTTTGGTCGAAGAAGACAAAGAATATCAATGGAAAGGTGCATTTCTGAATGGAGGGCTGTGACAAGTGGTGTTCCTCAGGGATCAGTGCTGGGACCTTTGCTGTCTGTAATATATATAAATGATTTGGAGGAAAATATAACTGTTTTGATTAGTAATTTTGCAGATGACACAAACGTTGGTGGATTTGTGGATAGCGATGAGGATCATCAGAGGATATGGCAAGATATAGATCAGTTGGAGATTTGGGCGGAGAAATGGCAGATGGAATTTAATCCAGACAAATGTGAGGTAATGCATTTTGGAAGGTCTAGTACAGATAGGAAATATACAGAAAATGGCAGAACACTTAAGAGTATTGAGAGGCAAAGGGATCTGGGTGTACAGGTACACAGTTCATTGAGGGTGGCAATGCAGGTGGAGAAGATAGTCAAGAAGTCATGCAGCATGCTTGCCTTAATCGGCTGGGACATTGAGTTTAAAAATTGGCAAGTCATGTTGCAGTTTTATGGAACCTGAGTTAAGTTGCACTTGGAATATAGTGTTCAATTTGCCACACTACCAGAAGGATGTAGAGGTTTTGGAGACGATACAGAAAAGATTTACCAGGATAGAGGGCATTAGCTATGAAGAGAGGTCAGAGAAATTGGTTTGTTCTCACTGAAACCACAGAGGTTGAGGAGCAATCTGAAAGTCTATAAGATTATAAGAGGCATGGACAGAGTGGATAGTCAGAAGCTTTTTCCCAGGATGCAAGTGTCAATTACTAGGGGGCATGGGTTTAAGGTGCGAAGGGCAAGGTTTAAAGGAGGTATACGAGGCAGATTTTTTACACAAAGAGTAGTGGGTGCCCGGAACACATTGCCAGGGCAGTTAGTGGAAGCAAATATGGTAGTGACTTTCACGGAGTGTCTTGACAAGTACATGAATTGGATGGAAATAGAAGGATGTGGTTCGCCAAAGGGTAGAGAATTATAGTTCAATTGGGCAGCAATGTCTTTACAAACTTGGAGGGCCAAAGGGCCTGTGCCTGTGCTATAATTTTGTTTATTCTTTGTTTTGTTCTTTGTATGGAGAAGGTCATGTCTCACAAATTGATTGGATTTTTTGAAGAGGTGACAAAAATAATTGATGAGGGAAGGACTGTAAATGTAGTTTATATATCACTTCACCAGGAGATAATCATTAAGGTACGCTACTTGGTTTTGCTTTGGTACAAAGATGATGGTTGTTTTTTTGAAGCAGACTGGAAAAAGACCTCAAATTGGTGTAAAGAGAGGTTAAAGATCCTGCAAATACTCTCACCAGCTGGTTTGCACAGAATCTGAGTGCTCATCTGAGTACCTCGTCTAGGCCAGTCACTTTCCGTGGGTTGACTTTTGAGAAGGTTGATCTTGCATCTGCAATGGTGACCTCACATAATAGTTTGGACGAGGCTTCTGGGACAGAAGGCGTGTTCTCACTTATCTCTTGTTCAAACCAGGCATAGAATGTGTTGATCTCATTGGGAGGAGTGCATTGGTGGCGGCAATTCTACCTGCCTTCCTCTTAACATAGAAACTAGAAGCGGGAGTAGGCATTCAACCCTTTGAGCCTGCTCCGTCATTCATTTTGATCATGGCTGATCAAAGAATTCAATATCCTGATCCCCCCTTCCTTCCACATCCTTTCACCCCAAGAGCTAAATCTAATTTCTTCTCAACTACATTCTGTGGTCATGAATTCCACACATTCACCACCCTCTGAGTGAAGAAAATTCTCCTCACCTCAATTCTATAAGGTTATCCCCTATCCTCAAACTATGACCCCCAGTTCTGGACTCCCCAACCACCGGGAACATTCTATCTGAAGCTCTTCATTCTAACCCTGTTAGAATTTTAGAAGTTTCTATAAGATCCCTTCTCACTCTTCTAAACTTCAGTTAATATAATTCTAACCAACTTAGTCTCTTCTCATATGACAGACCTGCCATCCCAGGAATCTGGTTGGTAAACCTTTGCTGTACTCCCTTTATGGCAAAGACATCTTTCCTCAGATAAGGACACCAAAACTGCCCACAATATTCCATGAGTGACCTCACAAACACCTTGTACAATTGTAGCACAACATCCCTATTCCTGAACTCAAATCCTCTTGCTATGAAGGTCAATATACCATTTGCCTTCTTTACTGCCTGCTGTACTTGTAAGCTTACTTTCAGTGATTGATGCATGAGGACTCCAAGGTCTCGCTGAGTATCCACCTCTCTCAATTTATACCCTTTCAAGTAATAATCTGGCTTTCTGTCATTGCTACCAAAGTGGATAACCTCACATTTGTCACATTATACTGCATTTGCCACGCAGATGCTCACACACTTAGCCTGTCCAAATCATTAGTTACAGATAGTTCTATGGCCTGGTAGGTACTTATGTGATCAGCACAACTTGTGGGCCGAAGGGCCTGTTTGTTCTGTAGTGTTCTATGTTCTATGCTGAATCATCTTTGCAACCTCCTCATAGCTTACCTTCCCACCCAACTTTCTATAATCTGCAAATTTGGAGATAATATATTCAGTTGTCTCTTCCAAATCATTAATACATAATATGAACAGTTGGGGTCCTATTACAGATCCCTGCAGAACCGCACTAGTCACTGACTGCCAATCAGAAAAAGACTCATTTATGCCAATTCTTTGCTTTCTATCTGCTAACCAGCTTTTTATCCATCTCAAGGAATAAAGTGGGTGAACTTGCAGCATGTGTTGGTAGCTGGGACTTCGATGTTATTGCCATTTCAGAGACATGGATAGAGCAAGGACAGGAATAGTTTGCAGGTTCTAGAGTTTAGATGTTTCAGTAAGATCAGGGAAGGTGGTAAAGGGACAGGGGGTGGCATTGTTAGTTAGGGACAGTATTACAGTGGCAGAAAGGACATTTGATGAGGAATTGTCTATTGAGGCAGTATGAGCTGAGATTATAAACGAGAAAGGAGAGGTCACCCTGCTGAGAGTTTTTTATAGGCCTCCAAAAAGTTTCAGAGATGGAGAGGAAAGGATTGCAAAGATGATTCTGGGTATGAGCGAAAGTAACAGGGTAGTTGTTATGGGAACTTTAACTTTACAAATATTGACTGGAAAAACTATTGTTTGAGTACTTTGGATGGATCAGTTTTTGCCCAATGTGTGCAGGAGGATTTCCTGTAGATAGGCCAATAAGAGGTAAGGCCACATTGGATTTGGTACTGGGTAATGAACAAGGCCAGGTGTTAGATTTGAGGTAGGTGAACACTTCGGTGATAGTGACCACAATTCAATTACATTTGAATGGGAAGGGATAGGTATACACCAAAGGGCAGAAGTTATAGCTGGGGGAAAGGAAATTATGACGTGATTAGGCAAGACTTAGGATGCATAGAATGTCGATGGAAACTGCAGGGGATGGGCACAATTGAAATGTGGAGTTTGTTCAAGGAACAGCTACTGCGAGTCCTTGATGAGGATGTACCTGCCAGGCAGGGAGGAAGTGGTCGAGCGAGGGAACCGTGGTTTACTAAAAAAGTTGAATCTCTTGTGAAGAGGAAGAAAGAGACTTATGTCAAGATGAGACGTGAAGGCTCAATTAGCACACTTAAGAGTTACAGTTAGCCAGGAAGAACCTAAAGAGAGAGCTAGAAAGATCCAGGAGGGGACATGAGAAATCTGTGGCAGGTACCACGACTTGGGGCTGGTTTCCCTCCCATTTAAGGATCTGAAATACATGATCGGAGACATCACGGACGCTGGCACCTAGGCAATATACCAACCACGAATCTCGCTTGTTTCCACAGACTCTCCTATCTGTCTCCTTAACTATGGAGTTCCCAATCACTAATCCTGTACTCTTCTTCCCCCTTCCCATCTGAGCATCAATGACAGATTCTGTTCCCAAGACCTGTACTCCATGGCTTACCCCTGTCGAGTCATCCTCCCCAATAGCATCCAAAACACAGTACTTATTTTGCAGAGGAACAGCCATGGGGGATCGCTGCTTTGACTGCTTCTTATCCCTTCTAACAGTCACCCACGTATCACTTTTAGGAGTAACTATCTCTCTGCAGCTTTTATCAATAGTTGCTTCTGCTTCCCGAATGATCCTTAGTTCCGCCAGTTCCAACTCTAGGTCCTTAACACGGTCCTCAAGGAGCTGGAATTGGGTGCACTTCCTGTAGGTGTACTCAGCCAGGACACTACTGGTTTCCCAACCTCAAATATCCCACAGGAGGAACATCACACTGCCTGTACAACCATCCCTGTTACGTCCCTTACCAAGAAACAAAGAGAAAAGGAAAAAAAATTCTAGTAGGGCTTGGAGGGATGGGGTAGAATCCTCCCTGCCACGATGTGTTCATTGTGAGGAACTTTGAGCTCTAAAATGGCAACACTAGCTTCAGATAATATGCATATATTCAATGTAATGATCTACCTGCCTTGCATATAATCAGCTAATATTTAGTGTGCCCATGCTAGTTGATGCATCAATATGCCAGATGGCATAGTTTGCTTGACAATGGTGTCCGTGTGCAATTGCCACTCAAAATGAGTTCGTATTCTCAAACAAATAAACCATTCTGTGCTGAAAATGTATTTTTTCCTGCCAGAGAACAGTGATTTGTGTTCTTTAATGATAGGAAAAGTACATAACCCTTAATTCCTTTGTCTCTTAGAAATCTATCTACCCGTGACTTGAATATATTCAGCGAGGTAGCCTCCACCACTTCAATGGGTAGAGAATTCCAGAGACTCACCACCCTTTGAGTGAAGAAGTTCCTCCTCAACTCCGATCTAAACCGTCCACCCTTTATTTTGAGGCTGTGCCCTCTAGTTCTGCTATTCTTTCTAAGCGGGAAGAATCTCTCTACCTCTACCCTATCTATCCTCCTCATTATCTTACATGTTTCTATAAGATCCCCCCTCAGCCTTCTAAACTCCAACGAATACAGACCCAGTCTATTCAATCTCTCCTCATAGGCTAACTCCCTCATCTCCGGTATCAGCCGAGTGAACCTTCTCTTCTGTACTCTCTCCAAGGCCAATATATCCTTCCACAAATGCGGCGACAAAAACTGCACACAGTCCTCCAGTCGCGGCCTCACCAGTGCCCTGTACAGTTGCGGCAAGACCTCCCTGCTTTTATATTCTATCCCCCTCACTATAAAGGCCAACATTCCATTCGCCTTCTTGATCACCTGCTGCACCTGCAGACTGAGTTTTTGTGATTCGTGCACAAGGACGCCCAGGTCCCTCTGCACTGTAGCATACTGCAGCTTTTCACCTTTTAAATAATAATCCCTCCTACTATTATTTCTACGAAAGTGGATAACCTCACAGTTGCTAACATTATACTCTTATCTGCCAGTTATCGCCCACCTATTCAGTCTATCTAGATCTCTCTGCAGACTTTCCCCACTTTCCACGCAATTTGCTTTTCTACTCATTTTTGTGTCATTTTCCACTCATGACAGCATATTTATGGCTTATTTGAGTATTTTATGTAAATAAGATACGGGAAATGTACATTTTGTTATAGAACATAGAACATTACAGCGCAGAACAGGCCCTTCGACCTTCGATGTTGCGCCGACCAATTATGAGAAAAAAAGCAACGACCCTCCAAACTAAACCATTCCCTTCTCTTCCATAAACTTATCAATTAACCTCTTAAACACCACCAAACTTGGCGCATCTACAACTGCCGCAGGCAGGGCATTCCACTCCCTAACCACCCTCTGGGTAAAGAACCTACCTCTGATATCCGTCCTATAACTATCACCCCTTAATTTAAAGCTGTGTCCCCTCGTGCTAGCTTTCTCCATCCTAGGAAAAAGGCTATCACTGTCCACCCTATCTAAACCTCTAATCATCTTATATGTTTCGATTAGGTCTCCTCTTAGCCGCCTCCTTTCTAACGAAAACAACCTCAAATCCCTCAGCCTCTCTTCATAAGACCTGCCCTCCATACCAGGCAACATCCTGGTAAACCTCCTCTGTACCCTCTCCAATGCCTCCACATCTTTCTTATAATGTGGGGACCAGAACTGCACACAATACTCCAAGTGCGGCCGCACTAGAGTTTTGTATAGTTGCAACATGACGTTGCGGCTCCGAAATTCAATCCCCCTACCAATAAAATCTAAGACTCCGTATGCCTTCTTGACAACCTTATCGACTTGACTGCCTACTTTCAGGGATCTATGCACATATACACCAAGATCCCTCTGTTCATCTGCTCATCTTATGGCAGATGAGCAATTTACTCTTCCAGTGCAAATTAATAGTAACGTTCATAATGAGTTCAATAGATTTATATATGTATGAACACATTTTCTTACCTCTTGGATAAAGTTGAATTTCTGAACACTTGACTTCAGCTCCACTGCACACACTACATTTAACAAACAAAAGAATAACAATATAATTTGTTCACATGTTATTGCTTATCAAATTAGGCAAACGCATTTTAAATGGTCAACAGAACTTCAGCACTTAATCTTCCTTGAGTAGCTAAGAAGAAACAGCCAAACAACTACATGTCTCACAAATTTGATTGAGTTTTTTTGAATGGGTAACCAAGGAGGTAGATGAGGACAGTGCAGTCGCCATTGTATACATGGACTTCAGCAAGACCTTTGATAAGGAATCACATAGTAGATTGTTGCATGAGATTAAATCTTGCAGAATCCAGGGTGAGGTAGCCAATTGGATACAAAATTAGCTTGATGAGAGAAGATAGAGAATAGTTGTAGAGGGTTATTTTTCAAACTGGAGGCCTGTGACCAGAAGAGTGCCTCACGGATCAGTGCTGGGCCCACTGTTATTTGTCATTTATATTAACGACTTGGATGAAAATTTAGGAGGCAATGGTTCGTAAGTTTGCACATGACATCAAGATTGGTGGCATACTGGACAGTGAAGAAGGTTATCTCAGATTGCAACAGGATCTTGATCAATTGGGCCAGTGGACTGATGAATGGCCGATGGAGTTTAATTTAGATAAATGCGAGGTGATGCACTTTGGTAGATTGAACCTGGGTAGGATTTACTCAGTTATTGGTACGGCACTGAAGAGAGTTATAGAACAAAGAGATCTAGGGGTACAGGTTCATAGCTTGCTGAAAATGGAGTTATAGGTGGACAGGGTGGTGATGAAGGCATTCAGCATGCTTGGTTTCATTGGTCAAAACAGTGAATACAGGAATTGGGACTCTTATTGAAGACTTTGGCAAGGCCACACTTGGAATACTGTGAACAGTTCTGGTCACCCAGAAAAAGTGCAGAAAAGGCTTACAAGGATGCTACTGGCACTTGATGGTTTGAGTTATAAGGAGAGGCTCAATAGACTTGGATTTTTTTCCCTGAAGCATAGTGGGCTTAGGAATGATCTTATAGAGATCTATAAAATAATGAGGAGCATAGATCAGGGAGATAATCAACATCTTTTCTCAAAGATAGGAGAATAGAGGGCATAAGTGTAGGATGAAAGCAACAAAAGGGTCCAGAGGGATAACTCTTTGACACAGAGGACGGTGAGTATCTGGAACAAGCTGCCAGAGGTATTAGCACAGGCGGGTTGAATTTTATCTTTTAAAAAGCGTTTAGAAAGTTACACGGATAAGATGGGTTTAGAGGGATATGGGCCAAACATGGGCAATTGAGTCTTTGCCCTTAGCCTTGTGCAGGAATCTCAAGGAGTTGGTTTGCAGGTGCAGCAGGTAATTAAGAAGACAAATGGAATTTTGTCCTTCATTGCTAGAGGGATGGAGTTTAAAAACAGCGAGGTTATGTTGCAGCTGTATACGATGCTGCTGAGGCCACACCTGGAATACTGTGTACAATTTTGGTCTCCTTACTTGAGAAAGGATATACTGGCACTGGAGGGAGTGCAAATGAGAGGTTGATTCCAGAGTTGAGAGAGTTGGCTTATGAGAACAGACTGAGTAGACTGGGGCTATACTCTGGAATTCAGGAGAAGAGGGGAGATCTTAAAGAAACATATAAGATTATGAAGGGAATTGATAAGATAGAAGCAGGGAAGTTGTTTCCATTGGCAGGTGAAACTAGAACTAGGGGACATGGCTTCAAAATAAGGGGAATCAGAGTTAGGATTGAGTTGAGGAAGAACTTCTTCACACAAAGGATTGTGAATCTGTGGAATTCCTGCCCAGTGAAACAGTTGAGGCTACCTCATTGAATGTTTTTAAGACAAAGATAAATAAATTTTTGAACTGTAAAGGAATTAAGTGTTATGGTAAATAGGTGGGTAAGTGGAGCTGTGTCCACAAAAAGATCAGCAATGATCTTATTGAATGGCAGAGCAGGCACGAGGGGCCAGATGGCCTACTCCTGCTCCTAGTTTTGATGTTCTTATGTTCTTAATTGGGATTAGTTTAATGATAAAAACTGGGTGGCACGGACAAATTGGGCTAAAGAATCTATTTCCATGCTGGAAACCTCAATGACTTGATGATTCTATAACTTCAATTTGTCTTTAATCTGCATCAGCAACACCAACTTCTTAAACATATGGAAAAGACAATGGCGTAGTGGTAATGGTAATAGTACGGAGCTGGTAATCCACAGATCCAGGCTAATGCTGTAAGAACTTTGCTTCATATCCCATCATGTCAGCTGGTAGAATTTGAATTCAATTAATTAATAAATCTGATATTGAATGCTTCAATCAAATGAGACAATGATTATCACTAAAAACCCACTTGGTTAATGAATGTCTTTTGGGGAAGGAAATCTGCCATCCTATATTGTCTGGCTTCCACCTGCCTTCAGATCCACAACAATGTGGTTGACTGTGAAATGATGTTAACCACACCCAATTGTACAAAATAAAATTATAGAAAAGTCAAACCAAATGGATTGCAGCAGTCCAAGAAGGCAGGTCACCACCACTTTCTCAATTGAAAGCAGGAATGGGTAACTATAGCTAGCCTTGATAGTAACACCTACATTTCATGAAAGGGTATTAAAAAAAACCTGGGTGGCCATCATTGACCAGAAACTGAACTCAACTAGTCATATCCACACAGTGGCACCGATATTAGGTAAGAACTGAGTATTCTGTAATGAAAGATTTAGCAGCTTTCAAATAGTAACGAGGCTTTTTAGAATCATAAAATAATCTTGTCATAGAAACACAGAAACTAGGAGCAGGAGTAGGACATTCAGCCTTCAATCCTGTTCTGCCATTCATCTGGATCATGGTTGGTCATCGAGTTCAATATCCTGATACCCCTCTCCCCATATCCGTGGATCCCTTTAGCCCCAAGAGCTAAATCTAATTTCTTCTTGAAAGCAGATAACGTTCTGGCCCCAATTACTTTCTGTAGTAGTGAATTCCATACATTCACCAACCTGTGTGTGAAGAAATTTCTCCTCACCCCAGTTCTAAAAGGTTTGTCCCTTAGCCTCAAACTATGACCTCCTAATTCTGGATCCCCCAACACTGGGAACATTCTTTCTGAACCTACCCTGTGTAACTCTGCTAGAATTTTATCAGTTTCTATGAACTCCTCTCTCACTCTTCTAAATTCCAGTGAAAATCATCCTAACTGACTTAGTCTCTCCTCATATCATAGATATGCCATCTCAGGAATCAGTCTGGTAAACCTTCACTATCTTTCCAATATAGCAAGGATATCTTTCCTTAAATAAGGACACCAAAAGCGCACACAATGTTTCAGGAGTGGCCCTACCAATGTCATATACAATTGTAGCAAAACATCTCTATCTCTATACTCAAATCCTCTCACTATAAAGGCCAGCATTCCATTTGCTGTCAATTTGTCAATTCTACTTTCTAGAAAATTCTCCAATTTCATTTTCAAATTCACAATTGTATCTGCTTCCCTCATATTCTCAGGCAGATCCAGATCCTAACTATTGATCGTGTAACAAGGATTTTCCTCATGCCATTTCCAGTTCTTTTGCCAATCACTTTGAATTGGTGCCCTTTCACTCTTGACACTTCTTCTAACAGGAAGTTTCTCTCTATCTGCTCCTGCCAGAACTCTTATGAGTTTGAACATGTTTAACAATCTTTTAATCTGTTCTTGTCTGTCAGAGCATCCCCAACTTTGCCAATTTGCCCTCATTACTAAAGATTCTCATCCTCAGAATCATTCTAATGAATCTTTATAGCATCCTTAAAATACAGATGGAGCTTGAGAAGGTAATATCCAATACAAGTATCTTGTGTTTAAAAAGGAAACTACAAAGGGATGATAGGGGCATTGGCTAACGTAGACTGGGAACAAAAACTTTATGATGGAACAATTGAGGAATAGTGGAGGACTTTCAAAGTGATCTTTCACAGTGTTCAGCAGAAGTATATGCCAGTGAAAAGGAAGGACTGTAGAGAAAGATAATCAGCCATGGATATCTAAGGGAATAAAGGAGGGTATCAAATTGAAAGAAAATGCGTACAAAGTGGCAAAGAATAGTGGGAACCTAGAGGATTGGGAAATCTTTAAAGATCAGCAGAAAGCCACAAAAAAATCTATGAAGTAAAATGGATTATGAGAGTAGACTAACTCAGAATAAAAAACAAATAGCACAAGTTTCTCCAAATATATAAAACAAAATAGAGTGGTGAAAGTAAACAATGGTTCTTTAGAGGATGAGAAGGTGGATGTAATAACTGGAAATGAGAAAATGGCTGAGACATTGAACAGGTGTTGATCTTCACAGCGGAAGACACAAATAACATGACAAAAATTGGTAACAGGAAGGCAGGTTAGAACCTAGAAACTATCATTCTCACGAAAATGTTGGGCAAGTTAATGGGTCTAAAGGTAGATAAGTCTCCTGGTCCTGATGGAATGTATCCCAGGATATTAAAAGAGATGGTGGGAGAAATAGCAAATACACTAATGGCAATTTACTAAAATTCACTAGACTCTGTGGTGGTTCCCGCAGATTGGAAAACAGCAAATGTGACGCCACTGTTTAAAAAAGTAACTATAGGCCGGTTAGCTTAACTTCTATAGTAGGGAAAATGCTTGAATCTATCATCAAGAAAGAAATAGCAAGACATCTGGATATAAATTGTCCCATTGGTAAGATGCAGTAAGGGTTCATGAAGGGAAAGTCATGTTTGACTAATTTGGTGAAATTCTTTGAGAACATTTATGTGCAGTGGACAATGGGAAATCTATGGATGTGATGTACCTGGATTTCCAGAAGGCATCTGACAAGGTGCCGCACCAAAGACTGCTACATAACATAAAGGTGTATGGTGCTACAGGTAATGCATCAGCACGGACAGAGTATTGGTTAACTAACAGAAAGAAAAAAGAGTGAAGGCAAATGGGTGCTTTTCTGGTTGGCAATCAGTGATTAATGTGCCTCAGAGATCAGTGTTGGGACCGCAATTGAGGCCAGATTAATGTTTTATAAGTGTTCTCAAAAACAACTTTGAAATTGCACTCCATAGGTTAGATTTTAATGGAGTTAACCTGAGTTGGGAGGCCTTTAGAAGTAGCAGGCAAAAGTTGATTCTGGATTTTCCTCCCTTCCATCCTCAGTTCCAGCAGATCCCATTGTTGCTGACAAGGGGAAGGGAGCAGGGCATAAATCACACACAGAAAACACAAACTCAGCAGGGCGATTTGAAAATAGTGTTGTGTTCAAACAGACCCTATTTTGTGATAATCCATGATCTTATAGAGGAGGCAATAAGTGTCCTTAACAGTGTTAGGAAATAAAGATGGTTTAAACAATTTATATAGAAATAAATTATAGTTTTGAGCTTAATTTGTGTTTCTGTAACCGTGTCTTAAGAAAGAGTTAAAACTTTAGCTTCATATTAAACACAAGTGGCAGTGAGTTAATGCTCTTAGTTTCACTTTTAACTTTACCTGCATTATAATTAAGGGTTTACAACAAAAAAGATTTAAAAGAAACTAAACTCTCACTTAGCAACCAGAGCTCACACTGAAAAACAGAAGGACTTGAGTTCAGTTGGAACCATTTAACAAAGAAGCAAAACATTTTGCACCAAAATTGGCAGTACAGGCAAAACAATACAAACAGGCATAAAGAAAATTCCAGAAGCTAAAGAACTGAAAGTTTGAGAATCCAGGAAATGAAAAGAGGTGGCCCAGGAAAATTGAAGTCAGTGAGACAAAGAACCAGAATATGATCAGATCTTGTGTTAAACAATTCAATCCAACTTAGTTTATGATCAATGAGTCACCAAAATGTCACTTTATGACAAATTAGAGCCATTTGACTCTAATTTTTATGATGAAAGTGTGCAAATAATATGTATTCATATGTGTGAATTTTCATGTTTCAGAAAACTGCTTTAAAGTTCAAATTTTTTCGACTGGAAGTCATTACGTCTAGAAGGAATACAGCTTTGATGCAAAGCAATTATTCATTTCAACCTTGCTAGCGGTTATGGGAAGTAGAGTTAATGGACTTTACTGAAGTTTCCCTGAGATTTCAGATTAGAATGATTGACAGAGTCTTGTGATGTTGTGCTTAAGTGCAGTCTTGCGTCTGTAGAGAAAGAAACAAAATTTTGCAGGAAGAGACTTGGAGTTTGGCTGGTGTGGTTGAAGTTAGGAGGGTTTTAAAAATTCTATATCTCTCTGAAAACTTATATTTATGCCAAAATAAAAAATTAGAGTCTGTTTGAGTTTTGAAAGGAACCATTCTTTCTCTCCTCCTTTCTGGAAATTGTAGTCTAGAGCCTCCACTAAAAGTAAGTCTCCCCCATGAGTCTCACATCTGTAGTGGATAATTTATTTGAAAGTATTTTGAGAGACAGGATCGACAGGCATTTAGAGACATAAGGACTGATTGGGGACAGTCAGCATGGCTTTGTGAGTGGAAAATCATAGATGAGGGTATAGAACATAGAACATTACAGTGCAGTACAGGCCCTTCGGCCCTCGATGTTGTGCTGACCAATGGAATCAATTTTATGACCCTCTAGCCTAAACTATTCCAATGCTATCCATCTGCCTATCCACTGACCATTTCAACGCCCTTAAACTTGGCGAGTCCACAACTGCTGCAGGCAGGGCATTCCACGCTCTTACTACCTTCTGAGTAAAGAACCCACCTCTAACATCCATCCTATAACTACCACCCCTTAATTTAAAGCGATGTCCCCTCATGTTAGCCATCACCATCCGAGGAAAAAGGCTCTCACTGTCCTCCCTATCTAACCCTCTGATCATCTTATACGTCTCAATTAGGTCATCTCTTAGTCTTCTCTCTAATGAAAATAATTTCAAGTCCCTTAGCCTTTCCTCATAAGACCTACCCACATACCAGGCAATATCCTGGTAAACCTCCTCTGCACCCTTTCCAATGTCTCCACATTTTTCTTATAATGTGGCGATCAAAACTGTACACAATACTCCAACTGCGGCCGCATCAAAGTTTTGTACAGTTGCAACATGACGTCTTGGCTCCGAAATCCCTCTACCAATAAATGCTAACACATTATACACCTTCTTAACGACCTTATCAACTTGAGTACTAAATTTCAGGGATATATGCACCTGTACACCGAGATGTCTCTGCTCATCCAACTACTAAGAGTCCTACCATTAGCCCTATATTCTACACACATATTACTCTTACCAAAGTGAATCATCTCACACTTTTCCGCTTTAAACTCCATTTGCCACCTCTCGGCCCAGCTCTGCAACTTATCTATGTCCTTCTGCAAACTGTAACATCCATCCTCAGTTGCAGTTGATGTTGTCTCCATGGACTTTAGCAAGGCTTTTAACAAGTTATCAACCCCATGGTAGGTTGTTGCATAAGGTTAAATCTCATAGGATCAAGGGTGAGGTCGCTAAATGGGTACAAATTAGCTTGATAACAGAAGCCAGAGGGTGGTTGTAGAGGCTTGTTTTTCAAACTGGAGGCCCGTGACTAGCAGTGTGGCTCAGGGATCAGTGCTGGGTCCACTATTATTTGTCATTTATATTAACGATTTGGATGAAAATATAGAAGGCCAGGTAAGTAAGTTTGCAGATGACACTAAGATTGGTGGCATGATGGACAATGAAGAAGGTTATCTCAGTTTGTAACTGGATCTCGATCAATTGTATCAGTGGGCTGATGAATGGCAATGGAGTTTAATTTAGATAAATGCGAGGTGATGCATTTTGATAGATTGAACCAGGACAGGATTTAGTCAGTTAATGGTAGTGCACTGGGGAAGATTACAGAACAAAGAGGGAGGAAAGTTATTTCCACAGGCAGGTGAAAATGGAACTAGGTCGCATAGCCTCAAAATAAGGAGAAGCAGATTTAGGACTGAGTTGAAGAGGAACTTTTTCACACAAAGGGTTGTGAATCAATGGAATTCTCTCCCCAGTAAAGCAGTTGAGGCTATTTCATTGAATGCTTTAAAGGTAAGGATAGACACATTTTTGAACAGTAAAGGAATTAGGGTTATAGTGAGTGGGCGGGTAAGTAATAACTGAGTTCACAAAAAGATCGGCCATGATCTTATTGAATGGCAAAGCAGGTTTCAGCGGCTAGATGGCCTACTCCTGCTCCTAGTTCTTATGCTCTTTATATGCAAATAAATATGTAAATATCTCATTGCCTGTGGAAGTAAAGCTGTTGGAAGAATATAGAAACACACTAATTAGGAATTGACCACTTGACTCCTTGAGCCTGTTCCACCAATCAGATCAAGGCTGATCTGATAGCAACCTTAATTCCTCATTACTGCCTAACTAGATAACCTTTCATCCTGTTGTTAATCAACAGGGATAAAAGGAGAGGTGACTAAATGCATTGGATAAAAGGAGAAGTGGCTAGATAGGTAGAGAACTGGCTTAGCCACAGAAGATACAGGGTAGTAGTGGAAGAGTCTTTTTCCGACTGGAGGTCTGTGACTAATGGTGTTCCGCAGGGCTCTGTACTGGGACAGATATATTTGTGATATATATAAATGATTTGGAGGAAGGTGTAACTAGTGTGATCAGTAACTTTGTGGATGGCATGAAGGTGGCTGGATTTGCGGATAGTGATGAAGTATGATGATTAGAGGTTTAGATAGAGTGGACAGTGATAGCCTTTTTCCTTGGATGGAGAAAGCTAGCGTGAGGGGACATAGCTTTAAATTAAGGAGTGGTAGTTATAGGATGGATGTCAGAGGTAGGTTCTTTACCCAGAGGGTGGTAAGGGTATGGAATGCCCTGCCTACTGCAGTTGTAGATGTGCCATGTTTGGGGGTGTTTAAGAGGTTTATGGATGAAAAGGGAATGGTTTAGGTTAGAGGGTCATTGCTTTTTCTTAACTGGTTGGTGCAACATCGAGGGCTGAAGGGCCTGTTCTGCGCTGTAATGTTCTATATTCTATGAACACTGTTGGAGAATACAGCAGAATATAGAAAGGCCAGAAAATTGGGTGGAGAAATGGCAGATGGAATTTAATACAGATAAATGTGAAGTGATGCATTTTGGTAAGACTAATGTAGGATTGGGGGAGATATACAATAAATGGCTGAACCATCAAAAGTATAGACATACAGAGGAACCTAGGTGTGCAAGTCCACAGATCCTTGAAGGTGGCAGCACAGGTGGTGAAGAAGGCATATGGCATGCTTGTCTTTATAGAACGGGGTACAGAGTTTAAAAACTGGAGTCTAATGTTACAGCTGTATAGAATGTTGATTAGGCCACATTTGGAATACTGCATCCAGTTCTGGCCACTGCACTACTAGAAGGACTTGGAGGCTTTGGAGAGAGTGCAGAGGAGGTTTACCAGGATGTTGCCTGTATGGTGGGTTTTAGTTATGAGGAGAGATTGGGTAAACTGGGGTTGTTTTCCCTGGAAAGACATATAATGAGGGAAGACCTAATAGAGGTCGCTGTGCTGTGTAGATACATGGGTTTGGGCCAGTGTCTGTGGGAGTTTGCGCACTCTCCCCATGCTTGTGATTTTTCTCCAGGTGAGGGGTATGGATAGGGTGAACAATGAACAAAACAGCACGAGAAACAGGCCCTTCGGCCCAACGGGCCCGTGCTGCCACCCTGATGTTCCCACCTCTACCTTTGATCCCTGTCCATGTTTGTAGATCTATGGATTAAAAACCAAATTTGAGACAATTTAGGCTAATTGGCAAAACCAATTCTCCCTACGAGCACATTTTTGGGATGTGGGAGGAAACTGGAGCACCTGGAGAACCCACGCAAGCACGAGGAGAATGTACAAACTCCCACAGATACAGGGCCCAAATCCATGTACTCGCACAGCAATAGTCACTGAGCTGTCATGTTGCCCATCAAATGGTCCAGGTCAAGCGTACACTAACGATGTGAAGCACTAGGATACTCTAGAAAAAGATCCAAGAGCAGCCCTCTCATGACCCATTGTGTATGCCCCTCGTTAGACAACAAGATGGACCAAAGCACCTGTAGGATAAAAACAAGTACATCAACTCATGGGCCGAAGGGCCTGTTTGTGCTGTATTGTTCTATCAATATCATCATCTATTTACACACTTCCCAGGGACTCCCAAGGCTCATGATCCCTATTTTAAATCCGTTTTCTATACCCTCCATTCCCATTCTGTTCATGTGCCCATCTAAGTATTTCTTAAATAACTCCAGAGTACTGTCTGTCATTTTTATAAATGACCTAGATGAGGGTGTAGAGGGTTGGATTGGTAAATTTGCTGACGATACGAAAGTGGGGGGAGTTGTAGATAGCGAGGATGGATGTTACAGTTTGCAGAGGGACACAGGTTGCAGAGCTGGGCCGTGAGGTGGCAAATGGAATTTAATACGGATAAGTGTGAGGTGAATCACTTTGGTAGGAATAACAGGCATATGAAATATAGGGTTAATGGAAGGACCCTTAATAGTGTTGTCGAGCAGAGGGATCTTGGGGTACAAGTACATAGCTCTTTGAAAGTTGGCACCCAGGTTGATAAAGTTGTTAAGAAGGCGTACGGTGTGTTAGCTTTTATTGGTAGAGGGATTGAATTTAGGAGCCGTGAGGTTATGTTACAACTGTACAAAACTCTGGTGCGGCCGCACTTGGAGTATTGCGTACAGTTCTGGTCGCCGCATTATAAGGAAGATGTGGAAGCATTGGAAAGGGTGCAGAGGAGGTTTACCAGGATGTTGCCTGGTATGGTGGGAAGGCCTTATGAGGAAAGGCTGAGGGACCTGAGGTTATTTTCATTAGAGAGAAGAAGGTTACGCGGTGACCTAATTGAGGCGTATAAGATGATCAAAGGACTGGATAGGGTGGATAGTGAGAGCCTTTTTCCTCGGATGGTGATGACCAACACGAGGGGACATAACTTTAAATTAAGAGGTGGTAGTTATAGGACGGATGTCAGAGGCAGGTTCTTTACACAGAGGGTGGTGAGGGCGTGGAATGCCCTGCCTGCAGCAGTTGTGGACTCGCCTACTTTGGGGGCATTCAAATGGTCGGTGGATAGGCATATGGATGATATTGGAATAGTTTAGGTTAGAGTGTCCACTGGCCGGCGCAACATTGAGGGCCGAAGGGCCTGTACTGCGCTGTAATGTTCTATGTTCTACCTGCATCCACCACTTTACTTGGCAGTGCATTCCATACCCCCACCACCCTCTGTGTGAAAAAACTCCCTCTAGCATCCAAATTATACCTTAGCCCCCTACCCTAAGCCCGTGACCCCTCGTGCTATTTGAGTCCATCCCAGGAAAAAGCTTAACCCTGTTTACTCTACCTATCCCCTTCATAATCTTGTACACCTCTAGTGGGAAGCTTTTTCCCAGGTCGGAAGTGACAAATATGAGGGGTCATAGATTCAAATTGAGGGGGGGAGGGTGAGGTTTAACTCAGATATCTGAGGGACGTATTTTACACACAGGATGGTGGGGCCTGGAATGCACTGCCAAGTAATGTGGTGGAGGCGGATTGTTTAAATCTTATCTGGATTGTCACATGAGGAGACTGGGAATGGAGGGGTACAGAAGAATGTCTAGTTGGACCAATGAGTGGCGCGGCTTGGAGGGCCGAAGGGCCTGTTTCCTATGCTGTATTTTTCGTTGATCTTTGTTCTAATAATTCATTGACTCAACCTTGAAAAATATTCAAAGTTTCAGCTTCCATTGCCTTTTGAGTAAGAGAGTTCCAGAGTCACATGAACTAATGAGAGAAACAATTTCTCCTCATTTCTATCCTAAATGAACGATCCATACATTCCACATTCTCTAGTAAATATCCATTGTCAATCCCCCTCAGGATCTTAAGGGGGCATGAAATGGTTTTGGCAGATAGAACATAGAACATTACAGCACAGAACAGGCCCTTCGGCCTTCGATGTTGTGCCGACCAAAATAAAAAGCAATGCCCCTCCAAACTAAACCATTCCCTTCTCTTCCATATACTTATCAATTAACCTCTTAAACGCCACCAAACTTGGCGCATCTACAACAGCTGCAGGCAGGGCATTCCACTCCCTAATCACTCTTTGAGTAAAGAACCTACCTCTGATATCCGTCCTATAACTCATACCCCTTAATTTAAAGCTGTGTCCCCTCGTGCTAGCTTTCTCCATCCTAGGAAAAAGGCTATCACTGTCCACCCTATCTAAACCTCTAATCATCTTATATGCTTCAATAAGATCCCCTCTTAGCCGCCTCCTTTCTAACGAAAACAACCTCAAATCCTTCAACCTCTCTTCGTAGGACCTGCCCTCCATACCAGGCAACATCCTGGTAAACCTCCTCTGTACCCTCTCCGAATTAGGATTAAGGAAATAGGATTAAGGAAAATCCAAAGGCTTTTTATTCCTATTTTAGGAATAAAAGGGTGGTTAGAGGAAAAATCAGACCTCTTAGGGACAGAGGGGGGAAACTGTGCTTAGAGCCTGAGAGAATGGGGGAGATCCTGAATGAATATTTTGCATCAGTATTCACGAAGGAGAGGGGCTTGTTGACAGCTCCTGTCTCTCAGAGAGCTGTAGATCAGTTGAGGGAAATATCCATACCGAAAGAGGAAATGTTAGAGCTTCTAGGTAGCATTAAAACTGATAAATCTCTGGGGCCTGATGGCATTTATCCCAGGCTGCTTAGGGAGGTGCAAGGTGAAATTGCTGGGCCTTTGTCTCTTCTTTGGATACAGGTGAGGTACTAAAGGACTGGAGAATAGCTAATGTTGTACCGTTGTTTAAAAAGGGTAGTAGGACCCTGGAAATTATAGGCCGGTGAGTTTGACATCGGTGGTAGGGAAGCTGTTGGAGCGGATTCTCAGAGATAGGATGTATAGGCACTTAGAGCATCGCGATCTGATTAGGGATACGGAGCATGGATTTATTAAGGGGAGGTTGTGCTTTACAAAGCTGGTAGAATTTTTTGACGAGGTGACAAAAACGCTCGACAAAGGGTGAGCTGTTGATGTTGTCTATATGGATTTCAGTAAGGCGTTTGACAAAGTCCCACATGGGAGGTTAGTTGGAAAGGTCAAGGCTAATGGAATACAAGGACAGGTATCTAGACGGATAAGTAACTGGCTTGGTAATAGGAGACAGAGTAATAGTGGAAGGGTGTTTTTCTAGCTGGAGGTTGGTCACTACCTCCAGTAGTGTGCCACAGGGCTCGGTACTGGGACCTCTTCTATTTGTAATATATATAAATGACATGGCAGAGGAAGTAAGTGGAGAGATCAGCAAGTTTGCAGACAATACAAAGATGGCTAGACTTGCGGATAGTGAGGAGCATTGTCAAAGTGATAGACATAGATAGGCTGGTAGCTTGGGCAGATAGATGGCAGATGGAAATCAATCCTGATAAATGCGAGGTGATGCATTTTGGGAGAAAGAATGTAGGGGGGACTATATGATAAAGGGTAGACCTATTAAGAGTATGGAAACGCAGAGGGACCTGGGGGTGCAGGTGCACAAGTCCCTGAAGGTGGAAGAGCAGGTGGAGAAAGTTGTGAAGAAAGCATATGGTATGCTAGCCTTTATATGAAGGGGTATAGAGTACAAGAGCTGGCCTTTAATGTTGCAGTTGTATAAAACGTTGGTTAGATCTCATTTGGAATACTGCGTCCAGTTCTGTTCGTCTTACTACCGGAAGGACGTGGAGACTCTGGAGAGAGTGCAGAGGAGGTTTACCAGGATGCTGCCTGGTATGGAAGGTCTGAGTTACGAGGAGAGGTTAGGTAAATTGGGACTGTTTTCCTTAGAAAGACGTAGACTTAAGAGGAGATCTAATAGAGGTGTACAAGATTATGAGGGGTATGGATAGAGTAAACAGGGTTAAGCTTTTTCCTAGGATGGACTCAAGTAGCACGAGAGGTCACGGGCTTAGGGTGAGGGGGGTAAGGTATAATTTGGATGCTAGAGAGTTTTTTCACACAGACAGTTGTTGGGGGTATGGAATGTGCTGCCAAGTGAAGTGGTGGAGGCAGGCACGCTGGAGTTATTTAAAAAATACTTAGATGGGCACATGAACAGAATGGGGATGGAGAGACATAGAAGACTGATTTAAAATAGGGATCATGAGCCTTGGGAGTTCCCTGGGAAGTGTGTAAATTGTGAATGACATTGATATATTTCTGTTTTATCCTACAGGTACTTCGGTGGCCTTGTTGTCTAACAAGGGGCATACATGCGATGGATCGTGAGAGGGCTGCTCTTAGATTTTTTAAGAGTAGCCTAGTGCTTCACGTTATTAGTGTACGCTTGAACTGGGCCAGTTGATGGATAACACGACAGCTCAGTGACTATCGCTGTGCTGTGCAGATACATGGGTTTGGGTCTGTGTCTGTGGGAATTTGTGCATTCTCCCCATGCTTGCGTGATTTTCTCCGGGTGCTCTGGTTTCCTCCCACACCCCAAAGATATGCTCTTAGGCTGATTGGCAAAACAAATTCTCCCTAAATTGTCTTGCAAATTTGGTTCCAATGCAGATTTCTATTAATATAGACAGGGATCATGGGTGGAAATGGGAACATTGAGGTGGTGGCATGGGCTCGTTGGGCCGAAGGGTCTGTTTCCCGTGCTGTTTTGTTCTTTGTTCTTTGATTTATTCATTATTGTCACATTTATTGGCATTAAGTGAAAAGTATTCTTTCTTGCATAGTGTACAGGCAAAGCATACTGAGAAGGAGAGGGTGCAGAATATAGATCTTGATCAATTCACCTCTTATTCTTCTAAACTCTAGTGAGTACAAATCTAATCTCTCCAACCATTCCTCATAAGATCATTCCTGACGTTAGTCCAGTAGACATTCTTTCAACTACTTATGATGCATTTACATCTCTCCTTCAATAAGGTGATCAATGCTGTGCACTCCAGATGTGGTCTCATTACTGACCTATACAACTGAAGCATAACCTCCCTACTGTATTTATTATTGCTAACTAAAATGGGGAAAATATTATTGCAAACCAAACAAACCATTGACATATTTAATTAAAAGAATTATCAAAATCAAATGAAACTGAACTTTCATGACCTAAAGCCATGACTTAAAATCTACCTAAAACATTGCAGTAGCTCAATTTTCTAAGGCAGTTCTACATTTAGGGAGATTTCAAAGAACAAAAAAAAAAGCATGGGAAACAGGCCCTTCGGCTCAACGAGCCCATGCCACCACCCCGATGTTCCCACCTCCACCCGCGATCCCTGTCCATGTTTATAGATCTATGGATTAAAAAACAAATTTGAGACAATTTAGGGAGAATTTGTTTTGCCAATTAGCCTAAGAGCACATCTTTGGGATGTGGGAGGAAACCGGAGCACCCGGAGAAAACCCACGCAAGCACGGGGAGAATGCGCAAACTCCCACAGACACAGGCCCAAATCCATGTATCTGCACAGCACAGCGATAGTCACTGAGCTGTCGTGTTGCCCATCAAATGGTCCAGGTCAAGCGTACACTAACGACGTGAAGCACTAGGATACTCTCAAAAAAAATCCAAGAGCAGTCCTCTCACGACCCATCGCGTGTATGCCCCTCGTTAGACAACAAGGTGGACCAAAGCACCTGTAGGATAAAAACAAGTACATCAATATCATCATCTACACACACTTGATACACAATATCATCATCATCACACACTTCCCAGGGACTCCCAAGGCTCATGATCCCTATTTTAAATCAGTTTTCTATACCCTCCATTCCCATTCTGTTCATGTGCCCATCGAAGAATTTCTTAATTAACTCCAGAGTACCTGCCTCCACCACTTTGTTTGGCAGCGCATTCCATACCCCACCACCCTCTGTGTGAAAAAACTCCCTCTAGCATCCAAATTATACCTTACCCCCCTCACCCTAAGCTTGTGACCCCTCGTGCTATTTGAGTCCATCCTAGGAAAAAGCTTAACCCTGTTTACTCTATCTATCCCCTTAAATCTTGTACACCTCTATCAGATCTCCTCTAAGTCTATGTCTCTCTAAGGAAAACAGTCCCAATTTGCCTGTTTTCAATTATTAAAACCCAGTAAACAACTCTATTTTGGGCAAATTGGTTGCCTTTCTATATTGAAAATATTCCAAAAATCTCTGATTTTTTTAATATTATTCAGAAGTGAAACAAAGCCACTTAGAAACAGGAAATGATAAGATGTTAAAGACTTCACTTACTATATGTACTTACCATTCTTGGTATTTTGCTGGTAAAGGTGATGGTGTCTTGTCACCAGGTTTGTACATCGATCCATTTATATAGCATGGACACTCCATACTTCAATAAACAATAAAAGAAAAGAATTTAAACTCTAATCTGCAAGAAGGGCAGTAGTCAGTACAAAAAGGGACAAAATTAGAATCACAGTTGTTATGAAACCAAAGATAGTTTTTAGGGATTTGTAATTCATAGCATAGAATCCTTACAGTGCAGAAAGAGGCCATTTGGTCAATCAATTCTATACCGACAACAATCCCAACCAGGTCTTATTCCTGTAACCCCATGTATTTGCCCTTCTAATCCCCTTGGCACTAAGGGGCAATTTAACATGATCAATCCACCTAACTTATGCATCTTTGGACTGTGGAAAGAAGCCAGAAACCTGGAGGACACCTATACAGACGCAGAGAGAACATGCAAACTTCACATAGGCTGGAATTGAACTGAAAATCTGGCACTATAAGACAGCAAGCTAACCACTACGCTGCCCACAGTACGTGTTATATGTGTTAACATCGGAAATAAGATTTAGTTATAGGAAGGTTTAATTTAATGTTTCTATGCCCCGAAGGAACCTTTAGTTAGATTTCATGTTGGACAAAGGTGTTTGTACATGTGGGTGTTTGTTCCGGCTGAGATTCTACTGGGCTTATAGAGAATTGTGGCATGAAAGGTAGACATTGCTTAGCAACTAGAGGCCCTTGCAGAGAGAGAGTATGAGACAGAGTTTTCTTTGTTCTTTTCAGCTGGAAGCCAGATTAGTTGGTGACTCTCTTTGTGATAAGAAAAGTCATAGAAAAAAACTAATGTTTAAGTAAGGCAGTAAACCTTTTGTTGTTAAAACTAGTTAGTAGGCCTGTGACTCTGTTCCTTCACATTTGATTTTGAAAAGTAAAAGTTATGATCTTTTGAGTTAGGATTTCATTCTGGGATCTTCCCACTAGTTATAACATCAACTAGGATTGTAACACAATTATATAATTCTTTAGTACCTGTTGACAGTCTTACCCGGAAGAGCTTCACATGTCATGTATTGTAATGCACAGACATTGTTACTATGTGCATCAGTTTAGAAATATATGAATTACAGACTGAGAAAAGATCTTCTGCCTGGCCTGGGTTAGATAACTCTCAAGAGCAACTGACTCCTCCCCGATTTCCTGTCCAATATCAATCCCTCAAATTTCATCACTGAAACAGATTGCTGCTTTTGGAAGTTTACAGTGTGTAGATTAGCTGCTAGAGTTCATAAAATCATAGAAACACTACAGTGCAGAAAGAGACAATTTGGCCCATCGAACATATACCAACAGCAATTCCATCCATGTCCCATCCCCATTACCCCACATTTACCCTCCTAATCCCCCGGACACGAAGCAGCAAATTAGCATGGCCAATCAACCTAACCTGCAGATCTTTGGATTGTGAGAGGAAACTGGAGCACCTGGAGGAAACCCATGCAGACACGGGGAGAATGTGCAAACTCCACACAGACAGTGACCTGAAGCCGGAATTGAACCTGGTCTCTGGTGCTGTGAGGCAGCAATGCCAACCACTGTGCCACCATGCTACCTCAAGTCATACAATATGACTTGCATGTTCCCTATAATATGTCCCCTACATTACAATAGTGATTACACTTCAAAAGTATTTAATAAGCTATAAAGCATTTTGAAATATCCAAAGATTACGATAAGTGCTATTTGTGGGACAGCCTGGTTGGACTGACTGTCCTGCGATTGATATACAGTGTAGAGGAATTGCATAGGATATTTAATACTGAAACCAACCAACCAGTCCACACTGATATTTGTGTTTCACTTCAGCCTGTGCCCATCTTTCCTCATCTAGATCTATCAACATAGCACTCTATTCTCTTCTCTCCCATTTGCTTGTCTAGCCTCCCTGTTAAGTGAAACTGTGCTAATTGCTTCAACCATTCCCTATGATATTAAGTTTCACATTTTCACTATCCTTTTTCTTAATTGGTTGGCGCAACATTGAAGGCCAAAGGGCCTGTTCTGCGCTGTAGTGTTCTATGTTTAGTTAAACAAATTTCTCCTGAATTCCTTGAATTTATCAGTATCTGGTATGCTCCTCCTCTCTGTATCCACTCTATCTCGATATTTCATATTTTAAATATCCTAATGAAATCACACCTCAGCCTTCTTTTCATAATCAATGACGAAGTGTCAAACTTTCCTGATATACATATATTTCTGTCATTGTCTTGTAAATCTTCTCTCCCCCTTTCTCACTGCCTCTATATTGGTTTACTTTTTATGGCTCTGCTAACCTGGGGTGCAACTGTTTGTGATTGGTGTACTTGCTCCTCTATTTCATCTAGACTTGTATCGTCTAGCAGTTACTGACCTCTGTGTTTGTCCTCTCAAAATTACATTTATCTGTGTTGAACTGCATTTGCCAATCATTTGCCCCTTCTGCAACTTTATTTATTCCCTTCTGCAATTTGTTACCATTCTTCTCAGTATTGATAATTCCCCAATTTATTGTCACCTAGAAGTGTAAGAATTGGGTTTTTAAATATGGCACCAACATCCTCACCCAAATGATGATGACTGTCATTGATTATGCTGAGTGATTTCATGGTCCAGAATATTCTGAATTCATTGGAAAGGAGGAATATTAATAACTATTGTGCAACAAATTTGTGAAGAATAAGAAGAGAGGTTTATGGTGTACCAAAAATTTTTTGTATCTTAATAACCTTAAAACTGCTGACAACATAGGGACACAGGAATAGGAGGAGCAGGCCATTTAGCCCATTAAGCCTACTCAGCCATTCAAATCAATAATCGCTTATTTTCCAGCTCATTGAAACCTACAAAATTCAGAAGGGGCTTGTAGGAGAGATTGGGGATAATCTTACGATTGTGCCCCACTGGCCGATGGGTGGGGCAAGCCGGTAGGATCACATGAGAGTTGAGAAATCAGGCTCGTCCAATTTCTCGCCTCTCGTGATCGTACCAACACCAGATATCCAGCACATTCAGCTTCATGCCCATTTCTGGTGAGAGGCTGAATAAATTATTCAAAATCAATTTGAATATAAGCTGAATGGAATTAATGAGGCTGGTACTCTTTGTCCAGGCTCACTTGTCTCTGTTGCTTTACAGGGATAGTTTCTCTCTGGCGAGACTTACAGCTGGTCCCCAGCAACCTGGACCAATTGTAATAGGCCCACTGGTCAAACCGGAAGCAATTGAGGACATCCCCACTCCTCCAGCTCCTCCCACTCCGGGGAGATTAGGGACAAGGGGCGGTTCCCTTTGGGAGCCCTGGCAGTGCCCACTAGGTACCTTGGCAGTAGCTACTGGGTACCCTGGCAATGCAGAGGGGTAAGACCTGAGGGGATGGGGTCTTCCTGGGTGGGGTGAGTGGAGGGTGCTGCGCACTCTGAAGTTGCAATCAGTGGGGGAAGAAAGGGAGGGGGTCCTCCAGCCACTCTGTAGGTACTTGTTTGTAGAAGGATAGGACCCCACTGCCACTTGCAGGCGGTCAGTGGGGAAGGGAAGGGTGTGACCAATCTGAGTGATGTTGGGGGGCAGGAGTGGGAGTGGCGTCAATATGTCTGAGCAGGTTGAGTCTTGCAATATGCTGTGGACTCCTGCCAGAACTAGGGTGGAAGGGGCTGAATGAGAACAGCTGCAGCAGCAGGGGCCTAACAGGTCTCTCTCTCTCTCTCAGGCCTATCAGGCCTCTGCTGATTGCCATTGAGCATATGCAGTCAAAGAGGTTTTCACGTGACAATGGTGCCCTCTGCTGCTGTAGCAAGCTTGTTGGCGATCTGGATGTGTACAAGGTTGGGATAGATAGATTTTTGGTCTCTTGAGAAATAAGGGATATGATAAGTGGACATGAAAATGGATTTGCAGCCCAAGATGAACCGTGAGCAATACTGAATAGCATTCTTCCACACTATCCCCAAGTTGAAAAATAATAACTTTTCTCTTCCTTACTTTGATAAACAACAAGGATGGAATTACCCCATCCCACTCATCATGGAATTTGTACTGGGCTGGACATTGAATATGCTAAGGTCTGTTGACCTCGGATGGGATTTTCTGGCTTTGGACCGGGCGCGGCTGGAAAATCCCATCCCAAAAGGAAAGATGTATGGATCAGAAATACTTCAAAGAATGTGGATTTCCTGTGGCTTTGATCCTTCCTAAAGGTAGGAAAGTTTTCTTACATGTTGGCAACACAGTTTTTCATGTGTGGGTTGAAGTACATGTCCTCAGGACAATTGCATCCTTCTAAGTAGCCTGATGATGGTAGATGGAGGCAGGTACTTCCTGTACTGAGGTAGTAACAGTTCCTTTTGCATGAATATTTGGTTAAAGTATACACCATGTTCCCAGTGCAATCCATTGCTGTATGACAGAAAAAAGAAAGAGGAATTAGTGACAGGATGGACTATCTTTGAGTTTTGTTCATGTAAATTGGATTGAAAACATTTTATTAGTCAAGCAATATTGGGATTTTACCTTTTTTTCCCATTTATGGCACCAATTCTACCTCCAATCGTTGGTTTGAGGAGCTCCCACTGTGGGAGTTCTTATTCTTACCTTCTTATGGAGTTCAAGATTTTTAAAAATTCATAATGTCTATTAACAATTTCATTAAATCCTCTACTCTTTGCAACTTTTATCCTTTCTTGTGCAACATTCTGAATCAGAAATACATTGTACATTCATCACTGGTAGTCTTCATCACTGGAGCGAATACTCCTGCCCTAATTACTTACTTTACAGCCTTTTTCATTGGGTAACTTAGAAACCAACTTGGATTGAAAATAGTAAGGTTTTATGACTTAATTATCTTCAAGGTGGAGAATTAAGAATTTGAATTCTTATCTACAGGACCATAAATATAACAGGGACACGGTGGTGGAGGCAATGTGAGGTCCTAGCCAAACAGAGGTGGGGAATTTATAAATGTTCAATAGTAGTACACTGTTGAATTTTAGCAACTGAAAGCTAAGTAGAAATTTTAAACTTAGGGATTCATATTATTTCAAGAGCATAGAAAAAGTAAGTAGAAGATATCCCGATGCAGACAGATTTTTTTCATACTTCATAAAGCAGAAATTGGGTAAAGTTCTCCCATTTTGAGATTGAGTGGTGGTGGGTGGTGCTGTGGCAGCATCTGTCTTGCTGACCAGAATGTCAGGATCCCATCAGCACTTGAAACCTCATTAATTATGCACAGGTGACTTCCTCTCCAAATCTCTTGATGGTGAACAACTGATTCATCCACCTGCTCTCAGTTGTGGATATGAAAGTCCTGGCACAAAACTTAAACACAAGTGCAATACACTTGTTAACAGCTTCTCTAACTCACCGTCTTCAGCAGACTGTACAGGATATTTAGAATTCAAAAGGAAAAGGCTAGAATTCTTGAGAAGAAGGCAGCATTGGCTTTCAAAGGCAGGGTCTTTGGGGCCCTTATTGAGGAGCCCTGACTCACTGACATGCCCTCTACACAAGGAGGGCTCAAAGAAGCATATTGATTTCATCTCACTGGCCTGAGAGGCCATTGCCCAGGAGGTCTGTGTGGCTGTCAGCAACCTTCAAAGTGCCATCCGGTGTAGGAAGTGAATGAATGATCTTGTCCTCTGCCAACTTCCTCCACTATCAAATTCTCAATATGGCATCATGTACTTTGGTGGTGACTCTCTTCACAGATCTCATACGTCACGGACAGCATGGTAGCACAGGGTTAGCACTATTGCTAAACAGCTCCAGGGATCTGGGTTCAATTTCTGGCTTGGGTCACTGTCTTTGTGGAGTTTGCACATTTCCCTTGTGTCTGTGTGAGTTTCTTCCGGGTGCTCCGGTCTCCTCCCATAGTCCAAAGATGTGCGGGTTGGGATGATTGGCCATGTTAAAAATTGTCCCTTACAGTCCTGAGATGCGTAGGTTAGAGGGATTAGCGGGTAAATATGTAGGGATATGGGGGTAAGACTTGAGTGGATTGTAGTTGGTGTAGACTTGATGAGCTGAATGGCCTCCTTCTGCACGGTAGGATTTTTATGATCATTTTTTAAGACAAAGACAGATAAATTTCTTAGCAGTAAAGGAATTAAAGGTTATGGTGAGTGGAAAGATAAGTGGAGTTCAATCCACAAAAATATCAGCCTTGACCTTATTGAATGGTGGAGCAGGCTCGAGGGGCCAGATGGCCTACTCCTGCTCTTTGTTCTTATGTTCTTATCCATTAACGGGGGTATATTTCAACACTCACTCTCTCAACAAGACTTTTACAACACCCCCATCCCATCTGTTTTGTTATTCAAATCGCAATCTCTGTCCCTTCTGGGTAGGGCATACCACACATCGGTTGGGTGAAGTACTTGTCTTCTCTGCTCCACCTGCTCTCATCACAGCTTTTTCTTTTGACTCCCATACAGGCCAAATGTGCACATAACAAGTGAGAGAGAGCCCATACCAGCATGGGGACCGCTGACATAATAAATCCAACTCACCAAATTCAAGGAGGCTGCTGTAGAGTTGACAGCAAGGACCTGGATTGTTCCTATGCATCATGCAAAGCTTGCCAGCTAGCTCCCCTCCTCTGCAAAAACCTAGTATAGGTCTCAGTTCCATCACACAGCTCTGCAACTTAAAGTAAATGAAATGTGCTCTGAATTGGTCTCATCTTATTCACTAAAACAGTATTTTTGTCTTTTGTAAGCACAAGCAAAGCAGAACAGCTAGCCAGTTCTGTAGCCCTCTGAAGCCCAGAAGCATGTCTCAGGGAGAACTATCACAATGCCCGCTCATCCTCCAAGAGTGTAGCGATACACATCTCAGTGTGTATAGTTCAAGTTAGAATTATGGTCACTTTCTGGAGGATACCTTACAGCATATCCTCACAGTGGTCTGAGGCAGGAGCAGTTTCTGGGTGCCAGAAACCAACCACCTGCACAATCCCAGTCAGATGATGAGTTTGAAGGCCTTATGAGGAAAAGCTGAGGGACCTGAGGTTATTTTCATTAGAGAGAAGGAGGTTACGCGGTGACCTAATTGAGGCGTATAAGATGATCAAGGGATTGGATAGGGTGGATAGTGAGAGCCTTTTTCCTCGGATGGTGATGACCAACACGAGGGGACATAACTTTAAATTAAAAGGTGGTAGTTATAGGATGGATGTCAGAGGCAGGTTCTTCACACAGAGGGTGGTGAGGGCGTGGAATGCCCTGCCTGCAGCAGTTGTGGACTCGCCTACTTTGGGGGCATTCAAATGGTCGGTGGATAGGCATATGGATGATATTGGAATAGTTTAGGTCAGAGGGTCCACTGGCCGGCGCAACATCGAGGGCCAAAGGGCCTGTACTGCGCTGTAATGTTCTATGCTCTCTAGAAATGGCCGCCAATACACTGGTGAAGATGCAACAGCAGGCAGCAGAACATGGGCAGAGCTTCAACATTCAACTGAGATGAGTATCACTACACTCTTGAGGGATGTGAGTGGGCATTGTGATAGTTCTCCCTGAGACATGCTTCTGGGCTTCAGAGGATTGCAGTTTACATGGACTTAAGCAAGGCATTTGGTAGGGTCCCCCATGCAAAACTTCTTGAGAAAGTGAGAGGGCATGGGATCCAAGGGACTGTTGCTTTGTGGATCCAGAACTGGCTTACTTGCAGAAGGCAGAGAGTAGTTGTGGATGGGTCTTTTTCTGCATGGAGGTCGGTCACCAGTGGAGTGCCCCAGGGATCTGTTCTGGGACCCCTGCTGTTTGTCATTTTCATAAATGATCTGGATGAGGAAGTGGAGGGTGGGTTAGTAAGTTCGCCAACGACACGAAGGTTGGTAGTGTTGTGGATAGTCGGAAGGGATGTCAGAAGTTGCAGCGAGATATAGATAGGATGCAAGACTGGGCAGAGAAGTGGCAGATAGACTTCAAGCCAGATAAGTGCATAGTGGTCCATTTTGGCAGATCCAATGGGATGATGGAGTGCAATATCAAGGGTAAGACTCTTAGCAGTGTTGAAGAGCAGAAGGACATTGGGGTCTGGGTACATAGGACTCTTAAATCTGCCTTGCAGGTGGAGGATGTGGTTAAGAAGGCGTATAGTGTATTGGCCTTCATTAACTGAGGAATTGAGTTTAGGAGTCAGGAGATAATGCTGCAACTTTATAAGACCCTTTGTCAGACCCCACTCAGAGTACTGTGTGCAGTTCTGGTTGCCTCACTACAAGGAGGATGTGGAAGCTATTGAGAGGGTGCAGAGGAGATTTACAAGAATGTTGCCTGGATAGGGAGGCATGTCTTATGAAGATAGGTCGAAGGAGCTAAGTCTCCTTTCCGTGGAGAGACGAAGATTGAGAGGCGACCTGATAGAGGTTTACAAAATGTTGAGAGTTATAGATAGCGTGGATTCTCGGAGGCTATTTCCCAAGGCTGGAATGGTCGCTATGAGAGGACACAGGTTTAAGGTGTTGGGGAGCAAGTACAGACGAGATGTCATAGATAAGTTTTTCACTCAGAGGATGGTGAATTAGTGGAATCGGCTGCCGTCAGTGATGGTAGAGGTGAACTCGTTGGGGTCTTTTAAGAATCTTCTGGATGAGTACATGGGACTTAATGGATTGAGAATTAAAGACAGGCTTAGTAGGTATGGATATGATCAGTGCAACTTGTGGGCCGAAGGGCCTGTTTGTGCTGCATTGTTCTATGTTCTATTCGCTTGTCAGAATAGAGCATACGATGGAATAATCCCTCCGTATTCTATTTGATGTTGTAGCTCCAACATATGAGCACCTTGAAGCCTTAAACCAGGACATGTTGCTGGATTTGTGCTTGGCCATATATTCTATTGCAGACACTCTGTTGGGCACAACTAGGATGCAAAGCACACGGGACCACATATTTTGATCTCCTTCCAGATGCCCCAACACCTCCAGGATTTGTGCTGAGCCCTCTGGCACCCAGGGCTCATTAGCTATATGACTCTCAATGCAATCTGAATTTCTTAACTAATAATGTTCCAAACTAAGATATGCCGTTTCGGATGAGAGCCCTACATTGTTCTGCACTTCCTTCTGCACATTCTTACATGGCATAGGTGACATCCAGCCTCAATTTTAAGGGTGGCACAGTGATTAGCACTGCTGCCTCACAGCGCCAGGGGACTGGGTTCAATTTCAGCCTTGGGTTACTGTCTGTGTGGAATCTGCACATTCTCCCTGTGATTGCATGCGTTTCCTCTGGCTGCTCCAGTTTCCTCCCACAGATGTGTAATTGGCAATACTAAATTGCCCTTTACTGTCATAGAACATAGAACATAGAACACTACAGCACAAACAGGCCCCTCGGCCCACAAGTTGTGCCAAACACATCAAAACCTACACAGCCATAGACCTATCTATAACCCCCAATCCCATTGGATCCCATATACTCATCCAGAAGTCTTTTAAAAGACCCCAGCGAGTTCGCCTCGACCACCACCGACTGCAGCCGATTCCATTCACTCACCACCCTCTGAGTGAAAAACTTTCCCCTAGCATCCCCTCTGTACTTGCTTCCCTGCACTTAAATCTGTGCCCTCTCGTCACGACCATTTCAGCCCTGGGAAATAGTCTCTGAGAGTCCACCCTATCTATTCCTCTCAACATCTTGTAAACGTCTATCAGGTCACCTCTCAACCTTTGTCTCTCCAGGGAGAACAGTCCCAGCTCCCTCAACCTGTCTTCATAAGGCATGCCTCCCAATCCCGGCAACATCCTTGTAAATCTCCTCTGCACCCTTTCAATAGCTTCCCCGTCCTTCCTATAGTGAGGCGACCAGAACTGCGCACAGTACTCCAAGTGTGGTCTGACAAGGGTCCTATAAAGCTGCAGCATTACCTCCTGACTCCTGAACTCAATCCCTCGATGAATGAAGGCCAGTACACCGTAAGCTTTCTTACACACATCCTCCACCTGGGAGGCCGATTTGAGAGTCTTATGGACCCGGACCCCAAGATCCCTCTGCTCTTCCACACAGCTAAGAATCCTACCTTTGATAGTGTACTCATTCATCCCGTTGGATCTGCCAAAATGGACCACAACACATTTATCCGCGTTGAAGTCCATCTGCCACTTCTCTGCCAGTCTTGCATCCTGTCGATGTCATGCTGCAACTTTTGACATCCCTCCAGACCATCCACAACACCACCGACCTTCGTGTCATCGGCGAACTTACTCAACCATCCCTCCACTTCCTCATCCAGGTCATTTATGAAAATGACAAACAGCAAGGATCCTAGAACAGATCCCTGGGACACTCCACTGGTGACCGACCTCCATGCAGAAAAAGAGCCATCCACAACCACCCTCTGCCTTCTGCAGGCAATCCAGTTCTGGATCCACAAGGCCAAAGCCCCTTGGATCCCATGGCCTCTCACCTTCTCAAGAAGTCTTGCATGTGGGACCTTGTCAAATGCCTTGCTGAAGTCCATGTACACCATGTCCACTGCTCTTCCTTCGTCAATGTGTTCAGTCACATTTTCGAAGAACTCAATTAACCTCGTAAGGCATGACCTGCCTTTTACAAAACCATGATGACTATTTCTAATCAACCTAAACTTCTCCAAATGCTCATAAATCTTGTCCCTCAGAAGCCTCTCCATCAGCTTACCAACCACTGAGGTCAGACTCACCGGTCGGTAATTTCCAGGACTATCCCTTTTCCCTTTCTTGAAAATAGGGACCACATCCGCAATCCTCCAATCCTCCGGAACCTCTCCCATCTCCATTGACGACGCAAAGATCATCGCCAGGGGCTCTGCAATGACATCCCTCACCTCCCACAATAACCTGGGTTACATCCCATCTGGTCCCGGAGACTTGTCTATCTTGATAGCATTTAAAAGTTCTAACACATCCACTTCCTTAATATCTACATACTCAATCTTTTCAGTCTGCTGCAAACTTGTAGTGCATCCTCCCAGATCACTTTCCACCGTGAATACTGAGGCAAAGTACTCATTAAGCACCTCTGCCATTTCTTCCGGTTCCATACAGACTTTTCCCCTTCACCTTTTATAGGTCCTATCCCTTCTCTTCTCATCCTTTTACTTTTCACATATTTGTAGAAGGCCTTGGGATTCTCCTTAATCCTACCAGCCAAGGCCTTCTCATGACTCCTTCTGGCTCTCCTAATTTCCTTTTTAAGCTCTCTTCTATAAGCCTTATACTTCTCTAGATCCCCAACATCTCCTAGCTCTTTGAACCTTTTATACACCTGTCAGGGGATGAGCAGGATACATTCTTGGGGTTAAGGGGATGTGGCCTGTGTGGCCTGGTACAGACTTAATGGTCTGAATGGCCTCCTTCTGCATTGCAGGAATTAAAGAACAAAGGACAAAGAAAATTACAGCACAGGAACAGGCCCTTCAGCTCTCCAAGCCTGTACTGACCATGTGCTGCCCGAATGAACTAAAACCCTTTACCTTCCAGGGATCATATCTCTCTATTCCCATCTTATTCATGTATTTGTCCAGAAGTCCCTTAAAACTCACTATTGTATTCACTTCCACTATCTCCCCAGGCATAGAGTTCCAGGCACCCACCTCCTTCTGTGTCAAAAAAACTTGCCTCTACATCCCCTTTAAACTTTGCCCCTCGCACCTTAAATGTATGCTCCTTGGTAATTGACAGTTCCACCCTGGGAAAAAGCTTCTGACTATCCAGTCTGTCCATGCCTCTTATAATCTTGTAGACTTCTATCAGATCGTCCCTCAACTTCCGTTCCAGTGAAAAGAAACCAAGTTTCTCCAACCTCTCCTCATAGCTAATGCCCTCCATATCAGGAACATCCTGATAAATCTTTTCTGTACTCTCTCCAAAGTCTCCATATCCTTCTGATCTTTGGTGACCAGAATTGAACATGAGATTCAAATATGGCCTAAGGTTCTATAAAGCTGCAACATGACTTGCCAATTTTTAAACTCAATGCTCTGGCTGGTGAAGGCAAGCATGTAGTATGCCTTCATGGCTACCTTCTCTACCAGCATTGCCACTTTCAGTGACCTGTACACAAAAGTACACAGTACACCCAGATCCCTTAATCTACCAATACTCATAAGGCTTTTGCCATTTACTGTATATTTCCTATCTGTACTCAACCTTCAAAAATGCATTACCTCACATTTGAATCACGGAATCATAGAAGCCTACAGTGCAGAAAGAGGCCCTTTGGCCCATTGAGTCTGCACCAAACACAATCTCACTCAGGCCCTAGCCCATATCCCTACATATTTTACTCGCTAATCCTACTAACTTAAGCATCCTAGTATACTAAGGGGCAATTTTAGCATGGCCAATCAACCTATCCCACACATCTTTTGGACTGTGGGAAGAAACTGGAGCACTCAGAGGAAACCTGTGCAAACATGAGGAGAATGTGCAAACTCCACACAGACAGTGACCCGAGCCAGGAAACGAACCCAGGTCCCTGGAGCTGTGAAGCAGCAGTGCTAACCACTGTGATACCATGCCAATCGTGAGAACAGGATATGGCGCTCGACTCATCGATCAACAGTTCCAACGTGCCACAGCGATAAACCACACTGACCTCCTCAAAAGACGAACACGGGATATGGTGGACAGAGTACTCTTTGTTGTCCAGTACTTCCCCAGAGGGAAGAAGCTACGACATCTTCTCCGGAGTCTTCAACATATCATTGATGATGATGAACATCTCGCTAGGGCCATCCCCACTCCTTGCCTTCAGACAACCGTGCAACCTCAAACAGACCATTCGCAGCAAACTACCCAACCTTCAGGAGAACAGTGACCACAATACCACACAACCCTGCCACAGCAACCTCTGCAAGACATGCCTGATCATCGATATGGATGACATCATCAAACATGAGAATACCATTCACCAGGTACACGGTACATACTCTTGCAACTTGGTCAACATTGTCTACTTAATACGTTGCAAGAAAGGATGTCCCAAAGCATGGTACATTGGGGACATCATGTAGACACTACGACAGTGGATGAATGACTATCGCTCGACAATCACCACGCAAAACAGTTCCCTTCCTGTGGGTGAACACTTCAGCGGTCACAGGCATTCGGCCTCCGACCTTCGGATAAATGTTCTTCAATGGGGCTTTCATGACACACGACAGCGCAGAGCTGCTGAGCAGAGACTGATAGCCAAGTCCCGCACACATGAGGACGGTCTTAACAGGGATCTTGGCTTCATGGCACACTATCTTAGATGCGCCAAGTTTGGTGGCGTTTAAGAGGTTAGTTGATAAGTATATGGATGAGAAGGGAATGGTTTAGTTAGGAGGGGCATTGCTTTTTATTTTGGTCGGCACAACATCGAAGGCCGAAGGGCCTGTTCTGTGCTGTATTGTTCTATGTTCTATGTTCTATCTGTAACCCCCATGACATGCCTGGGTTAGCAAAAAACCTCACTTACTGTGCTGTCTGGAAACAATACACATTTCTTTAACCTGTGCTCAGTGCTCCTTCCACTCACATTGTTAGCCACTTTAAGACTTGAATAGCAGGTGTAAGGATTTGCATTCTAATCAGTAATTTGTAAACAGTCTGTGCTGATGTGTGCTCTTGCAGACCAGAACACCTCATTCACCTGAGGAAGGCTACAAAGGCCGAAAGTTTGCAAGTTTACTATCAAATAAATCGGTTGGATTTAAAATTGGTGTTGTCAGACCTCTTACTGAGTTTACTCCAGTCAAACGCTGGCACCTCTACATCATACCATGCCATCCCAGACTTGTCCAGATTAAACTCCAGCTGTCATCTCTCTGCCCAAGTCTTCAACTGATTTATATCCTTTTACATCCCAGGATGGTCCTCACCATTATCTACAAATCTTCATACTTTTGCATACTCTGCAAACTTATTGATCAGTCCAGTTGCATTTTCCTCCAAATCATATATAATACCTCCAAATTATATATATTACAAACAGCAAAGGTCCCAGCACTGATCCCTGAGGAACGCCACTTGTCACAGCCCTCCATTCAGAAACATACCCTTCCACTGTTACCTCTGTCTTCTATGACCGAGCCAGTTCTGTATCCACCTTGCCAGTTCATCTCTGATCCCATGCAACTTCACCTTCTGCACCAGTCTGCCATGACGGTCCTTGTTAAAGTCCTTACTGAAGTCCATGTAGATAACATCCCCTGCCCTACTTTCATCAAACATCTTTGTCACCTCTTTGAAAACTTCATCAAGTTGATGAGACATGACCTCCCCTTCACAAAACCATGTTGCCTCTCGCTAATATGTCCACTTATTTCCAAGTGGGAATAAATTTTGTCTCGAAAAATCCTCTCCACTAATTTCCCGACCACTGATGTAAGGCTCACCAGCTTGTAATTATCTGGATTATTCTTGCTACATTTCTTAAACAAAGGAACAACATTGGCTATTCTCCAATCCTCTGGAACCTCCCCTGTCGGCAGTGATGATACAAAGATTTCTCTCAATTGCCCCAGCAATTTGGTCCCTTACCTCTCTCAGTATATCCCATCAGGCCATATGACTTGTCTACTTTGATGTTTCTCAAGAACCTCAATACCTCCTCATTTTTGATCTCAACATGACTCAAACAATTTATACATCCTTTCCCTGATTCATCATCCACCAAGTCTTCTCTTTGGTGAACACTGATGCAAAGCACTAATTTAAGACCTCATCCATTTTCTCTGGCTCAATGCACAGGTTCCTCCCCTGTCCTTTAGTTGGCCAATCCCCTGCCTGGCTACCCTCTTGCTCTTTATATATTATGAAAGGCCTTGGGATTTTCATTTCCTGCTGGCCAATGATTTTTTGTGACCCTTTTAGCCCTCGTTACTTCTCGCTTAAGTTTCTTTCTACTTTCCTTGTATTCTACATTTGCTTCGTGTGTTCCCAGCTCCTTGACAAATGCTTGACAAATGCTTCGTTTTCCTCTTTGACTGGACTCACAACATCTCTAGTTATCCGAGGTTCTCAAAACTTGCCATACTTATCCTTCATCCTTACAGGAATGTGCTGGTCCTGAATCCCTATCAACTTACACATGAAATGTTTCTACATGACAGATATTGATTTTTCCTCAAACATCTGTTCCCAGTCTATATTCTTCAGTTCCTGCCTAATATTGTTATAATACCTTTCCCCATTTTAGCACCTCAACTTCAGGACTACACTATCTTTATTCATCAGTACCTTAAACTTACTGAATCATGGTCTCTTGTTTCTGAACTGCTTGAAACTGAACTCATTCTCCTGTACCAGATCCAGTATGGTCTCTTCTCGAGTTATACTATCTACATACTATTTCAAGAAGCCTTCCTGGATGCTTCTTACAACTCTATCTTAACCAGGTTCCAACCCACAGATCGCAGTCAGTAAAGATAGGCTACAACACCTCCTTCACAATAATCCTCAACACTGGTGCCTCACAAGGCTGTGTTCTCAACCCTTTACCATATTTCTTATATACCTAAGTTTTTCAGTCAGAGGGTGGTGAATGAATGGAATCGGCTGCCATCGGTGGTGGTAGAGGCAAACTCACTGGGGTCTTTTAAAAGACTTCTGGATGAGTATATGGGATCTAATGGGATTGGGGGTTACAGATAGGTCTACAGCTTGGTAGGTATAGATGTGATTGGCGCAACTTGTGGGCCGAAGGACCTGTTTGTGCTGTAGCATTCTATGTTCTATGACTGTGTGGCCAAATTCCCCTCCAACTCGATTTTCAAGTTTTGCCAACACCATCACCATAGTGGATTGGATCTCAAGCAATGATGAAACAGAGTACAGGAAAGAGATAGAGAATCTGGTGAATTGGTGCGGCAACAATAGTCTCTCCCTCAATGTCAGCAAAATGAAAGAGATTGTCATTGACTTCAGGAAGCATCATGGAGGACATGCCCCTGTCTACATCAAGAGGAATGAAATGAAAATGGTTGAGAGTTTCAAGTTTTTAGATGCTCAAATCACCAACAACCTGTCTTTGTCTCTCTGTGCCAACACTATAGTTAAGAAAGCCCACCGATGTCTCTACTTTCTCAGGAGGCTAAGGAAATTTGGCACATGCACTACAACGCTCACCAACATTTATAGGTATACCGTAGAAAGAATTCTTTTTGGTTGTATCACAGTTTGGTATGGCTCCTGCTCTGTTCAAATTTGCAACAAATTACAAAGGATCGTGAACAAAGCCCAGTCCATCACACAAACCAGCCTCCCATCCATTGACTCTATCTACACTTTCCGCTGCCTTAGAGAAGAAGCCAGCATAATCAAGCCATGCAGCCAGACATTCTCTCTTCCATCTTCCATCAGGAAAATGACACAAAAGAACATAGAACATAGAACATTACAGCACAGAACAGGCCCTTCGGCCTTCGATGTTGTGCCGACCAAAATAAAAAGCAATGCCCCTCCAAACTAAACCATTCCCTTCTCTTCCATATACTTATCAATTAACCTCTTAAACGCCACCAAACTTGGCGCATCTACAACAGCTGCAGGCAGGGCATTCCACTCCCTAATCACTCTTTGAGTAAAGAACCTACCTCTGATATCCGTCCTATAACTCATACCCCTTAATTTAAAGCTGTGTCCCCTCGTGCTAGCTTTAAAGTCTAAGGACATCTACTAAATGACACAAGAACAGTTTCTTCCTGGCTGCCATTAGATTTTTGAATGGATGTACCTCATATTAAGTTGATCTTTCTCCACATCCTAACTATGACTGTAACACTATATTTTGCATTCTCTTCTTTCCTTTTCTATGAATGGCATGCTTTATCTCTATAGTGTGCAAACAATACTTTTCACTATACTAATATATGTGACAATAATAAATCAAATCAAACTAAGAAAGCTTGCTAAAACAGCACAGCTGGCTAGCATTTATCATTCTTGTTCAGCTGGGACCACCACACATCATCTCCTGCACAGCAAGGAATCAAAATCCAGCTCACCAACTCATGTTCATAGCTAGTCAATTATCAGCAGTGCGCTGGTACCGATTTGAGTCGATTACTGAATCTGCCATTCTGTTTGAATGCTTTTTAAAGAAGTTTTTTGAAAGTCAAAAACAGATAACACATAAACGGTGCACTATAAAGCAGCACCATTTTTAATCCTGCTAAAATAAGACAAATTATCATATCAACAAATTATCATATCTTGCTAACTCTCATGTGCTATTTTTAGACAATTTGATAGAACATTCATAGAAGAAAAGAGGCAGCCGTCGGTAGTGGTAGAGGCGAACTCGCTGGGGTCTTTTAAAAGACTCCTGGATGAGTATATGGGATCTAATGGGATTCTTTATGTACGATGGAGTAGATTGTGCTTTCAACCTAATGTCTTCAAAATGAAAGCAATGAATGGTCATATATGGGATCACAGCATCGATGGTGAAACAAATCCTGGCTACTGTCAAAACATTGATAATCAATCAAGTTCTTATTATTTATGTCTGAGCCCAATTAGTGAGTACTAGCAGACTACTTAATTATAGATAATATGGATAATCCTTATTTGTTTTCATCAGGAGTTGCACTCACCCGTGAGTTTCTGGGTAGTGATCAGGAGCAGTCCTTTGTATTCGTTTATGGATACTAAGACCAAATGTGACATTCCAACTTCTTTTCCAGCGAGATCAACTGACACCACATGGAATCATAGATTTCCAATAGTGCATAAGGAGGCCATTTGGCCCATCGAATTAACAATCCCACTGAGGCCCAATCTCCATAACCTCATAGAACATAGAACAATACAGCACAGAACAGGCCCTTCGGCCTTCGATGTTGTGCCGACCAAAATAAAAAGCAATGCCCCTCCAAACTAAACCATTCCCTTCTCTTCCATATACTTATCAATTAACCTCTTAAACGCCACCAAACTTGGCGCATCTACAACAGCTGCAGGCAGGGCATTCCACTCCCTAATCACTCTTTGAGTAAAGAACCTACCTCTGATATCCGTCCTATAACTCATACCCCTTAATTTAAAGCTGTGTCCCCTCGTGCTAGCTTTCTCCATCCTAGGAAAAAGGCTATCACTGTCCACCCTATCTAAACCTCTAATCATCTTATATGCTTCAATAAGATCCCCTCTTAGCCGCCTCCTTTCTAACGAAAACAACCTCAAATCCTTCAGCCTCTCTTCATAGGACCTGCCCTCCATACCAGGCAACATCCTGGTAAACCTCCTCTGTACCCTCTCCAATGCCTCCACATCTTTCTTATAATGTGGGGACCAGAACTGCACACAATACTCCAAGTGCGGCCGCACTAGAGTTTTGTACAGTTGCAACATGATGCTGCGGCTCCTAAATTCAATCCCCCTACCAATAAAAGCTAAGACTCCATATGCCTTCTTAACAACTTTATCCACTTGACTGCCTACTTTCAGGGATCTATTGACACATACACCAAGATCCTTCTGTTCCTCAACACTATTAAGAGCCCTACCATTAGCCCTATACTCTAAACATTTATTGTTCCTGCCAAAGTGCATTACCTCACACTTTTCCACATTAAACTCCATTTGCCACCTCTCGGCCCAGCTCTGCAACTTGTCCAAGTCACTCTGTAAACTATAACACCCCTCTTCACTATCTACCACTCCACCGACTTTAGTGTCATCTGCAAATTTACTGATCCATCCCTCAATACCCTCATCCAGATCATTTATAAAAATTACAAACAGCAGGGGCCCCAAAACAGACCCCTGAGGCACACCACTTGTCACACCATAGATCTAGCTGGAGTACTGTGTGCAGTTTTGGTCGCTGCATTCGAGGAAGGATATATTAGCCTTGGAGGGGGTGCAGAGAAGGTTTACATAGAACATTACAGCGCAGAACAGGCCCTTCGGCCTTCAATGTTGCACCAACCAACTAGACTGATACCAGAGATGAGAGCGTTGGATTATGAGGAGAGACTGAATAGGCTAGGTTTGTACTCTTTGGAGTTTAGAAGGCTGAGAGGGGATCTTATAGAGACGTATAAGATAATGAAGAGCATGGATAGGGTAGAGGTTGAGAGACTCTTCCCACTTAGCAAAGATAGCAGGACTAGAGGGCACAGCCTCAAGATTAGTGGGGGGGAGGGCGGTTCAGATCGGAGTTGCGGAGGGGTTTCTTCACGCAAAGGGTGGTGAATCTTTGGAATTCTGATGAGGTGGTGGAGGCTTCCTCACTGAATATATTCAAGTCAAGAGTGGATAGGTTTTTGATTGACAAGGGAATTAAGGGTTACGGGGAGAAAGCGGGAAAGTGGTACTGAACCACTACAGATCAGCCATGATCTTAATGAACGGCAGGGCAGGCGCAAGGGGCTGTATGGCCTCCTGCTCCGATTTCTTATGTCCTTATGTTCATTAGCTGTTCTACTCCAGGTATGATTCGATTGATCCACTAGGAAGCAGTTATTAATGCTTTATAAAGAATACAGTTAAAATATAACAAAACAAATTAGTATAACTTTCACAAATTAAAATATTTAAATATGACAAAAGTATAATTCTTAACAGCCGCCCATCTCTAGAGTTCCAATTTAAGCATAAATGTACATCCTTCTTCAGAACAAATTTGTAACAAAAACAGATGCTCGTGGATGCTAGATTTTAACCCCTCTGGACAGATACAGAAAGACATCTACTTTCTGACACCCCCACAGTTTTCAGAGAAGGATATATCCTCAAACAGTGGAACTTCAGTAAAATAAACCTACGTTCTGGCAGATGTCAGTTTCCAGACATCAGAGAGAGAGACAGAACTATTTTTATTCTTTACAAATCCCAAAAAATAACTGACTTGATTTCTCTGTGTGAGCCTACTTTTGCCCAATCATATGATCCTACCTATTAATCAACCTAACCAAACCCCGTTCTGAAAACCCTCCGGGGAAAGTACTAAAATAACAACCCCGCATTCATTCAAATTAAAACAAACTTTGCAGCAATTAAGATCAATTATGCTGCTGCAGTAACAACAGGATTAGAATAACAACAATATATCACTGATAATAAAACAAACTGCTAAAACAGATTCTGCCCAAGAAACACGACCCAAATACATTTTTAAAGGAACATTATTATTACACAATTAAGCCACTAATTAGCCAATAACTTATTTTTAATACATTAACCAGTTGGCGAACCTCACAATGTTTTGCCAATGAATTGCGGGAAAACAAGCAAAATTGATTTTTAACCATTATTTCTTGGGATCTGGGCATTTCTATCGTGTATTGCTCATTGCTAAATCCCAGCTTACAAGGGTACTTCAGATGTCTGCTAAGAAATCACCCATGTTAAATAAATTATTATCAAGGATATGAAGTGCTATCCAGATTGAAATCATCTATAATAAAATAACATTAAATAAAGATAAAGATGTAATATCAAAATGAATAGGTTAATAATTTAAACTTAAACAAATGAATTCCACAGCTGCAACAGGAATAAATTTTGGAAGGGGAAACAAACTAGATGATTATTTCTGAGCTTGTTCACGAGTCAGACGATATCAATACAAGCGATATCCCTGGAAAAAAGAGACATGTTGAAGCTTTTCATCTTGACCTCATCAGGACACTTCACAAGAACACAAGTACAAAGGGAAACCAACAATTTATGCTGTATGAAGAAGGTACTAATTGCTTGCCAAGTGGATTCTAATTAGTGAAGTTCTTGCTATGGTGATTGCACCAGATCATGGTACCTGACAGTTAACTGCCAAACATGTTTTGAAATTTAAACCAGGCAGCTTGACCCTGATTGGTCATGTCATTGTTCTCAGGAATGAATCAAAGAATGGCTGTCAATTGTTTTGTTTAGCTGAAACAGGAACAATGTGTGTAGGAGTACATTTGATATGGCAACTCCTCTACTAATCAGAGTCCTCTTAACAACTAATCAGCACTCTCGTATGAATTGTTGTTTTCCCCTTAGAACATAGAACATAGAACATAGAACATTACAGCACAAAACAGGCCCTTCGGCCTTCGATGTTGCGCCGACCAAAATAAAAAGCAATGCCCCTCCAAACTAAACCATTCCCTTCTCTTCCATATACTTATCAATTAACCTCTTAAACGCCACCAAACTTGGCGCATCTACAACAGCTGCAGGCAGGGCATTCCACTCCCTAATCACTCTTTGAGTAAAGAACCTACCTCTGATATCCGTCCTATAACTCATACCCCTTAATTTAAAGCTGTGTCCCCTCGTGCTAGCTTTCTCCATCCTAGGAAAAAGGCTATCACTGTCCACCCTATCTAAACCTCTAATCATCTTATATGCTTCAATAAGATCCCCTCTTAGCCGCCTCCTTTCTAACGAAAACAACCTCAAATCCTTCAACCTCTCTTCATAGGACCTGCCCTCCATACCAGGCAACATCCTGGTAAACCTCCTCTGTACCCTCTCCAATGCCTCCACATCTTTCTTATAATGTGGCGACCAGAACTGCACACAATACTCCAAGTGCGGCCGCACTAGAGTTTTGTACAGTTGCAACATGACGTTGCGGCTCCGAAATTCAATCCCCCTACCAATAAAAGCTAAGACTCCATATGCCTTCTTAACAACTTTATCCACTTGACTGCCTACTTTCAGGGATCTATTGACACATACACAAAGATCCTTCTGTTCCTCAACACTATTAAGAGCCCTACCATTAGCCCTATACTCTACACATTTATTGTTCCTGCCAAAGTGCATTACCTCACACTTTTCCACATTAAACTCCATTTGCCACCTCTCGGCCCAGCTCTGCAACTTGTCCAAGTCACTCTGTAAACTAAACACCCCTCTTCACTATCTACCACTCCACCGACTTTAGTGTCATCTGCAAATTTACTAATCCATCCTTCAATACCCTCATCCAGATCATTTATAAAAATTACAAACAGCAGGGGCCCCAAAACAGACCCCTGAGGTACACCACTTGTCACCGAACTCCACGATGAATATCTCCCATCAACCACCACCCTCTGTCTTCTATCTGCCAGCCAATTCCTAATCCAATTAGCTAAATCACCCTCTATTCCACACATCTGCATTTTCTGTAGAAGTCTTCCATGGGCAACTGTCAACATTCCTGAGAACAGCCCTGATGATTGCAAGGTGAAAAGCTTCAATATGTCTCTTTTTTCAGCCAGGCTCAAGTTGTATACGAGCAAATGGCAAACAATATTATGACCACATTCAGAGAAGATACTTACTGCATTCTGGAACAGCAGATCGGAAGTCAATAAAAGCACCGTACAGGAGACAAACATGAGCATAGTGAGCTAGAGCTGCGCAAAGGCAGGTTTCAGAGTCAGAACAGTTGCAAATATTTTGTCTGCATTGATCATAATATGGTTCCGGATTGATGAAATGGCAATTCTTAAATATGTGACTTTTGATGACGCTGCATTTCTCTTTTGCGTATGACTCTGTGACAAAAAACAAAAGCACAAGTCTGGTTTACTGTCCATGCACTAATTTCAGAATGCATAACAAGCAGCCAGAGAGTCATAGAGCAATACAGCATGGAAACGGGCCCTTCAGCCCAACTAGTCCATGCTTTCCACCCAGTTAGTCCCAATTGCTTGCATTTGGCCCATATACATTGAATCCTTTCCCATCCATGTACTTATCCAAATGCTTTTTAAATGTTGCTATTGAACCTGCCTCAACTACTTTCTCCAGCAGCTCATTCCATATATGCATTATCCTCTGTGAGAAGTTGCCCCTCAGGTCTCTTTTAGCTCTTTCTCCTCTCACCTTAAACCAATGCCCTCTAGTTTTCAATTCCCCTTTTCTGGAAAAGGCTCAATGCATTCATACTGTATATGTCCCCCATGATTTTATACACATCAATAAGATTGTCCATCATTATTCCTCGTTCCAAAGAATAAAGCCCTAAGCTGGTCAATCCCTCCCTCTAACTCAGGCCCAGTAGTCCTGTCAATATTCTTGTATATCTTCTTTGCACTGTTTCCAAATTATCAATGTCTTTCCTTTAACAGGGAGATCAACACTGTATACAATATTCCAATATCCCAACAACTTATGCAACTGTAACTTAATGTCCCAACTCCTATACTCTATGCCCTGACTGATGAAGACCTGTGCATTAAACACCTTCTTCACCACTACTCTACTTGCGACACCACTTCCAACAATCTATGTACTTGTACCCCAGGTCCCTCTATTCCTCAACACTTCCCAGGGCCCAAGCATTCATTTATAAGTTCTACCCTGTTTTGGTTTTCCACAATGTAATGCTTCAAACTTATCTGTATTGAAATCCATTTGCCAATCTTCTGCCCACTTCCCTAACTGATCAAAGTCCCCCTATAATTTTTGATAACCTTCTTCAATATCAACAATACAAACATACTAACCATGGTTTATATATTTACATTCAAATATTTATATAAGTAATGAATAATAAGGGTCCCAACACCAACCTCTGAGGCACACCACTAGTCACAGGCCTACAGTGTGAGAAACAACCTTTGACCATCATTCTTTGTTCCTTCTTGAAATAATTCATTTTTTTAATATCTTATTTCACCACAAATCACTCCTGAACTAGACCATGAGTGACTTTATTCCTGCCAATGCCATTAAAGCTCTTCTGAACATGTTGGCTGATTAATTCAGAACAGCAAGTCCAGCAGCTACTGTGTTTCTGATCTTCCATTCTTATCGACATAACCGGTGCATAATTCTTCTGTATAAGTTGTCATGAAATTGAGTTTATAAAGATGTACAGAATGTCTGTAAGAATGTAAAATACTAGAGGGGAAATAACAGTGAATAGTGCCTTTCGAAGTTGTTTTGTATCAGTGCCTTTAAAAGCTGGTTGAGTTCAATGCTGAGATGTTTAAAAGGCAGAGTACACACAAATCCAAAATTGCAACATCTAGAACATAGAATATAGAACATTGCAGCACAGTACAGGCCCTTCAGCCCTCAATGTAGTGCCGAGCTATGTCCAATCCAACATCAAGGTATCCCCTCCCTATAATTCTGAATTCATGTGCCTATCCAATAAACGCTTGAAAGTTCCAAAAGTGTCCGACTCCACTATCACAGCAGTCAGTGTATTCCACACCCCAACCACTCTCTGAGTGAAGAACCTACCTTGGACATCCCTCCATCTATATCTATATCTCGTACCATGAACTTTATTGTTATGCCCCCGAGTAACAGTTATATCCACCCGAGGAAATAATCTTATAAACCTCTATTAAGTCGCCTCTCATCCTCCTCCACTCTAAAGAGAAAAGCCCCAGCTCCCTCAACCTTTCTTCATAAGACCTACCATTCAAACCAGGCAGCATCCTGGTAAATCTCCACTGCCCTCTCTCTAATGCTTCCACGTCCTTCTTACAGTGAGGTGACCAGAACTGAACACAATATTCCAAATGTGGTCTCACCGATGTCATGTTTAGTTGCAGCATAACACCACGGCTCCTAAACTCAAACCCCCTGTTAATAAACACTAACACACTATAAGCCTTCTTCTCTGCTCTATCCACTTGACTGGCAACCTTCAGAGATCTGTGGATATGAATCCCGTGATCTCTCTGTTCCTCCACATTCCTTAGAACTCTGTCATTGACTCTTTAATCTGCATTCAAGTTTGTTCTACCAAAATGAATCACCTCACACTTATCAGGGTTAAACTCCATCTGCCACTTTTTGGCCCAGCTCTGCAGCCTATCAATGCCTCTTTGCAGCCTATAAGAGCCCTTCACCTCATCTACTACTCCACCAATCTTGGTGTCATCAGCAAATTTATTACCTACCTTCAGCCCCTTCTTCCAAGTCATTGGTAAAAAAATCACAAAAAGCAGAGGACCCAGCACTGATCCCTGTGGTGCACTGCTGGTAACTGGCCTTTACTCTGAAAATTTTCCCTCCATCACCACCTCCACCTTCTATGGTACAGCCAGTTGCTTATCCAAATGGCCAAATTTCCTTCTATTGCACACCTCCTTATCTTCTTCATGAGCCTACCATGGGAAACCTTATCAAATGTTTTAGACACTAACATCTGTGTCCAATGGGCATTAAGCCTCAGGGTTGCCTTGGTAACCGCTTCAGAGGCTTTTCTATTTAGTTAGCCTATTAGTTAGTTTCTGCTGCAAGGAATCTATGAGATTTGAATTTGCTGTTATTGTCAGCAACAAATATCAAACCAATTCTGATACAGAAAATGTCATCAGGAATATAAAAAAGGAATTCCTGAGCCAGAGTTCAACCAGAAGCAGGGCAGTTAGATCAACTGGAGCAGTTCTTAACTCTGCCAGCTTCAGACAGGGCTTAAAATAAATCATCTAACCAGCGAAAAGTACCAACTCAGACAGCGCGTATAGACAATGGACAACTATCAAAGAATTCCAAAACTTCCAAACGCTATTAGACCTGGTTGTATATTTTCTTCTGAGAGTGATTAAAATTCTGGTATTACTTTTTTGGTAATGAATGTTCCTTGTGTTTATTTGAAAAGTATTTCAGTCAAACTTTCCTTTAATTAAAATGTTACTGGTTTAGGTAAAGTTCCTGTTTGGCTAAAAATAAAATAACTTGTTAATTATTCTCTGAAAGTGTCAGATCTTTATATTAATGAACCTGTAAATGTTAAGATAGAATAGCTAACACTTTAACAGATTACAAAGCAAGGTAAAGAGAATTAACCTCCATGTTGTAACAAAGTACATGGCTGAATTTATGAACTCAGCATCTGACCCGAACTTCAAATCTGTCTTGATAAGACTACTAAGTGCTCTTCTCAACTTAGAAAAAAAATTCTGACCAATTTTTACCTTTTTGATGGTTGACTTCACAAGGTTCACGCACTGGAATCAAAGGTGAATCTGTACACTGTGCACTTGCTTTCCAGGAGTTCACAAAGGCTATTGGGACAGATTCAACTTGGTTACTCATGGACCTATGTTATAAAAAAGGTATGTTAAATTGCAGAATTAAAGAAAGGAACAACATCCTCTTTCTTCTGTACCTTAAATTGACCACAGTGCCTCTTATTCTCTCTTTTTTCAAATTGTATTCTTTTTGAAAAAATACAGTTCTGAAATTATTCTGTATTCAGGCTTTCACTCAATGGAATATTCTTTAAATGTGGGAATGCATAACCAAGAGTACGCAACATAACGCGTTAAGTTTTGCAGAAAAAAGAGACTTTTTTGTCAAAACTTTTCATTTTGTACTCTTCAGGATATTTCACAGAAATACAAATCCAAGGGAGACAACAAATAGAATTGTGAGAGAAGACAGTGATGATTGGTTGACAAATGGACTCTTATTGGTAGAGGTGTTGCTATGAGAATGCACTAGTGACTGACAGTGAGCTGTCAAGCATTGTTTGAGACTTAAACCAGGCAGCTTGACTTTGATTGTTAAGACATTTCCCTGAGGTATGAACAAGCAAATGGTTGTCCCTTATTTTGTTTAGCAGAAGCAAGTGCAATTGGCATACATGTTCTTTCCATCTGCAAAGCACAGGGCCCTATGTATTAATATATGTCTCACTCTTCAGCCAATTGACAATATTAGCACACTGAGGATTATTTAGCAAATGTTGTCCAATTGCAGAATCACATCAAATGTTGGATACTGTTTTGAGTTTTCCAAGCACAGATAGATAGGATACAGCCTGAACTTTTCCCATTCGTCACTCTTTGGGACATTTAGCCTACACACCTAGCATCACACTGAAACTCAAACACCAAATTGCTCATTTATGTGGTAGATCGAACATGTTTTAGGCTTGATGGCAGCATTCTGTTAGTGGCAAATGCCACTTGTGTTTCTACTGCATAACAGCTGCATGATACAACCAGCTTCACCTTAACAAGGAACAAAGAACTGCACAGCATAGGAAACAGACCCTTCAGCCCAACGAGCCATTTTAACATTCCTACTTCCACCCATCATCCTTGTCTATGTTTACGGAAATCTGTATTGGAACCAAATTGGGGAGACAATTTAGGGACAATTTGTTTCACCATTTTGTATCTTTGGGAAGAGGGAGGAAACCGGAGCACCCGGAGAAAACCCATGCAAGCATGGGGAGAATGTGCAAACGCCCACAGATTCCGGCCCAAATCCCTGTATCTGCACAGCAACAGTGATAGTCACTCAGCTGTTGTGTTGCCTTGCTAGCCAAATGTTGAAGTATTTTGCCCTCTCAGAGTAATTTGAGATAAACTAGAAGGGAGGGCAGTCTCTACCATGGTCTGTCACAAGCTCACCTTCACTACTCAATACATCCTTGCTTTATAAGAGTAGTCTTACTGGCAGCTTCATAAAGAGCACTCCGGACATTTGCTTGCTATGCAAGCCTGATGCTAAAGTAGGGCACATGACAGCAATCCTGTGGGATAATGGCTACCCTGATCGGATCATTTCACATTGTTCATCACACAAACTTATAAACAGACCTAAGGCTATCACTCTTGACCCAGTGTCCGTTTGTCTTAGATTACCCTGGAAAGGCAAGGAATCTCAGAATCTGAGCAGCAGATGAAGCTACATGTTGCTACACATAGTATTTGCCACTAACATGAAGCTACTGTCAAGCAAAAAGTACATTGTTGTACCTGCCTCAGTGCTCTGACCAATGAAGTCAAATGTGCTAAACACCTTCTTCACCACTCTGTCTATCTGTAACACCATTTTCAAGGAACTATGTATCACCATCCTTAGGTCTCTCTGTTTCACAAAACTCTCCAGGGCCCATCATTAATTGTGTAAGTCCTGCCCTGGATTGTCTTACCAAAATACAACACCTCGCATTAAACTCCATCTTCCATTCTTTGACCCACTGGCCCTGTTGATCAAGATCCTGTTGTAGTCTTAGATGATCTTCTTCACTATTCACTACACCATTGTGTTATCCACAAACTTACTGACCATGCCTCCTATATTTTCATCCAATGACAAACAACAGTGGACCCAACACTGATCCCTGCAGCACACCGCTATTCACAAGCTTCCAGTCTAAAAAAACAACCACACCTTCTGTTTCCTACTGGCAAAATAATATTGCATCTAATTGGCTAGTTCTCCCTGGATCCCATGTGATCTAACCTTATTCACCAGTCTCCCATGCAGTACCTTGTCAAAAGCCTTGCTGAGATCCATGCAGACAACATCTAGCACATTGTCCTCATCTATCTCTGAGTAGACACAAATTCCTCTTCAGATTCAGTTGGCAAAAACATTGATAGCAGTCTTCCAATCTTTTAACACTTCTGGACAGAGAAACAGAGAGACCTGCCTTCAAGTCTCAAGACAGCAGCCTCCAAAAACCTGTCTTCAAATCACAGCAAAATGCCAAAGACAGGGAGACAGAGAGAAACAACTTTTGTCTTTTGTAGACCTCTAGACAGATATACCTATTTTCTTGCAGCTTCTAGACTTCAATTTCCAGAGAGAGAAAGAGACAAAGCTGCTCCTTTCAAATTATAACAGCAACTGCCTGCTTGTCTCTCTTTGTCAGTCTAGTTCTGCCTGGTCGCATGACTTTCTCCTATCAATCAACCTAATTAAACCTACATTGAAATCCCAAGAGACAATTCAAAAAAATAACAGCACTGCATTAACTCAAATTAAAACAAACACACCAATAACTAAGAGCAATTATTCTTCTGCCCGCTTGGCATATAAGCTCCCAGTTGTACACAACCAGCACTGTAATCAGAGCTGAAGTATCAAACAATCTCCCCACAAGAAACGTGGTACATTTACATTTCTTTAAGGCACAGTATTGTCATACTACTCAGAGGGTAATCAAAGGACAACAACTGTGGTTCTGGAGTCACATGTACGTCAGAGTAGGTTAGGATGGCAGAATTATTTTCTTCAAGATATTAGTAACTCAGATGTATTCTACTGAATGACTAGTTTTAACAGTGGTACAGCAGAAGATGCCCAAAAAAGGAAAATATTCATGTAATCATGCAGGAAAATTGATTGGAAAGTAGCATAGTTTATTATAGGATGCAAAGGAAAACAACTACCATGGTGTACAAACACTAGTCCCTGCCTGGGATTACAGCTTAGCAGGCCTGCCTTACAAAAGTCCAAGTAGTGGGTTTCAGTTGGGCAGGCCACTGCCTGTTACCAGGGGAACTTGTGCTCAGTGAGCATCACAGGGAGAACAATCAATGATTCCCATGGACCTCGCGGGGGTTATCACACCTTTCCACCTCTCCTACTCATCCCCACTTCATTTTCATGGTGATGAGGCCTTTCCTGTCTCCCTGCCCACGGCCTCATTTTCATCGCTTATAGAGTATAGTTGGGGATGTAACGGATAAGCCTCTTCTATAAAGAGTGTCAAAAAGCTACTACATAGAACATAGAACATTACAGCACAGAACAGGCCCTTCGGCCTTCGATGTTGCGCCGACCAATATAAAAAGCAATGCCCCTCCAAACTAAACCATTCCCTTCTCTTCCATATACTTATCAACTAACCTCTTAAACGCCACCAAACTTGGCGCATCTACAACAGCTGCAGGCAGGGCATTCCACTCCCGAACCACCCTTTGGGTAAAGAACCTACCTCTGATATCCGTCCTATAACTATCACCCCTTAATTTAAAGCTGTGTCCCCTCGTGCTAGCTTTTTCCATCCTAGGAAAAAGGCTATCACTGTCCACCCTATCTAAACCTCTAATCATCTTATATGTTTCGATCAGGTCCCCTCTTAGCCGCCTCCTTTCTAACGAAAACAACCTCAAATCCCTCAGCCTCTCTTCATAAGACCTGCCCTCCATACCAGGCAACATCCTGGTAAACCTCCTCTGTACCCTCTCCAATGCCTCCACATCTTTCTTATAATGTGGGGACCAGAACTGCACACAATACTCCAAGTGCGGCCGCACTAGAGTTTTGTACAGTTGCAACATGACGTTGCGGCTCCGAAATTCAATCCCCCTACCAATAAAAGCCAAGACTCCATATGCCTTCTTAACAACCTTCTCGACTTGACTGCCTACTTTCAGGGATCTATGCACATACACACCAAGATCCCTCTGTTCATCTAGACTACTAAGAATCCTACCATTAGCCCTATACTCTACACATTTATTATTTCTGCCATAGTGCATTACCTCACACTTTTCCACATTAAACTCCATTTGCCACCTCTCGGCCCAGCTCTGCAACTTGTCCAAGTCCCTCTGCAAACTATAACACCCCTCTTCACTATCTACCACTCCACCGACTTTAGTGTCATCTGCAAATTTACTAATCCATCCTTCAATACCCTCATCCAGATCATTTATAAAAATTACAAACAGCAGGGGCCCCAAAACAGACCCCTGAGGTACACCACTTGTCACCGAACTCCAAGATGAATATCTCCCATCAACCACCACCCTCTGTCTTCTATCTGCTAGACAGGGGGCTTATCCTCAGTGGTGCCCTCTGACTGGATGCCTACTGCCTCTGCCTCCATGTCCAAGCCAGATGTCCATCACGAGATAGCTGACTCTTGCATTTTAGAGAACAGTTGCGTCTGTGGAGGGTTCCATGTGACAGAAATAATGATGTAGAGATGCCGGCGTTGAACTGGGGTAGTAAGAACTCAGTAAGAATCTAGCAACACCAATTTTAAATACAACCGATTTATTTGATAGTAAATTTGTGAGCTTTCGACACTCTGTGTCTTTGTCAGGCAAATGCGGTGTTCTGGTCTGCAATAGCACACATATCAACACAGACAGTCACAGATTGCTGATTAGAATGCGAATCCTTACACCTAACCTGTTATTCAAGTGTTAAAGTGGCTAACAATGTGTGTGAAGGGAATCCTGAGCATTGGTTAGAGAATTGTGTATTTTCTCCACACAGCACAGTAAGTGAGGTTTTTTGCTAACTCAGGCAAGTTACGGGGGTTACAGATAGTGTGTCATGAAGCCAAGATCTCTATTAAGACCGTCCTCATGTGTGCGGAACTTGGCTATCAGTCTCTGTTCAGCGACTCTGCGCTGTCGTGTGTCACGAAGGCCCCCTTGAAGAACATTTACCCACAGGTCGGAGGCCGAATGCCCATGACTGCTGAACTGTTCGCCAACAGGAAGGGAACAATCACCAGGCAAAACAGTTCCCTTCCTGTGGGCGAACATGTCGGCAGTCATGGGCATTCGGCCTCCAACCTGCGGGTAAATGTTCTTCAAGGGGGCCTTTGTGACACACGACAGCGCAGAGTCGCTGAACAGAGACTGACAGCCAAGTTCCACACAAATGAGGACGGTCTTAATAGGGATCTTGGCTTCATGACACACTATCTGTAACCCTCATAACTTGCCTGGGTTAGCAAAAAACCTCACTTACTGTGCTGTCTGGAGAAAATACACATTTCTCTAACCAATGCTCAGGATTCCCTTCACACACATTGTTAGCCACTTTAACACTTGAATAGCAGGTTAGATGTAAGAATTCGCATTCTAATCAGCAATCTGTGACTGTCTGTGTTGATATGTGTGCTATTGCAGACCAGAACACTGCATTTGCCTGACGAAGACACAGAGTGTTGAAAGCTCACAAATTTACTATCAAATAAATTGGTTGGATTTAAAATTGGTGTTGCTAGATTCTTACTGAGTTCTTACAGACATAATGGACATGCTTCTTTAAGATCTTCTTCGTGGATTTTACCATGTAAGTCCTGATTTCTCGATTCTGCACTTCCCCCTGCTTTGGAAAAGCAACCAGCATAATTAAGGACTCCATACACCCCGAACATTCTCTCTTCCACCTTCTTCCATTGCGAAAACGATACAAAAGCCTGAAGTCACGTATCAACCAATTCAAGAACAACTTCTTCCATGTTGCCACCAGACTTTTGAATAGATCTACCTCGCACTAAATTAATCTTTCACTATACCCTAGCTATGATTGCAACACTACATTCTGCATCCTCTCCTTTCCTTCTCTCTGAATGGTATGCTTTTTCTGTTGTTTTTGCTCGTCCATTGACATCGATGAGGACCTTGACACCATTAGTCATTTTGAGACTAGATGCAGTGTGTTCGAATATCACTGATCAGGGCAATTCGGGCAAAGAATCCCTGGTACATATCGGACAGTAGGCACTGTAGTTGTTGCCCTGGTGGCTCTGGACTTGCGCAACTTGCACTTAAGTTGTGCTTCAGTAATGCACTTTGCTTCGTAAGTTTGACAGCCTTTGTGGATGAGGCAGTGCTTCTTCAAAAGTAGAGCCTGTATCTCCTCCTTATTCTCATCGAATCAGTCATGCTGCGGGTAGAGGGCCCGAGCATCTTCAGCACAGATGTATGGACAGCATCCCTGAAGTGTTCCCAGTTGTCCTCAGCGCTGCCTGCTAGGTGTAGGTTTCCAGAACCTTGATTTCTAAGTCTTCAGCCAGTGCTGAAGCTATACTGGGGTTCTTTAGCTTGGCTGCATTGATTCTTTTCATAACCTTGCTTCTTTATGGTCGCCTCTTGGGTCCAATGCGGAGCCTCATTTTGAAGTCAATGAGCCTGTGATCTGTCCAGCAGTCAGCACCACACATGGCCTTGGTTACTCTGACATCCTATCTGTCTTTTCTCCTGACAATGACATAGTCGACATGATGCCAATGCTTAGAGCAGGTGTGTATCCAAGAGGTCTTGTTACGGGTAGGCAGATGGAAAGTTGTGTTGGTGATAAGGAGGTCATGTGTTGCACAATTCTTCATTAAGAATAGGCCGTTACTGTTACAATTACCCACTCATGTCTCCCAGTGACTCCCTGCCAGATTGCAGAGTCACACACTGGTCTTGCATTGAAATCGCCAAGCAAGATCAGCTTGTGGGTACTGCCTTTCCTCATAAGACCTACCCACAATACCAGGCAACATCCTGGTAAACCTCCTCCGCACCCTTTCAAATGTCTCCACATCTTTCTTATAATGTGGCGACTAAAACTGTACGCGATACTCCAAGTGTGGCCGCATCAGAGTTTTGTGCAGTTGCCAAATGACGTCTCAGCTCCGAAATTCAATCCCTCTACCAATAAATGCTAACACACTCTACGCCTTCTTAACAACCTTATCAACTTGAGTACCAACTTTCAGGGATCTATGCACCTGTACACCGAGATCTCTCTGCTTATCTACACTACTAAGAGTCCTACCATTAGCCCTATATTCTGTACACATATTACTCTTACCAAAGTGAATCACCTCACACTTTTCCATATTAAACTCCATTTGCCACCTCTCAGCCCAGCTCTGCCACTTATCTATGTCCTTCTGCAAACTGTAACATCCATCCTCACAGTCTACAACTCCTCTGACTTTGATGTCGTCAGCAAATTTTCTAACCCATCCCTCTACACCCTCATCCAGGTCATTTATAAAAACAACAAACAACAGTGGCCCCAAAACAGATCCCTGAGGTACACCACTAGTAACTAAACTCCAGGGTGAATATATCCCATCAACCACCACCCTCTGTCTTCTATCAGCCAGCCAATTCCTAATCCAATTTGCTAAATCACTCTCAATCCCACGCATCTGCATTTTCTGCAATAGTCTTCCATGGGCAACCTTATCAAACACTTTGCTAAAATCCACATCAACTGCCTTACCCTTATCCAACTCTTTGGTTACCTTTTCAAAAAACTCGATAAGGTTTGTGAGGCACGATCTTCCCTTCGCAAATCCATGTTGACTATCCCTAATCAATTCATTTCTTTCTAAATGAGTATAAATCCTATCCCTTATAATTCTTTCCAAAACTTTCCCCACACAGATGTAAGGCTCACTGTTCTATAATTTGCAGGATGGTCTCTACTCCCCTTCTTAAACAAGAGGACAATATTTGTCATCCTCCGGTCTTCTGGCACTACATCTGTAGCCAATGATGACATGAAGATCAAAGCCAATGGTTCTGCAATCTCCTCTCTAGCCTCCCAGAGTAACCTGGGATAAATCCCATCCGGCCCAGGGGATTTATCTATTTTCATACTCTCGAGAATAGCTAACACCTCCTCCTTATGTACCTCTATCCTGTCTAGTCTATAACCCTGTATCCCAGTATTCTCCCCAACTCCATTGACATTTTCCCGCGTGAAGACTGATGAAAAATACTCATTCAGTGCTTCTCCAATCTCTACAGGCTCCACGCACAACTTCCCACTACTGTCTTTGACTGGCCCTAATCTTGACCTAACCAATCTTTTATTCTTAACATATCTATAAAAACTTTAGGGTTCTCCTTAATCCTATCTGCCAAAGTCTTCTCATGTCCTTTTCTCGCTCTTCTTAACTCACTCTTTAGCTCCCTCCTGGCTAATTTATAACTCTCCAGTGCCCTAACTGAGCCTTCACATCTCATCTTTGTATCAGCCTCCTTTTTTCTCTTCACTAGTGAATATAGAACATAGAACATTACAGCGCAGAACAGGCCCTTCGGCCTTCGATGTTGCGCCGACCAATTAAGATAAAGCAATGACCCTCTAACCTAAACCATTCCCTTTTCATCCATAAACTTATCTACTAATCTCTTAAACGCCACCAAACTTGGCGCATCTACAACTGCAGCAGGCAGGGCATTCCATACCTTTACCACCCTCTGGGTAAAGAACCTACCTCTGACATCCATCCTATAACTACCACCCTTAATTTAAAGCTATGTCCCCTCATGCTAGCTTTCTCCATCCGAGGAAAAAGGCTATCACTGTCCACCCTATCTAAACCTCTAATCATCATATATGTTTCAATAAGGTCTCCTCTTAGCCACCTTCTTTCTAACGAAAACAACCTCAAATCCCTCAGCCTCTCCTCATAAGACCTGCCCTCCATACCAGGCAACATCCTGGAAAACCTCCTCTGTACCCTCTCCAATGCCTCCACATCTTTCTTATAATGTGGGGCCCAGAACTGTACACAATACTCCAAGTGCGGCCGCACTAGAGTTTTGTACAGTTGCAACATGACGTTGCGGCTCCGAAATTCAATCCACCTACCAATAAAAGCTAAGACTCCGTATGCCTTCTTAACAACCTTATCGACTTGATTGCCAACTTTCAGGGATCTATGCACATATACACCAAGATCCCACTGTTCATCAACACTATTAAGAGTCCTAAACCAGTCCTGAACCAGCTTCCTTAGTATACCACGGTTCCCTCGCTCGACCATTTCCTCCCTGCCTTATAGATACATATTTATCAAGGACTTGCAGTAGCTGTTCCTTGAATAAGTTCCACATTTCAGATGTTCCCAGCCCCTGCAGTTTCCTACTCCAACCTATGTCTCCTAAATCTCACCTAATAGCCTCATAATTACCTTTCCCCAGCTATAACTTCCTCCCTTTGGTATATGTCTATCCCTTTCCATCACTAAGGTAAACGAAACCGAATTGTGGTCACTATCACCAAAGTACTCACCTACCTCCAAGTCTAACACCTGCTCTGGTTCATTACCCAGGACCAAATCCAATGTAGCCTCACCTCTTGTTGGCCTAAGTACATTCAAGTATAGGAATAGGACTGTTTTGCTACATTTGTATAGGGTGTTGGGGAGGCCACATTTGGAATGTGCAGTTTCGATGTCGTTATCTGAGGAAAGTTGTCTTTGCTATAGAGGCAGTACAGCAAAGGTTTACCAGGCTGATTCCTGGGATAGCATGTCTATCATGTGGAGTTTAGAAGAGTGAGAGGGGATTTCATAAAATCTTATAAAATTCTAACAGGTTAGATAGGGTAGATTCAGAAAAAATGTTCCCAATGGTCGGGGAGTCCAGAGCTAGGGGTCATAATTTGAGGATAAGAGGTAAACCTTTTAGAACTGAGTGAGGAGAAATTTCTTCACCTAACAGGTAGTAAATGTGTGGAATTCACTCCCACTGAAAGTAGTTGAGGCCACAATGTTGTCTGATTTCAAGAAGAAGTTAGATATCACTCTTGGGGCTAACGGCATGAAGTGAAATGGTGGGAAGGGAGGGATCAGGATATTGAATTTGATGATCAACCATGATCGAAGTGGATGGTGGAGCATGCTCGAAGGGCTGAATGGTTAATCATTTAATTATATCAATAATCCTGAAATTGGTCAGTAAATCAGAGGCTTAATGACTATTGGAGGAGAATAAATAAGGCAGCTTTAGGAGAAAATGATGGCAATGGAAATGAACAGATCCAGGAGGCAGTGGATGGAATATTGTTTGATGGGATGTAATAAATGTGAGTAATCGACATTTGAGCTGGGTTGATGATCATAGAGGCAAGGATTTGGATAGATTATAGTAAAGTTGAGGTAAAGATGCCGTAGCCCCAGATGACCAGAAACTGGTCACCAGTTTGAGGGGGGGAGCTGATTGGTGGTGATTTAATCTGAGGATTAGCACACCTTAGGCAAGAGCAGGCTGGTATGGAAATTGAATATACACTGTTGGCATTGCTCTGTATCAACAACTAGCTATCCAGCCAACTGAGCTAACCAACCTACAGTGGACAGATTGCAGTGCAAATAATGTAGAGGCAGGGAGGAGGTTTATAGATTTGCTTTCTGGGGTTAGAGGAAGCACTCCTTCTGGACCAAAAATTGTGCAATAAATACATTTGTTAGCCAGGTTTCCAGAGGCCAAGAAAATCAAGTCAAATTGAGTTAAACATAGGAATCTAGCTAATTAAGGATCTCCTCTAACAAACAGTTTCTGTCACCCATCTCTGTCAAATCTCCATTAAAATTGGGCGTGCGCAGATTTGACAACACTCAAATGCTGATTTGAAATTTTTAACATTTTCTCATTCTACTTAACCCAAACTCACTTCTTTTGTGGGATTAAAATTAACCATTAATGTTATTAATTAAAAGTAGAACAAACCCTAAAACAAATAGGAATTGTTGCCAGTGTCTTAATCTCCAAAATACCCATTGTACACTATTCATTTCCTCCTTTAACACACTCCTTGAAAACAGCCACTTTGGTATCTTTCAGACCTAATATTTGCTCAAGTGACTCAGAATCTGGTTTTCATGGAATCATACAGTGCAGAAGAGGCTCTTCAGCCCATCGAATCTGCACCAACACGCAAGAAACACCTAACCTCACACCTAACCCCACTTGACAGCATTTGGCCCATAGCCCTGAATGTTATGATGTTCCAAGTGCTCATCCAAGTACTTTTTAAAGATGTGAGGCATCCCATTTCCACCAGCCTCCCAGATAGCACCTTCCAGACCGTCACAACCCTCTGGGTAAAAAATCTTTCCGTAAAATCCCCCCTAAACTTCCTGCCCCTCACTTTTAACTTGTATCTCCTCGTAACTGACACTTCAGTTAAGGGGAACAGCTACTCCATATCCACTCTGTCCATGTCCCTCATAATCTTGTACACCTTGATCACATCACCCCTCAGTCTTCTCCGCTCTAACGAAAACAACTCAAGCCTATCCAACCTCTCTTTATAACTTAAATGTTTCATCCCAGGCAGCATCTTGATGAATCTCCTCTGCACTCCCTCCAACGTAATAACATCCTTCCTATAATATGGCAACTAGAATTGCACACAGTACTTTAGCTGTGGCGTCATCAAAGTTCTATACAACCCCAACATGACTTCACTGCTTTTGTAGTCAATATCTTGATTGATAAAGGCAAGTGTCCCATTTGCCTTTTTCACCATCCTACTAGCATGCCCTTTTATCTTCAGAGATCTGTGGTAAAACAAGGCAATGTTCCTTTGTTCTACAAAACTTCCTAGTGTCCTATCATTCATTGACTTCCTTGTCAAATTACTCCTTCCAAGGTGTATCATCTCACACTTTTCAGGGATAAATTCCATCTGTGACTTATCCGCCTATTTGACCATTCCGTCTATATCTTGCGGTTGCCCAAGACACTCTGCCTCACTGTTAACCACCTGGCCAATCTTTGTGCATCCACAAACTTATCAATCCTACCCCCCATATAGTCATCTATGTCGTTTATACAAATTATAAAAAATAGAGGCTCCAGCACAGATCCCTGTGGTATGCCACTGGACACTGGCTTCTGATCACTAATGAAACCTTCTGTCATCACCTTCCGTCTCCTAACACTGAGCCAATTTTGAATCTATTTTATTAAATTATCCTGTATCCCAAGTACATTTATCTTTTTATAATTCTTACATATGGGATCTTGTCAAAGTCTTTCCTGAAATCCATATAAACTACATCAACTTCGCTGCTCTCATCTACACACCTCAAAAAACTTAATCAAATTTGTTTGGCAAGACCTCCCTCTGACACAGAGTTTCTCCGATGTAGAGATGCCAGCGCTGGACTGGGGTAAACACAGCAAGAAGTCTGACAACACCAGGTTTGAGTCCAACTGATTTATTTGATAGTAAACTCACAAGCTTTTGAGGCTGTCCTCTTTGTCAGGTGAATGAGGTGTTCTGGTGTTGTCAGACTTCTTACAGAGTTTCTCCAATAGTTTCCCTATCACTGACATGAGACTCACTGGTCTGTAGTTCATTGGCTTATTAACCCACGGAAAGCGCCTGGTCCAGATGGGATAACCCAGATGGACATTCAGATCCTGTGCAGATCAGCTGGCAGGAGTATTCACAGATATCTTTAACCACTCTTTACAACATCCTGAGATCCCTATCTGCTTCAAGAAGATGACCATCATTCTAGCACTAAAGAAACATGAAGCAGCGTGTCTTAATAATTATCAGCCAATGGCTCTGACATCCATTATTATGAAATGCTTTGAAAGGCTAGTCATTACACAAATCAATTTCAGCCTCCCAGATCACTGGATCCACTACAGTTTGCCTACCACCATAACAGGTCCACAGCAGGTGCCATTTCCCTGGAGCTGCATTCAACCTGGAACACCTCAATCACAAGGACACCTATGTCAGACTCCTATTTATTGACTACAGCTCAGCCTTCACCACTTATTCCCACAAAATTCGTCTCCAAATTCCATGGTCTGGGTCTCAGCACTTCCCTCTGTGATTGGATCCTGAACTTCCTAACTCACAGATCATAACAGTGATAATAGGCAACAACACCTCCTCCATGATCATCCTCAACACTGGTGCCCCACAAAGCTGTGTTCTCATCCTTCTATTACACTCTTTATACATCTATGACCACATGGCCAAACTCCCCTCCAATTCAGTTTTCAGGTTTGCTGACAATACCACCGTAGTGGGTTGGATCTCAAACAATGGCGAGATAGAGTATAGGAATGAGATAGAAAATCTGGTAAACTGATGCGACAACAATAATCTCTCCCTCAATGTCAACAAAATAAAGGAGATTGTCATCAACTTCAGGAAGCATAAAGGAGAACATGCCCCTGTCTATATCAACGGTGACGAAGTAGACAGAATCGAGAACTTCAAGTTTTTAGGTGTCCAGATCACCAACAACCCATCCTCGTTCCCCCCATGCCAACGCGATAGTTAAGAAAGACAACCAATGCCTCTACTTTCTCAGAAGACGAAGGAAATTTGGCATGTCAGCTACCACTCTCACTAACTTTTACACATGGAAAGCATTTTTTCTGGTTGTATCACAGGTTGGTATGATTCCTGCTCTGCCCAAGACGACAAGAAATACAAAAGGTCATGAATGTAGCCCAGTCCATCATGCAAATCGGCCTCCTATCCTTTGACACTGTCTACACTTCCCACTGCCTCGACAAAACAGCCAGCATAATCAAGGACCCCATGCACCCCAGACATTCTTTCTTCCACCTTCTTCCTTCAGGAAAAAGATACAAAAGTCTGAGGTCATGTACCATCCGACTCAAGAACAGCTTCTTCCCTGCTGCTGTCGGACTTTTGAATGGACTTACCTTGCATTAAGTCGACCTTTCTCTACACCCTAGCTATGACTGTAACATTTACTAGGATGTTGCCTGGTATGGAGGGCAGGTCCTATGAAGAGAGGTTGAAGGATTTGAGGTTGTTTTCGTTAGAAAGGAGGCGGCTAAGGGGGGATCTTATTGAAGCATATAAGATAATTAGAGGTTTGGATAGGGTGGACAGTGATAGCCTTTTTCCTAGGATGGAGAAAGCTAGCACGAGGGGACACAGCTTTAAATTAAGGGGTGATAGTTATAGGACGGATATCAGAGGTAGGTTCTTTACCCAAAGGGTGGTTCGGGAGTGGAATGCCCTGCCTGCAGCGGTTGTAGATGCGCCAAGTTTGGTGGCGTTTAAGAGGTTAGTTGATAAGTATATGGATGAGAAGGGAATGGTTTAGTTAGGAGGGGCATTGCTTTTTATTTTGGTCGGCACAACATCGAAGGCCGAAGGGCCTGTTCTGTGCTGTATTGTTCTATGTTCTATGTTCTATTACAGTCTGCACTTTCTTATTTCCTTCTCTAAGGTACACTTTGTCTGTATAGCGCACAAAAAGAATACTTTTCACTGTATGTTAATACAAGTGACAACAATAAATCAAATCATCTCTACAACTCTTCTTAAATAGAACATAGAACATTACAGCGCAGAACTTGCCCTTCGGCCCTTGATGTTGCGCCGACCAATTAGGAAAAAAATTAGTGGAGCCACATTATCCTCATTCATAGAACATAGAACATTACAGCACAGAACAGGCCATTCGGCCTTCGATGTTGCGCCAACCAATTAAGAAAAAGCAATGACCCTCTCACCTAAACCATTCCCTTTTCATCCATAAACCTATCTACTACCCTCTTAAATGCCCCCAAACTTGGCACATCTACAACTGCAGCAGGCAGGGCATTCCATACCCTTACCACCCTCTGGGTAAAGAACCTACCTCTGACATCCGTCCCATAACTACTACCCCTTAATTTAAAGCTATGTCCCCTCATGCTAGCTTTCTCCATCCTAGGAAAAAGGCTATCATTGTCCACCCTATCTAAACCTCTAATCATCTTATATGTTTCAATAAGGTCTCCCCTTAGCCGCCTTCTTTCTAATGAAAACAACCTCAAATCCCTCAGCCTCTCCTCATAAGACCTGCCCTCCATTCGCCTGAGGAAGGCTACAAAGGCCGAAAGCTTGCAAGTTTACTATCAAATAAATCAGTTGGATTTAAAATTGGTGTTGTCAGACCTCTTACTGATCTCATCCGTGGCCAGAGAGAAATTAAAAATTTGGTCAGATCCTTTGAAATCTCCTCTTTTGCCTGCCACCGCAGCCTGGGACACAATTTATCTAAACTAGATTTGTTCACTTTAAGCGAGTGATCACATCCGATACCTTGTCCTTCCCGATGTTAATTTGCTAACTTGCAGTCTCTCTCCCTGAAATTCATAGCTTCATCCTCATTCACAAAAGATCCTCAAAGAGAGGCTGGATAGACTGGGACATTTTTTCTCTGGAGCGTAGGAGGCTGAGGGGTGATCTTATAGAGGTCTATAAAATAATGAGGGGCACAGATCAGCTGGATAGTCAATATCTTTTCCCAAAAGTGGGGGAGTCTAAAACTAGAGGCATAGGTTTAAGGTGAGAAGGGAGAAATAGAAAAGTGTCCAGAAGGGCAATTTTTTCTCGCAGAGAGTGATGAGTGGAACAAGCTGCCAAAGACAGTAGTTGAGGCAGGTACAATTTTGTCTTTTAAAAAGCATTTAGAGTGTTACATGGGTACAATCGATACAGAGGGACATGGACCAAATGCGGGCAATGGGGAATACCATAGGGGTTTTAAAAAACAGGGCAGCACGGACAAGTTGGGCCAAAGGGCTTGTTTCCATGCTATAAATCTCTATGATTCTGGGACTTGAGTGAAGACAGATGTGAAGTATTGATTCAATACCCTACCAATGTCCTCTGGCTCCACCCACAGACTGTTCCCTTGGTTTCTAATGGATCCTATTCTCCCTGATTATCCTCTTTCCATTGATAGACTTATGGAATATCTTGGGATTTTGTTTTATATTTTGCTTTATAATGCTCCTATAAAGTACCTTGGTAAATTTTATTAGGCAATACGGAAAAATAAGTTGTTGCTCTTGATGTTATCAATCTGGAATCAGAGAAGCGTTTACTTACATGAAATCATCCAAACGATTCCTATTGTACATTCCACAGAGCCCTTGAGTTTCTGTCATATTTGGTGGGAGAATTATATAGATTCTACCTCCCTTGAAATCATACTGGATGTGAACACCGATAGTACTCGTAATCTCCAAGAATACCGAGGATGCCTGGTGAACACTAAGGGTAGGGGCTAGAAGAAATTAAGAAGATATGAGGAAAAAGTGAGTCAGGTGGAATTTTTCCATCTATTTAAGTTATCAAGGAAGAAGCCTGCAGTAGACAATACAAATAGGCTCAAGATACAATCAGAACATTATTTGGTGAGAACATAAATATCTGGGATATTTGACAGAGCTTTCCCATCTCCATGAGCCCTTATCTTATTATTAACCTTTTGTGTGACACCTTATCAAATGTCTTTTGAAATCTAAGAAAATTACCTTGATTGATTCCTTTGTTGTCCCTTTGTTCAAAAAGGGGAGTAGGGACCATCCTGGAAATTATAGACCGGTGAGCCTGACTTCTGTTGTGGGCAAGGTCTTGGAAAGAATTATAAGGGATAGGATTTATAAGCATCTAGAGAGGAATAAATTGATTAGGGATAGTCAGCACGGTTTTGTGAAGGGTAGGTCGTGCCTCACAAACCTTATTGAGTTTTTTGAGGAGGTGACCAAAGAGGTAGATAAGGGTAAGGCAGTTGATGTAGTGTATATGGATTTTAGCAAAGCGTTTGATAAGGTTCCCCATGGTAGGCTACTGCAGAAAGTGCAGATGCATGGGATTGAAGGTGATTTAGTAGTTTGGATTAGGAATTGGCTAGCTGATAGAAGACAGAGGGTGGCGGTTGATGGGAAATATTCAACCTGGAGTGCAGTTACAAGTGGTGTACCTCAAGGATCTGTTTTAGGGCCACTGCTGTTTGTCATTTTTATAAATGACCTAGATGAGGGTGTAGAGGGTTGGATTAGTAAATTTGCTGACGATACCAAAGTGGGGGGAGTTGTAGACAGCGAGGATGGATGTTACAGTTTGCAGAGGGACATAGATAGGTTGCAGAGCTGGGCCGTGAGGTGGCAAATGGAATTCAATACGGATAAGTGTGAGGTGATTCACTTTGGTAGGAATAACAGGCACATGAAATATAGGGCTAATGGAAGGACCCTTAATAGTGTTGTTGAGCAGAGGGATCTTGGGGTACAAGTACATAGCTCTTTGAAAGTTGGCACCCAGGTTGATAAAGTTGTTAAGAAGGCATACGGTGTGTTAGCTTTTATTGGTAGAGGGATTGAATTTAGGAGCCGTGAGGTTATGTTACAACTGTACAAAACTCTGGTGCGGCCGCACTTGGAGTATTGCGTACAGTTCTGGTCGCCGCATTATAAGAAAGATGTGGAAGCATTGGAAAGGGTGCAGAGGAGGTTTACCAGGATGTTGCCTGGTATGGTGGGAAGGCCTTATGAGGAAAGGCTGAGGGACCTGAGGTTATTTTCATTAGAGAGAAGAAGGTTACGCGGTGACCTAATTGAGGCGTATAAGATGATCAAAGGACTGGATAGGGTGGATAGTGAGAGCCTTTTTCCTCGGATGGTGATGACCAACACGAGGGGACATAACTTTAAATTAAGAGGTGGTAGTTATAGGACGGATGTCAGAGGCAGGTTCTTTACACAGAGGGTGGTGAGAGCGTGGAATGCCCTGCCTGCAGCAGTTGTGGACTCGCCTACTTTGGGGCATTCAAATGTTCGGTGGATAGGCATATGGATGATATTGGAATAGTTTAGGTTAGAGGGTCCACTGGCCGGCGCAACATCGAGGGCCGAAGGGCCTGTACTGCGCTGTAATGTTCTATGTTCTATGATTCCTCTTTACCTACCCAACCAAGTTTTATTAAATCCTCGATTTTTTTTAATAAAATGAATTTAAATTCACCAGTTGTTGCAGTTGTTTTGGATCATAGACAGGATGCAAGACTGGGCGGAGAAGTGGCAGATGGACTTCAACGCAGATAAATGTGTAGTGGTCCATTTTGGCAGGAATAATGGGATGAAGGAGTACAATATAAGGGATAGGAGTGTTAGCTGTGTTGTAGAGCAGAAGGATCTCGGGGTCCGGGTCCATAGGACTCTCAAATCGGCCTCGCAGGTGGAGGAAGTGGTCAAGAAGGCGTACGGTGTACTGGCCTTCATTAATCGAGGAACTGAGTTTAGGAGTCAGGAGGTAACGATGCAGCTCTATAAGACTCTTGTCAGACCCCACTTGGAGTATTGTGCGCAGTTCTGGTCGCATCACTATAGGAAGGATGTAGAGGCTATTGAGTGAGTGCAGAGGAGATTTACAAGGATGCTGTCTGGATTGGGAGGCAGGCCTTATGAAGATAGGTTGAGGGAGCTGGGACTCTTCTCACTGGAGAGACATAGGTTGAGAGGCGACCTGATAGAGGTTTGTAAAATGTTGAGAGGAATAGATAGGTGGACTTTCAGAGACTATTTCCCCGAACTGAAATGGTCACTACGAGAGGACACAGATTTAAGGTGCAGGGAAGCAAATACAGAGGAGATGTTAGGGATAAGTTTTTCACTCAGAGGGTGGTGAGTGAATGGAATTGACTGCCGTCGGAGGTTGTTGAGGCAAATTTGCTGGGGTCTTTTAAAAGACTTCTGGATGAGTATATGGAAACAAATAGGATAGGGGATTATAGATAGGTCTGTGGATTGGTAGATGTGATCGGCGCAACTCGTTGCCGAAGAGCCTGTTTGTGTTGTATTGTTCTATGTTCTATGTTAACAATAATTCCTGGATCATTCATCAAGACCTAAGCATTATTAGTTCACTTTCCTATACTAGCAATGTAACAAGAAAATCAAAAAGAATTCAAACTCACTTCAAGAGTGCATTCCTGCATCAAATGGGCTTCATGTAACAGACCAAGAGAGATAGTAAGAGAGATAAAGAAGAATAAAAACACACAGTCTAAACTCTGAAGTTGTGGTGCTTACCTGACCCATAGACAAAGGGAAGCTCGGTTTCATTTTTTCCAAGAAAGGCTTGGCCAGTTTTAGTCAATGTTATTACTATTCCAATTGTCTTGATTCTCAGAGTGATATATTCAATACAGTTACCATTTTCAGCCTACAAAAAAAGATGAGCAATATTTTAACTGGGTTCAGCTATTAATCTGTGGCATTAGAAACATTGAAATGTAGAAAAATTACAGTGTGTCCAATTTGTAGATGCAAAATTACTCAAGCCACAGGGTTGCTCTTATACCAGCTCCCTGGGAACATTGAGGTGGTGGCGCGGTCTCGTTGGGCTGAAGGCCTGTTTCCCGTGCTGTTTTGTTCTTTGTCTTTTGTTCTAAAATCTAACCACAGAACTACAGAAAGAGGTCAATTAGATCCAAGCCAGCCAACATGTAACCATCCAGCTTAATCCCTTAATCTGGAGATAGAGGAGATGCTACATAACCTACTTTACAGCACGCTGTGATATTACATAAACAAGGGCCACAATTCAAAAATCTAAACATAACAAAATACTTCAATGGTTAATCAGCAGATGATTGTAAAGAAGGGTGTTGCCTTCAATTGTACAAAGCTGTCTGATCATTAGAAGTACGCAATTCCTCACCAAGATATCCTGGGGTTTACTGTGCAACAGCTGTCTCATTCTAGGTTGGCATTTCATCTGCCCTTTTAGTGATTGCTTGTCACTGCAGAGCACGGAATAGAGCATTTGTGTGGGGCATACAGACAATGTGATCTGCCTGTAGGATGTTTTGTATTTTTGTTTTAGTTATGCAAATGACTTAGAACATAGAACATTACAGCACAGAACAGGCCCTTCGGCCTTCGATGTTGCGCCGACCAATATAAAAAGCAATGACCCTCCAAACTAAACCATTCCCTTCTCTTCCATATACTTATCAACTAACCTCTTAAACGCCACCAAACTTGGCGCATCTACAACTGCTGCAGGCAGGGCATTCCACTCCCGAACCACCCTTTGGGTAAAGAACCTACCTCTGATATCCGTCCTATAACTATCACCCCTTAATTTAAAGCTGTGTCCCCTCGTGCTAGCTTTTTCCATCCTAGGAAAAAGGCTATCACTGTCCACCCTATCTAAACCTCTAATCATCTTATATGTTTCGATCAGGTCCCCTCTTAGCCTCCTCCTTTCTAACGAAAACAACCTCAAATCCCTCAGCCTCTCTTCATAAGACCTGCCCTCCATACCAGGCAACATCCTGGTAAACCTCCTCTGTACCCTCTCCAATGCCTCCACATCTTTCTTATAATGTGGGGACCAGAACTGCACACAATACTCCAAGTGCGGCCGCACTAGAGTTTTGTACAGTTGCAACATGACGTTGCGGCTCCGAAATTCAATCCCTCTACCAATAAAAGCCAAGACTCCATATGCCTTCCTAACAACCTTCTCGACCTGACTGCCTACTTTCAGGGATCTATGCACATACACACCAAGATCCCTCTGTTCATCTAGACTACTAAGAATCCTACCATTTGCCCTATACTCTACACATTTATTATTTCTGCCATAGTGCATTACCTCACACTTTTCTACATTAAAACTTCATTTTAAGATATTTCTGCCACTGTAACTAATTGTGCTAAACTTTAAATCTAACTTGGCCACATTTTAAAACTCAGCTGGGATGCTGGGGTTTGCTTAGAAATAGACTGCATACTTTGAAAGTGCAATGCAAGCAAGGCTTTTTCATAAGCTAAAATAAACACCTTCATGGCACATTCTTTATGAAAGTTAAACACAAATTGTATCAAGTAATTTCATAACACAGATAACTGAAATGTTCTAATACTCTCTATATCTATAGGTGGGCACTGTAAAGTTTGGATCGAATCTGTGTCAGTACTAGCTTTTGCTGGTATCTCTAACTCTATCTCTCATCTCTCTCTCTCTTTCTCACTTCTTCAGGAATCCTTTTTTAATTTTCCGTAATGTGTCAATTTTAAATCCCACTCAATAAAAGAAGTTCAACTTTGTATCAGTACCATCTATGTCTATTCTGAGGAATGAATGGACCCTACACTGCCCATCACAGCTGTTTGAGTGTGACCAGTGTCTCAATGGTGGGGATGTTGGCTTGAAAAATACTTATGTTGGTATGCCTATCCTGCCAGCATATTTACAGGATTTTGTAACTGCTTAGCCTGATTACTTGAATATGCCTGACTCACAAGGAATACATGAAGAATTACTGATACTAAGTCAGAGGTAGCTGTGAATATCAGCAGTAGGGATCACAGGCAATAGTGAACATCTAATATGAAGGTTGTGCTTTTTATCCTCCAGCCTTAAACATGATATGATTGTGATATGACTGTGCAATTTCTTAAAGATACATGTCATTGACTGGACTGGCATGCGTACAGTATCACAAGTGAAAGTTACTCACCTCCTGATTCCCCAAAGCCTGTCCACAATCTATAAGACAGGAATGTGATGGAATACTTTCCACTTGCTGAGATTCATTGTTCTCTGGGACAGAGTGTTTGGAAGTGCTGGTGGCTGAGTGTGAATTTTTCAACTTGCTTTTTTTTCTCTCTCTGTTTTTGAGTGCTTTTCACTGCTGTAGTTAGGCATGGGACTAGCTGGGAAGGGAACCGGGGAGTATAAAAAGAAAGTGGCAGTAGATAGCAGGCAGCGTTGGGAGCGGGCAGTGTGAGTGAGTAGGGAAGCAGAGTGAGATGTAAGGGCTTTGGCTCATGGGCTTAGGCAAGAGCAGGCTTAGGCACAGTGTGCTACTGGTTTTCCAGTTGCATTCACACCTCCAAAGGTGTTCATGACAATGGCAGGGATTACGGGAAGACGCCTCACCTGTGTACAGTGTCATATGTGGGAGTTCCTGGAGGCAAGACCTCTCCCAAAAGTCCACATATGTGTCAAGTGTTTGGAGCTGCAGTGTCTGAGGGCTCGGGTCAAGCAACTAGAGTGGCAATTGGAAGATGCATTTCTAGTCAGGGAGAATGAGGCAATCATGGAAGGGAGGCAGAGTAAGGTGGCGGACCCGGAGCCTAATCGGGGGGGACTTGACCCTTACAGGTGGATTACTGTAAGGAAGGGGAAAAAGGAGAGGGAGACAATCCAAAGACTTCCCAAGTGGCAGTCCCCCAAAATATCGAGGGCGGAAAGGTAAAAAAAATAAGGCAGGAGGACCAGAGTATCTCAATGGGGAGGAAAGGGGCTAGAAGGGAGATAGTGGTGGGGGATGGGAGGGTTAAAGGAATAGATAGCACTTCTGTGGTCCAAGGTGGGACTCCAGGATGGTAGTTTGCCTCCCTGGAGCAGGGATGCAAGATGTGTGTGACAGGGTAGAGGGCATTTTGAAGGGTGAAGGGACCCAGGCAGATATGATTATTCACGTAGGAGAGAAGGATGTAGGAAGGAAGAGCAGGGAGCATATACGAAGGCAGTTCAGGGAGTTGGGGGGTAGGCTGAAGAGCACGGCCTCTAGGGTGGCGATCTCAGGACTGCTTCCAGGGCCAGGTAATAGCGGAGCCAGGAGAAATGAGATCCTACAGCTGAATGCGTGGCTGAAGGACTGGTGTAGGGAAGAGGGTTTCATATTTGTGGATAACTGGGAAGTCTTTGTAAAAGAAGGGCACCTGTATAGGAGGGACAGGGAACACTTGAATGGGAAGGGTGTGAATATCTTAGCTGGGAGGTTAGCTGGACTGTTTCGGCAGGATTTAAACTAATGCAGAGGCGGGGAGGGGCTGAGACCGATAGCTTGGTAGAGAGCGAGATGGAAGATAGAGTAAGCTTGGATGAGAAGAAATACACCAGGGAGAAGGAGGTTCTGCGTGGGCTTGGAAGTCTGGAGTGTGTCTGTTTCAATGCAAAGAGCATAACAGGAAAAATGGATGAACTTAGGGCCTTAATGTTTGTGAGGAACTTGGATGTGGTTGCAGTGACGGAGACATAGTTAAAGGAAGGGGGGAAGTGGCAACTGAATATTCCTGGGTATAAGTGTTTCAGGCGTGACAGAGGAGAGTCCAGAAGAGGTGGGGGAGTGGCGTTGTTAGTTAGGGAGAGCGTCACGGCGGTGCAGAGGGAGGACAATACAAAGGAGTTAGAAGTGGAGTCGCTGTGGGTGGAGTTGAGGAATAGAAAGGGAGCAATTACTATGCTAGGGGTGTATTATAGGCCACCCCAACAGTCCGCGGGTAGTTGAAGAAGGCATATGTAAAGACATTTTGGATAGGTGCAGGGTTGAAGGCTAACTAGAGTCAGATTAGGCAGGAACTTATGGAAACTGAATGGGAACGGTTGTTCGAGGGTAAGTCCACGCTAGGCATGTGGGAGTCTTTCAAGGGAATACTGAAAATATATTGCAAGAAAGATATCTGCTGGCTAAGGGGAAAGATGGGAAAGGTAGGATTAGAGAGCCGTGGATTATTAAGGATATTAAGGACTTGGTTAGGAAGAAAAGAGAGGTGTATGATAGGTCAAAGCAGCTGGGAACCAAGACAGCGTTGGAGGAATATAGAGAGAGTCGGAGGGAGCTCAAACGGGGAGTTAGAAGGGCAAAATGGGAGCATGAAATGATTTTGGCGGATAGGATTAAGGAAAATCTAAAGGCTTTTTACTCCTATGTTAGGAATAAAAGGGTGGTTAGAGGAAAAATCGGACCTCTTAGGGACAGAGGAGGGGAACTGTGCTTAGAGCCCGAGGGAATGGCGGAGATCCTGAATGAATACTTTGAGTCGGTATTGACGAAGGAGAGGGGCTTGTTGACAACTCCTGTCTCTGAGGGAGCTGTGGACCAGTTGAGGGAAATATCCATACCGAGGGAGGAAGTGTTAGAGCTTCTAGGTAGCATTAAAACTGATAAATCTCCAGGGCCTGATGGCATTTATCCCAGGCTGCTTAGGGAGGTGCGAGGTGAAATTGCTGGGCCTCTGATGCAAATCTTTGTCTCTTCCTTGGACACAGGTGAGGTCCCAGAGGACTGGAGAATAGCTAATGTTGTACCGTTGTTTAAAAAGGGTAGTAGGGATAACCCTGGAAATTATAGGCCGGTGAGTTTGACGTCAGTGGTAGGGAAACTGTTGGAGGGGATTCTTAGAGATGGGATGTATAGGCACTGAGGGCATTGCGATCTGATTAGGGATATGCAGCATGGCTTTGTTAAGGGGAGGTCATGCCTTACAAATCTGGTAGAATTTTTTGAGGAGATGACGAAAACAGTCAACGAAGGGCGAGCCGTTGATGTCGTCTATATGGATTTCAGGAAGGCGTTTGACAAAGTCCCTAACGGGAGGTTAGTTGAGAAGGTCAAGGCTAATGGGATACAAGGACAAGTAGCTGGATGGATAAGTAAGTGGCTTAGTAATAGGAGACAGAGAGTAATAGTGAAAGGGTGTTTCTCTAGCTGGAGGTCGGTCACTAGTGGTGTGCCGCAGGGCTCAGTACTGGGACCTCTTCTATTTGTAATATATATAAATGACTTGGAAGAGGGAGTAAGTGGAGTGATCAGCAAGTTTGCAGACGATACAAAGATGGCTGGACTTGCGGATAGTGAAGAGCATTGTCAGGCAATGCAGCAGGACATAGATAGGCTGGTAGCTTGGGCAGACAGATGGCAGATGGAATTCAATCCTGATAAATGCGAGGTGATGCATTTTGGGAGAAAGAATGTAGCTGGGAGGTATATGATAAAAGGTAGACCTATTCAGAGTATAGAAGCGCAGATGGACCTGGGGGTGCAGGTGCACAAGTCTCTGAGGGTGGCAGAGCAGGTAGAGAAGTTGTGAAGAAAGTATATGGTATGCTGGCCTTTATAGGAAGGGGTATAGAGTACAAGAGCTGACCTTTAATGTTGCAGTTGTATAAAATGGTTAGACCTCATTTGGAATACTGCGTCCAGTTTTGGTCACCTTACTACCGGAAGGACGTGGAGACTCTGGAGACAGTGCAGAGGAAGTTTACCAGGATGCTGCCTGGTATGGAAGATCTGAGTTACGAGGAGAGGTTAGGCAAATTGGGACTGTTTTCCTTAGAAAGACGTAGACTTAGAGGAGATCTAATAGAGGTGTACAAGATTATGAGGGGTATAGATAAACAGGATTAAGCTTTTTCCTAGGATAGACTCAAATAGCATGAGGGGTCACGGGCTCAGAGTGAGGGAGTTAAGGTATAATTTGGATGGTGGGGGGAGTTTTTTCACACAGCGGGTGGTGGCGGTATGGAATGCGCTGCCAAGTAAAGTAGTGGAGGCAGGATTTAAGAGATACTTAGATGGGCACATGAACAGAATGGGAATGGAGGGGTATAGAAAACTGATTTAAAATAGGGATCATGAGCCTTGGGAGTCCCTGGGAAGTGTGTAAATAGATGATGATATTGATGTACTTGTTTTTATCCTACAGGTGCTTTGGTCCACCTTGTTGTCTAACGAGGGGCATACACGCGATGGGTCGTGAGAGGGCTGCTCTTGGATTTTTTTGAGAGTATCCTAGTGCTTCACGTCGTTAGTGTACGCTTGACCTGGACCATTTGATGGGCAACACGACAGCTCAGTGACTATCGTTGTGCTGTGCAGATACATGGATTTGGGCCTGTGTCTGTGGGAGTTTGCGCATTCTCCCCGTGCTTGCGTGGGTTTTCTCCGGGTGCTCCGGTTTCCTCCCACATCCCAAAGATGTGCTCTTAGGCTAATTGGCAAAACAAATTCTCCCTAAATTGTCTCAAATTTGTTTTTTAATCTATGGATCTATAAACATAGACAGGGATCACAGGTAGAGGTGGGAAGATCGGGCTGGCGGCGTTGGGCCGAAGCGCCTGTTACCTGTGCTGTTTTGATCTTTGTTCTTTGTTCTAAATGTAGTTCCAAAAATGTTCAAGAAGTTCAATACAATTAAGGACAAAGCAGCCCATTTGTCTGGCACCCCACCCACAAATATCCACCCCCTCCATCACCAAAGTAGAACATAGAACATAGAATGTTACAGCACAAACAGGCCCTTTGGCCCACAAGTTGCACCGATCATATTGTTACCTACTAGGCTTACCTATACCCCTTCATCCTATTAACATAGAACATAGAACATTACAGCACAGTACAGGCCCTTCGGCCCTTGATGTTGCGCCGGCCAGTGGACCCTCTAACCTAAACTATTCCAATATCATCCATATGCCTATCCACCGAACATTTGAATGCCCCCAAAGTAGGCGAGTCCACAACTGCTGCAGGCAGGGCATTCCACGCTCTCACCACCCTCTGTGTGAAGAAGTCCTATTAAGTAGGTTGGTCACGATGTGTACCATCTATAAGGTGCACTGCAGGAAGTCATCAAAAGTCTTTAGAAAGTATGTTCAAACCCATGAATTATACCACCTCAAAGGACAAAGGTAGCAGACACATGGGATCACCACCATGAGGAAGATCTCCTCCAAGCCTCATATTACCATTCTTTCACTTTCGCTGGATTGAAATTCTGAAACATTCCTGCAGCCCATTCCCTCCCAAACAACACAGTGATTCAAGAAGGAGGTTTCACCACTACCTTCTACGGATGAAGAAAGAACAGCTACAACAATGACATAACAACAATAATAGCATTAGTGGCTTTAAAATGGCTATTCTGGCTGAGAATTATGCATGCTGTGAATTTTGGTCATCTTATATTTAAAACCAGATGCAGGTCATAAAGTTGTTCTGAGTCAGGTATCTGCTCTGGGAAATATGATCTGAAGCTTCCTGTATTGACTAAATAAGGAAAATTGTTTACATTGACTCAGGCATCATGGCCTCGACTTTTATTGCCATTATGTGTAGTACCTGTCATGTGAAGTAAGTGTAATGGCATTGTTTGCAAATAATTTAATTGGATGTTTGCCCATATGATTGACTTCTGGTTACACAGATGGCTGGATGACAGAGAATCATCTAGAAGCAAATAAAGGATTTGTGGATATAAAACATTGCAGTCCTTTATTTGCCAGCAGCAACTCTATAGAGACTAACCATCTTAAGATATGTAACTTGAAGGATACTTGAGAGGAGATGTATTCTACAGTGAAGATATTTCTTGGTCAAGGTTTTTCCTAAACTCAGTAGTATGTATTTTCAGTTAAATAATAAAAAGTTAAAGTTAATGTTCAGTTGAGAGTTGATATTTAGTTAAGTGCTTAAAGTTCAGTAAGGGTTAATGAGTTGCAACTGTTTGTTTGAGTTGGTACCTGAAGAGTTAAATAAAGGGAGGAATTGTTGAATGAATTAAAGAGTTGATTACTGCTCTTGTTTCTCTCATAAAACTGGAACGCTTGCAAGGTGTTTAAATTAAAAGCTGAATCACACTTCTCAGGAACATTTAAGGCAGGGAATTTTATATCCTCTGGATAAATTAAGAAAAAAAGTAGCCTGTTTTCTTCTTAATTATCAGGGATTTTTTTTTCTTCCAAGAGACCTGCACTAATGCTGAAATGAAGTGGTTACCGGACTGTAAATTCAGCAGCACAATGGTGATTCATCTTCCAATTCTCCTGTGGGGAAAATGCCTTGTCTCCATTTGGTACCCCTCAGTGTAGCACATAATAATACAATTGAAATTCTCGAACTTGTGAAACAATCGACAGATCTGCTCAAGCCAAACTGTTTACTATAGCAAAGTTGTCAAGGTTAAGGGATCATGGGTGGCGCGGTAGCAAGAGTGGTTAGCACTGCTGCTTCACGGTGCCAGGGACCTGGGTTCGATTCTCAGCATGGGTCACTGTCTGTGTGGAGTTTGCATGTTCTCCCCATGTCTATGTGGGTTTCCTCCCACAGTCCAAAGATGTGCAGGTTAGGTCCATTGGCCATGCTAAAATTGTTTCTTAGTGTCATAGGTTACAGGGATTGATGGGTAAATGTGTAGGGATATGGGGCTAAGGCCTGGGTGCGATTGTGGTTGGTGCAGATTCAATGGGCCAAATACATCAGAACACTGCCATCTTCAGATTCCCCTAAAAACCATACACCATCCTGACTACAAACTGAATAATGCTATTTATTCACTTTCACTGGGTCAAAATCCTGGGATTCCCTCCACAACAGTACTGTGGGTGTGCCCACGGACAAATGTGAGGTAATGCATTTCAGAAGGTCTTATACAGATAAGAAATATACAGAAAATGGCAGAACCCTTAATATTGATAGGCAAAGGGATGTGGGTGTATAGGTACACAGGTCATGAAAGTGGCAGTGCAGGTGGAGAAGATAGTCAAGAAGGCATACTTCATGCTTGCCTTCATCGACCGGAGCATTGAATTTAAAAGTTGGCAAGTCATGTTACAGCTTTATAGAGCCTTAGTTAGGCCGCACTTGGAATATAGTGTTCAATTCTGGTTGCCACACTACCAGAAGGATATGGAGGCTTTGGAAACGGTACCAAAAAGATTTACCAGGATGTTGCCTGGTATGGAGGTCATTAGCTATAAGGAGAGGTTGGAGAAACTTGGTTTGTTCTCACTGGAATGATGAAGGTTGAGGGGAGACCTGATAGAAATCTATGAGATTATGAAAGACACAGACAGACTGGATAGTCAGAAGCTTTTTCCCAGGGTGAAAGAGTCAATTACGAGGGAACATGGGTTTAAGGTGTGAAGGGCAAGGTTAAAAGGAGATGTATGAGGCAGATTTTTTACGTAAAGGGTAGTAGACACCTGGAACTCGCTGCCAGGGAGATAGTGGAAGCAGATACAGTAGTGACTTTTAAGGGGCATGTTGACAAATTCATGTATAGGATGGGAGTAGAGGGATATGGTCTCTGGAAGAGTACAGGGTTTTAGTTCAGTCGGGCAGCACAGTCGGTGCAGGCTCGGAAGGCCGAAGGGCCTGTTCCTGTGTTGTAATTTTCTTTGTTCTTTGACTGTAGCAGTTCATGAGCTGCTTCAATACTATTTCACAAAAGTAAATAGGGCTGGGAAATAATACAGCAAATGATACAGCAATCCCATGAAAAAAAATTCAATGGGTTCAAGGAACAACTGAATGCACTTCTAAAACCAAAAGATTTGGGGAGGATAGACCTCTTTTAATGAATGGACTTGTTTAGCCTTATTATTTTTCTCTGCTCTGTAAAATTCTTGTGTCTTTTTGCAAAGAAATCTAAGATCAGGAACTATGAAATTGAATCAAGGCACCATTTTCCTATTGCTTCATTTAATTATGCAGAATTTAATTATCAGCAAAGTCACTGCTCTTACCTCTTCACATGTGTTTGTGCCAAGGTAGACAGTGAATACATTAGTTGTCACTAAGATATTAATGCATCCTCCATTGAAAAAATAACGATTCCCATCAAAGGTTGTAATATATTGATTTCCACTGACTGAGCAAATCACTGAATGGAGAGAGAATAAATACATTGTGACTGATATCAAATATAAAGCAATTAGATAACTGCAAAGCCTGACATCTGAATTAGAACAGAAATTCCTGGAAATTCACAACTCTGTCTTCTAAAAGAGATACATTATAGAATATAGTAACTGGGCAGGATCTTTCATTGTGAAGTATAAGTTTTGTGGCAGATGTGATTTCCATTAGAGAACTGAACAGTTCAACATATATGATTTTGTGCTGCTTAGCTCATTGTGCAAAAGAATGGTGAGTTTCATAACAGGAGCAGACAGGAAATCAACCCCCTCACTTCAAAAGTCCAAGTGCCCAATTTAAAGGGCAACCAAACAGCCATTCATTTACTACAGGCCAGGAGGTTGAGGCTACTCATCCAGGATGTTACAGAAACACAGACAGAATGTGGCCTTGCAGTCCAGCAATGTCACCCCGCAGGGGTTAGCATGTGTATGGTCCAGCACGGAGACAATGAATAGTGCAGGAAGAGGATGAATAAACAGCTGCATTCTGCCAGGGCAAGAGCACTATTTATTCATTGTTGAAACTAATATGGCAAGGGGATGGGAACTGATGCAGGAGGTCAGACAGAAGTAAAGTGGGTACAGGAACAAAAGGCACGAAAGAAAAAATGGAAGGCAGAGAAACTAAAGACAAATATCAAAAAGGGCCACTTTACTTCATAATTCTAAGCAGGCAATAAATGCCAAAAAAAACCAAGCCTGAAGGTCATGTCTCAATGCAAGGAACATTTGTAACAAGGCGGCTGAATTAACTGCACAGATCGTCATTAATGGATATGACGTAATTGGGATCAAGGAGATCCAGGTTCAAGGTGACCAGGGATGGGAACTCAACATCCAGGGATATTCAATATTTAGGAAAGATAGACGGAAAGAAAAGGGGGTAGGGTATCATTGATGCTAAAGCGGAGATTAATGTAATAGTGAGGAATGACATTAGCCTGGATGATGTGGAGTTTGTATGAATGGAGCTGCAGAACAACAAAAAACAAGTGGGAGTTGTGTACAGACTACCAAACAGTAGTAGTGAGATTGGGTTTGGCATCAAGCAGGAAATTAAAGATGCGTGCAGTAAGGGTACAGCAGTTATTATGAGTGATTCAATTTGCATATTGATTGGGCTCACCAAACTGGTAATAATGCGATGGAGGATTTCCAGGAATGTATAAGGGACAGTTTAATCCTCCATTATATCAAGGAATCAGCTAGAGAACAAGCCATCCTAGACTGGGTATTGTGTAATAGAGAGGATTCATGAGCAACCTTGCACGAGATCCTTTGGGAAAGAATGACCATAATATAGAACATAGAACACAGAACTCTACAGCATAAACAGGCCCTTCGGCCCATAAGTTGCGCCTATCATACCCATACCTACCAGGCCTATCTATAACTCTCAATCCCATTAAATCCCATGTACTCATCCAGAGGTCTTTAAAAGATCCCAGCGAGTTCACCTCTACCACCACCTATGACAGCCGATTCCATTCACTCACCACCCTCTGAGTAATAATTTTATCCCTAACATCTACTCTACCTACTCCCCAGTACCTTAAACCTGCATCCCCTCATAGCGACCATTTCAGCCCTGGGAAATAGCCTCCCAGAATTCACCCTATCTATTCCTCTCAATATCTTATAAACCTCTATCAGGGCGCCTCTCAATCTTCGTCTCTCCAGGGAGAAGAGACCTAGCTCCCTCAACCTATCCTCCCAATGACATGCCTCCCATCCAGGCAACATTCTTGTAAATCTCCTCTGCACCCTCTCGATAGCTTCCATATCCTTCTTGTAGTGAGGCAACCAGAACTGTGCACTGTACTCTAAGTGGGGTCTGACAATATAAGAAATAGGAGCAGGAGTAGGTCATACAGCCCCTCGAGCCTGCCCCGCCATTCAATAAGATCATGGCTGATCTGTAGTGGTTCAGTACCACTTTCCCACTTTCTCCATGTAACCCTTAATTCCCTTGTCAATTAAAAACCTATCCACTCTTGACTTGAACATATTCAGTGAGGAAGCCTTCACCACCTCATCAGGCAGAGAATTCCAAAGATTCACCACCCTTTGCGTGAAAAAACCCCTCCGCAACTCCGATCTGAACCGCCCCCCCCCCTAATGTTGAGGCTGTGCCCTCTAGTCCTGCTATCTTTGCTAAGTGGGAAGAGTCTCTCAACCTTTACCCTATCCATCCCCTTCATTATCTTATACGTCTCTATAAAATCCCCTCTCAGCCTTCTAAACTCCAAAGAGTACAAACCTAGCCTATTCAGTCTCTCCTCATAATCCAATGCCCTCATCTCCGGTATCAGCCTAGTAAACCTTCTCTGCACCCCCTCCAAGGCCAATATATCCTTCTTTTATAAGATAAGGGTTTTATAAAGTTAGAATATTGAACATAGAACAAACAGTACAAACAGGCCCTTCTGCTCAGAAGTTGCGTCGATCATACCCCTACCTACTAGGCCATAGGACTACCTGTAACTCCCAATCCCATTTAACCCCATGTACTCATCCAGAAGTCTCTTAAAAGACCCCAGCAAGTTTGCGTCCACCACCACCAGTGGCAGCTGATTCCATTCACTCACTACCCTCTGAGTGCAAAACTTACCCCTGACTTGCTGCCCACCATCTTAAACCTGTGTCCTCTCGTAGTGACTTTTTCAGTTCTGGGAAATAGCCTCAGAGAATCCACCCTATCTATTCCTCTCAACATTTTATAAACCTCTATCAGGTCACCTCTCAATCTTCATCTCTCCAGGCTGAAGAGACCTAGCTCCCTCAACCTATCTTCATAGGGCATGCCTCCCAATCCAGGCAACATTTTTGTAAATCTCCTGTGCACTCTCATCCTTCCTACAGTGAGGCAACCAGAACTACACACAATACTCCAAGTGGGGTCTGACAAGGGTCTTATAAAGTTGCAGCATTATCTCCTGATTCTTAAACTCAATGAAGGCCATATGCCTTCTTGACCACATCCTCCACCTGCAAGGTCAATTTTACAGTCTTATGGACTCGGACCCCAAGATCCTTCTGCTCCTCAACACTGCTAAGACTAAAGTTGCAGCATTATCTCCCAACTCCTAAACTCAATGCTTTGATTAATGAAGGCTAGCACACCATAGCTGTTTTAACCACGTCCTCCACCTACGAGGCTGATTTAAGAGTCCTATAGACCTAGACCTCAAGGTTCTTCTGTTCCTCAACACTGCTAAGAGTCCTACCCTTGATATTAATATACTTCATTAAGATGGAGAGTAAGACAGTTAAGTCTGAGACTAAGGTCCTGAACTTGAGGAAAGCTAACTTTGATAGTATGACACATGGATTGGCTTGGACAAGCTGGCAAAATACAAAAGTGGTTGGTAGTGGATAGGCAATGGCAGACATTTAAAAAGCACATGGCTGAATTTCAACAACTGTACATCCCTGTCTGGTATTTGAGTAAAATGGGCAAGGTGGTTCATCTGTGGCTAACAACGGAAATCAGAGGTAGTGTTAGAGACAGAGAGGAGGCTTATATTTTGTCCACAAAACAGCAAACCCGAGGACTTGGGGAAATTAAAAATCCAGCAGAGGGGACAAAGAGTTTAATTTGGAAGGGGAAAATAGAATCCAAGAGTAGATTTGCAGAAAACATAAAAACTGAGAGAGAGTAGGGCCTCTCAAGAATCAAGGATCAAGGAGAAAAACATGGATGTTAGGGAACTTATGGAAATAAATAGTGATGTCTTGAGGAATGCACATATTACAGACAAGAGGTGTTGGAAGTTTTAAAACATATCAAGGTAGATAAATCTCTGGGACCTGATGAGTATAGAACATATAGAACATAGAGCATAGTATATCCCAGGATATTGTGGGAGGCTAGGGAGGAAATTGCAGGTCCCCTAGCAGAGATGCTTGAATCATTGATAGTCACAGGTGAGGTGCTTGAAGATTGGAGAGTGGTAAATGTTATGCCTTTGTTTAAAAAGGGCTGCAGGGAAAAGCCTGGGAACTACAGGCCAGTGAGCCTCACATCTGTGGTGGGTAAATTGTTGGAAGGCATTTTGAGAGACAGGATCTAGAAGCATGTAGAGATGCAAAGACAGTCAGAATGGCTTTGTGAGTGCAAAATTATGTCTCACAAATCTGATTGAGTTTTTTAAAGAACAAAGATCAATACAGCACAGGAAACAGGCCCTTTGGCGTTCCAAGCCTGTGCCGCTATTGGTCCAACTAGACCATTCTTCTGTATCGCTCCATTCCCTGTCTGCTCATGCTACTATCCAGATAAGCCTTAAAAGATCCCAGCGTGTCCACCTCCACCATGCTGCTTGACAGTGCATTCCAATCCCCCACCACCCTCTGTATAAAATACATCCCTCTGATATCTGAGTTAAACCTCACCCCCCTCACATCGAACCTGTGACCCCTCGTATTTGTCACCTCCAACCTGCGGAAAAGCTTCCCTATCCACACTCCTCATAATTTTATATCGTCTATTAGGTCTCCCTTCATTCTCCATCTTTCTAAGGAGAACAACCCCAGTTTACCTAATCTCTCCTCATAGCTAAGGCAACATCCCAGTAAACCTTCCCTGCGCTCTCTCCAAAGCCTCCACGTCCTTCTGGTCATGCGGTAACCAGAACTGGACGCAGTACTCCAAATGTGGCCTAACCAATGTTCTATACAGCTGTAACATCAGATGCCAACTTTTATACTCCATCCTATAAAGGCAAGCATGCCATATGCCTTCTTCACCACCTTCTCCACCTGTGCTGCCACCTTCAAGGATCTGTGGACGGCACACCCAAGTCCCTCTGTGCATGTATACTCTTGATAGTTGTGCCATTTATTGTACAGCTCCCCCCTGTATTAGTCCTACCAAAATGCATCACTTCACATTTATCTGGATTAAATTTTATCTGCCATTTCTCTGCCCAATTTTCCAGCCTATCTATATACTGCTGCATTCTCCGACAGTGTTCATAGCTATCCGCAAGTTCAGCCATCTTCCGTCATCCGCAAACTTACTAATCAGACCAGTTACATCTTCTTCCAAATCATTTATATATATATCACAAATAGCAAAGGTCCCAGTACAAGCCCTGCAGAACACCACTGGTCACAGACCTCCAGCTGGAAAAAGACCCTTCGACTGCTACCCTCTGTCTCCTGTGGCCAAGCCAGTTCTCTACCCATCTAGCCATCTCTCCTTTTATCCCATGAGATTTAACCTTTTGCACCAACCTGCCATGAGGGACATTGTCAAATGCTTTACTAAAATCCATATAGATGACATCCCCAGCTCTACTCTCGTCAACCATTTTTATCACCTCCTCAAAAAACTCCACCAAATTTGTGAGACATGACCTCCCTCTTACAAAACCATGCTATCACTAATGAGATTAGTCCGTTCTAAATGTGCATACATCCTATCTCTAAGAATCCTCTCCAACAATTTCCCTACTACGCACGTCAAGCTCACTGGCCTATAATTACCCAGGTTATCCTTGCTTTCCTTAAATAACAGTCCCACATTCGCTATCCTCCAATCCTCAGGGACCTCACCTATGTCCAATGAAGAGACAAAGATCTCTGTCAGAGGCCCAGCAATTTCATCTCTTGTCTCTGTGAGCAGTTTAGGAAAGATGCCATCAAGCTCTGGGGATTTGTCAGTTTTAATGTTCCCTAAAAAAACCTAACACTTCCTCCCTTGTAATGGAGATTCTCTCTAACAGGTCAACACTTCCCTCTGAGACACTCCCAGTCAACACGTCCCTCTCCTTTGTGAATACTGATGCAAAGTGTTCATTTAGGATCTCCCTCACCTCTTTGGACTCTAAGCATAATTCTCCTTTGTCCCTGAGAAGTCCCATTTTTTTCCCTGAGAATTCTTTTTTTTCCTGTCTCATGAATAAAATGCCTTAGCATTATCCTTAATCCTGTCTGCCAAGGACATTTCATGACCCCTTTTTGCCCTTCTAACTCCCCGTTTGAATTTTTTCCTACTTTCTCTATATTCCTCCAGTGTTCTGTCTGTTTTTAGCTGCCTGGACCTTACGTACTCCTCTCTTTTAGTTTTGATCAGTTCCTCAATTTCCCTGGTTATCCATGGCTCTCGAATCTACTTTTCCTATCTTTTCTTTTTACATGCACATGCCTGTCCTGCAGCCCCATCAACTGCTCCTTCAAAGACTCCCGCATGTCAGATGTGGATTTACCCTCAAACAATATCTCCCAATCAACAGCCACCAATTCCTGCCTAATCCAGCTATAGTTAGCCTTCCTCCAATTCAGCATCTTACCCATAGGACAACACTCATCCATTTCCATTACTACCCTAATGTTAATAGAACTGTGGTCACTATTTGCCCCACGTTCCCCTACTGAAACTTTGACAACCTGACTGCGCTCATTTCCCAGTACCAGGTCCAGTATAGCCCCCTCTCTAGTTGAGCTACCTACATATTGTTCCAAGAATCTTCCAGTACGCATTTTAAAAATTCCTCTCCATCCCGACCCCCAGCCCTAAGCACTTTACAGTCTTTACCAGGGAAATTAAAATCTCCCACTACAACAACCCTATTTTTTCTGCACCTATCCAGAATCTCCTTACATATCCTTTCCTTCATTTCCCATGGGCTGTTGGGAGGCCTGTCGTATACCCCCAGCATAGTGATTGCACCCTTCCTATTTCTGAGCTCCACTCACAGTGACTCATTACATGACCCCTCTAAACTATCCACCCTCTGCATTGCTGTAATATGCTCCCTAACTAATATTGCTACTCCCCTCCTCTTTTAGGCCCTCCTCTGTCTCGCCTAAAACACTTATATCCTGGAATATTCAGCTGCTGTCTTGTCCTTCTTTTAACTAAGTCTCCGTCACCGTAACCACATCCAAATTTCGTGTAAGCATTAAGGCCCTAAGTTTGTCTGTCTTACCTGTTACGCTCCTCACATTGAAGCAGATGCACTCCAGGCCCACTTAGGTCATTCTCCTCCAGAATGCTCTTCTTCTTAGCTAGCCTTGTCTGGCCCCAAGCTCGTCATGTAGAGATGTCGGCGTTGGACTGGGGTAAACACAGTAAGAGGTCTGACAACACCAGTTTTAAATCCAACTGATTTATCTGGTCAGACCAGAACATCTCATTCGCCTGAAGAAGGCTATAATAGCCGAAAGGTTGCGAGTTTACTATCAAATAAATCGGTTGGATTTAAAACTGGTGTTGTCAGACCTCTTACTGTGTTTACCCAAGCTCGTCCCCAGCTTCTGTGCTTACTGACCCTACTGTTTTGATCCCCACCCTCCCACCACATTAGTTTAAACCCTCCTGAAACATTCTAGCAAAACTTCCAGCCAGAACATTCCAGTTCGGGCGTAACCCGTCCTTCTTGTACAGGTGCCATCCTCTCTTGAAGACTTCCCAGTGATCCATGAATTTGAAACCCTCTCTTCTGCACCAGTCCTTTAGTCACTCATTCAATTGTACAATCTCCCTGTTCCTAGCCTCACTGGCACTAGGCACTGGGAGCAGTCCAGAGATTGCTATCCTAGAGGCCTTACTTTTCAGTCTAGCACCCAACTCCCTGAATTCCTCTCGTGGGATCCCCCTGCTCTTTCTATCTTCATCATTTTCACCAGCGTGTACAATGACATCTGTTTGATTACCTTCCCTTTTTAATATGCTTCCTATCCGCTCAGAGACATCGAGAATCTCGGCACCGGGGAGGCAGATTACCATCCTGGAGTCTCATTCGCGCCCACAGAACCACCTGTCCGTGCCTCTAACCATCGCATCCCCCACCACTATTGTTCTCTTAATCCTCCTCTTTCCCTTCTGGGCCACGGAGCCTGACTCCGTGCCAGCAATCTGGTCATTGTGGTTTACGCCTGTAAGCCACAAGGGGTAACCAAGAAGTAGATGAGGGCAGTGCAGTTGATGTTGTCTACATGGACTTTCGCAAGGCCTTTGACAAGGTACCGCATAGTAGGATGCTGCATTAGGTTAAATCTCACAGGATCCAGGGTGATGTATTTAAATGAATACAAAACTGGCTTGATGTCAGAAGCTAAAGGGTTGTTGTAGAGAGTTGTTTTTCAGCGATGTGACCAGCGATGTGCATCAGGGGTCATTGCTGGGTCCACTGTTATTTGTCATTTATATTGATGATTTGGATGAGAATATAGGAGATATGCTGAATATGTCTGCAGATGACACTAAGGTTGGTGACATAGTGGACACTGAAAGAGATTATCAATTAATAGAGTCATAGAATCATAGAGATTTACAGCATAAAATAGGTCTTTTCCCCCAACTTTGGCCCAACATGCCGCCCTTTCTCTTTAAAATCACTAAACTAATCCCAATTGGTGCATTTGGCCCTCTATACCCATGTAACTAAATGCTTTTTAAAAGATAGAATTATACCTGCCACCACTTCTCACTCTGGCAGCTTGTTCCAAACATTCACCACTCTCTGTGTGAAAAGAATTGCCCCTCTGGACACTTTTGTATCTCTCCCGTCTTACCTGCAACCTATGTCCTCTAGTTTTAGACTCCCCTACCTTTGGGAAAAGATATTGGGTATCTACCTTGTCAATTATTTTATAGACTTCTCCAAGGTCACCCCTCAACCCCCTACGCTCCAGAGAAAAAGTCCCAGTCTATTCTGCCTCTTCATATAATTCATCAAATCCCAGTAGCATTCTAGCAGATCTCCAGTTGCAATGGGATCTTGATCAATTGGGCCAGTGGACTGATGAATGGCAGATGGAGTTTAATTTAGATAAACATGAGGTAATGCATTTTGATAGATTGAACTAGGGCAAGACTTACTCAATTAATGCTCGGGCATTGCGGAGAGTTATGGAACAAAGAAATCTCGGTGTACAGGTTCATAGCTCCTTGAAAGTGGAGTCACAGGTGAAAAGGGCACTCACTATGCTTTGTCTTATTGGTCAGAGCATTGAATGCAGGATTTGGGACGTCTTATTGAAGTTGTACAAGACATTGGTAAGACCACACTTGGAATATGTATACAGTTCTGGTCATCCTGTTATAGAAAGAATATTATTAAATTAGAAAGAATGCAGAAGAGATTTACTAGGACGCTACTGGAACTTGATGGTTTGAGTTATAAGGAGAGGCTTGATAACCTGGGACTTTTTTCTGTGGAACGCAGAAAGCTGAGGGGTGAACTTATAGAGGCCTATAAAATAATGGAGGGCATAAATCAGCTAGTCAATATCTTTTCCCAAAGATAGGGGAGTCTAAAACTAGAAGGCATAGGTTTAAGGTGAGAGGGTAGAGATACAAAAGGATCCAGAGATTTTTCACATAGATGATTGTGAATTTCTGGAACAGGCTGCCAAAGGTAGTTGTAAAGGTGGATACAATTTTGACTTTTAAAAAGCATTTAGATAGTTACATGGGTACGTTGGACAGAGAGGGATATGGGCCAAATGTGGGCAATTGGGACTAGCTTTGGGGTTAAAAAGGGTGACGTGGACAATTTGGGCGAAAGGGCCTATTTCCATGCTGTAAACTTCTATGATTCTATGACTATGACTCTAGTGGATTCCAGTGGACTAGAGGATAACTAATGTAATCCCACTTTTTAAAAAAGGAGGGAGAGAGAAAACTGGGAATTATAGATCGGTTAGCCTGACATCAATAGTGGGGGAAATGCTGGGTCAATTATTAGAACACAGATCATAAAACACTACAGCACAAAGGGGCCCTTCAAGCCACAAGTTGTGCCGATCATATTAGTACCTACCAGGCCATAGAACTATCTGTAACTCCCAATCCCATTAAATCCCATGTACTCATCCAGAAGTCTCTTAAAAGACTCCAGCAAGTTCGCCTCTACCACCACTGACGGCAGTCAATTCCATTCACTCACCACCCTCTGAGTGAAAAACTTAGCTCTAATATCTCCTCTGTACTTGTCCCCCAGCATCTTAAACCTGTGTCCTCTCGTAGCGACCATTTCAGCCCTGGGAAATAGCCTCCAAGAATCCACCCTATCTATTCCTCTCAAAATCTTATAAACCTCTATCAGGTTGCCTCTCAACCTTCGTTTCTCCAGGGAGAAGAGACCTAGCTCTCTCAACCTATCTTCATAAGGCATGCCCCCCAATCCAGGCAACATCCTTGTAAATCTCCTCTCACTCTCTCAATAGCTTCTACATCCTTCCTGTAGTGAGGCGACCAGAACTGCGCACAATACTCCAAGGAGGGTCTGACAAGGGTCTTATAAAGTTGCAGCATTACCTCCCGACTCCTAAACTCAATCCCTCGATTAATGAAGGCCAGTACACCATATGTGGCCTTCTTGACCACATCCTCCACTTGCAGGGCAGATTTAAGAGTCCTATGGACCCAGACCCCAAGATCCCTCTGCTCCTCAACACTGCCAAGACTCCTACCCTTGATATTATACTCCTTCATCCCACTGGTCCTGCCAAAATGGACCACCACACATTTATCCGCGTTCAAGTCCATCTGCCACTTCTCCATCCAGTCTTGCATCCTATCTATGTCTCGCTGCAACTTCAGACATACCTCCAGACTATCCACAACACCACCAACTTTCGTATCGTCAGCGAACTTACTAACCCATCCCTCCACTTTCTCATCCAGGTCATTTATGAAAATGACAAACAGCAAGGATCCTAGAACAGATCCCTGGGGCACTCCACTGGTGACTGATTTCCATGCAGAAAAATACCAATTCACAACTACTCTCTGCCTTCTGTAGGCAAGCCAGTTCTGGATCCACAAGGCCAAAGCCTCTTGTATCCCATGCCCTCTCACCTTCTCAAGAAGTCTTGCATGGGGGACATTATCAAACGCCTTGCTGAAATCCACGTAAACCACATCCACTGCTCTTCCTTCGTCAATGTGTTCAGTCACATTTTCGAAGAACTGGGCTCGTAAGGCACGATCTGCCCTTAACAAAGCCGTGTTGATTCTTTCTGATCATATCGAACTTCTCTAAATGCTCATAAATCCTATCTCTCAGAATCCTCTCCATCAACTTACTGACCACTGAGGTCAGACTCACTGCCGGTAATTGCCCGGGCTATCCCTGTTCCCCTTCTTGAAAACAGGCACCACATCCGCAATCCTCCAATCTTCCAGAACCTCTCCCATCTCCATCGACGACGCAAAGATCATCGCCAGGGGCTCTGCAATCACTTCCCTCACCTTCCACAGTAACCTGGGGTACATCCCATACTGACCCGGTGACTTATCTACCTTGATGGAATTTAACAGTTCCAACACCTCCTCTTTCTTAATGTCCACATACTCAATCTTTTCAGTTTGCCGCAATCCTGTAGTACAACCCCCAGATCACTTTCCACTGTGAATACTGAGGCAAAGTACTTATTAAGCACCTCTGCCATTTCTTCTGGTTCCACACAGACTTTTCCCCCTTCACCTTTTATAGGTCCTAACCCTTCTCTCCTCATCCTTTTACTCTTAACATATTTGTAGAATGCCTTGGGATTCTCCTTAATCCTACCCACTAAAGCCTTCTCGTGATCCCTTCTGGCTCTTCTAATTTTCTTTTTAAGTTCCCTTCTACAAGTCTTATATGCCTCTCGATCCTTAACATCCCCTAGCTCCCTGAACCTATTGTACAACTTTCTTTTCTTCCTAACTAGGTTCATCACAACCTTTATGCATCATGGTTCTCTCGACCTACCAAAACCTCCTTGTCTTACCGGAACGTTGTCGTGCAGAGCTCCAGACAAACATTCCTTGAAAATCCGCTACCTTCCTTCAGTACTTTTCCCCAAGAAAACCTCTTTCAAGTTTATGCTTCCAATTTCCTGCCTAATGATTTCATATTTCCCCCTACTCCAGATAAACACCTTCCTATTCTGTCTGATCCTATCTCTTTCCAATGCTATTGTGAAGGAGATAGAATTATGATCACCATTCCCGAGATGTTCTCCTACTGAGAGATGCGACACCTGTCCTGGTTCATTAGCCAGCACCAGTACCTCTCGTAGGCTTATCCACGTGCTGTGTCAGGAAGCCCTCCTGAACACACCTAACAAACTCCTCACCATCCGAACCCCTTACCCTTGGGATATTCCAGTCGATGTTTGGGAAATTAAAGATTCCCATCACGACAATTCTGTTATTTCTACATCTCTCTAGGATCTGTTTCCCTATCTGCTCCTCAACATCCCTGTCACTATTGGGTGGCCAGTAAAAAACACCCAGCAAAGTTTTCGACCCCTTGCTGTTCCTAACTTCCACCCACAGAGGCTCCGTAGACAGTCCCTCCACGGCATCCTCCTTCTCTACAGCTGTGACACTGTCCCTGGTCAACACTGCCATTCCCCCATTTCTTCTACCTCCCTCCCTGTCTTTCCTGAAGCATCTGAATCCTGGCACCTGAAGTACCCAGTCCTGTCCCTGAGATACCCAAGTCTATGTAATGGCCACCACATCACATTTCCAAGCAGCAATCCAGGCCCTGAGCTCATCCACTTTATTCACTACACTCCTGCTATTAAAATAGACACACCTCAGACCCTTAGTCTGGGCCCTTCCCTTCTCCATCACCTGTCTAACCTCCCCCTCATACTGTCTATAATCCTTCTCTACTTGGGAGCTCCCAGTCACCTCATTTTGATTCCTTCCCCCCAATCTTTCTAATTTAAAGTCCCTTCAGAAGCTCTAGCCAGCCTTCCCGCCAAGATATAGGTCCCCCTGGCATTTGAATGCCACCCGTCTTTATTGCAGGTCACACCTGCCCCTAAAGAGGTCCTAATGATCCAAGAACCGGAATCCCTGCTCCCTGCTCCAGTCTCTCAGCCATGCATTCACCCTCCACCTCATTCTATTCCTGCTCTCACTTTCCCGTGGCGCAGGCAGCAATCCTGAGATTACTACCTCTGCGTTCCTCTTTCTCAGCTACCTACCTAGTTCCTTATAATCCCTTTTCATGACCACTTTCCTCTTCCTACCTATGTCAGCAGTACCTATATGGACCACAACCTTTGACTTCTCCCTCTCCCCTTTCAAGATATCTGGGATGCGTCCAGAGACATCCCGGATCTCAGCTCTAGGGAGGCAGACCACCATCCGCGACTCCCGTCTGCATCCGCAAAAACGCCTGTCTGACCCCCTCATTATGGAGTCCCCTATTAATACAGCCCTTCTCTTCTCTTTACTTTTTGGAAGTACTGAATCGGGCTCAGCTCCAGAGATGTGGCTACTGCTGACTCCCCCAGGGTGAGCTGTCCCCTCCAGCAGTACACAGACACGAGTACTTGTTATGAAGGGGGACATCCCCCGGGGTGCTCTCCATCACACCAGCTTTCCCCTTCCTAACAGTTACCCACTTGTCTTCCTCCCGTTGCCCTGGTGTGACCACTTGCTGGTAGTTCCTGTCAATTGCCTCTTCATTCTCTCTAATAGACGAAGGTCCTCGAGCTGCAGTTCCAATTCCTTAACCCGGTCCCTTAGGATCCGCAGCTCCTCACACTGAGCACAAATATGGCGTCTGGGAGACCAGAAGCTTCGAGGATCTCCCACATATTGCAGTCATTGCATATTAAGATGTAATAACTGAGTATTTGGAAAACAGTAATAGGATGGCCCAAGTCAGCATGGATTTACTAAAGGAAAATTGTGCTTGACAAATATTCTGGAATTTTTGAGGATGAGAGAGTAGAGTGGGTAAGGATGAACCAGTGGATGTTGTGTATCTGCACTTTCAAAAGGCTTTTGACATGTTGCTACACAAGTCATTAGTGAACAAAATTACAGCTCATGGTATTGGGTGTAATTTATTGATGTGGATAAAGAGTGGTTGACAGACAGGAAGCAGAGGGTAGAAATAAACGTGAGTAGTGAGGCAGTAGGTAGTGGGGTACCACAGGGTTCAGAGTTAGGACCCCAGCTATTCATAATATATATTAATGATTTGGATGAAGGAATTGAATGCAATTTCTCCAAGTTTGCAGACAACACTAAAGTGGGTGGCTGTGTCTGCTGTGAAGAGGATGTTAAGAAGTTTCAGGGTGACTTGGACAGGATGGCTGAGTGGCAAATACTTGGAAAATGCAACATAATGTGATAAATGTGCAGTTATTCATTTTGGTGGCAAAAACAGGAAATAAAATTATTATTTGAATGGTGATAAGTTAGAAAAAGGGGAAGTGCAATGTGACTTGGGTGTCATGTTGGAACAGTCGCTGAAGGTTGGCATGCAGAATAAGTAGGCAGTAAAGAAAGCTAATGGCATGCTGACCTGCATAGCAAGAGGATTTGCGTATGGAAGTAAAGAGGGAGCTGGGCATGGCCCTTGCAGCTAAAGGGATCAAGAAGTATGGGAAGAAAGAGGGTGTGGGATACCGAAAGTGCATGATCAACCATAATCATATTGAATGGTAATGTTGGCTCGAAAGCCTCCTCCTGCACCTATTTGTTATGGTTCTATGTTTCATTGCAAACTGTCACTCTGCCAGTGACCCCATTGCCTCCAGCAGGTCAGGCCAAGGAGTTCACACCTGCCCTGAGTAGAAGATGCGTAACCAGCTGAGACTTTCTAGGCCTCAAGCCACCAGAGGACACCAGCTGAAGTCCTTACCACCATCAAGGCATAGTAGTTAGCAGGCTGCCTCTACCCAAGTGAGGGCTGCAGCTAGATGTAGCAATAGGCAAAGAAAAATCACAAAGTATTGAAAGACACAGGTGGTGTGGATATACAATCATTGTATATAGTTTCAATATTTGTAAATATATTTTAGGTTTATTTCTTAGTGTCAAAAGTTTGGCTTACATTAACACTGCAATGAAGTTACTGTGAAAATCCCTGAATCACCATAATCTGGTGCCTGTTTGGGTACACTGAGAGAGAATTTAGCATGGCCAATGCACCTAACCAGCATGTCTTTCAGACTTTGGGAGGAAATCAGAGCACCCGGAGGAAACCCAAGCAGACACAGGGACAATGTGCAAACTCCACACAGACTATGATCCAAGCCAGAAATCAAGCCCGGGTCTCTGTGTTTTATGGCAGCAATGCTAACTACTGTGCCACTGTGTTCCTTTGTCTGCTGAATTATATCTTAATGTTAGTTGTTTCAATGGTCACAACCATTTAAGGATCTGGAATATAGGCTCTTAACAGTGTTTAATTGTGAGCTCATATTGATTTCTCAATAATTCTACAAGTTTCAGCACTAATCATCAATTGTCTGTGCACTGCCTGCACAAATCATACAAGGTATTAATGCAGCTCACCATATTCCGATCTTTGAAAATATGTTCATCAGGGTCTTTGCATTGTGTGCTGATAAGTCATAGAGGTGATTGAGGTTTACAGCATGAAAACAGGCCATTTGGCCTTTTGTATGTGCCGCTTTTCTTTAAATCACTCAGCTTGTCCCAGTTGTCTGTGCTTGGCCCATATTCCTCCATACCCATCTTATCCATGTAACTGTCTAAATACTTTTTAAAAGACAAAATTATACATGTCTCTACTACTGCCTCTGGCAGCTTGTTCACTCACTGCCCTTGTGTGTGAAAAAAATGCCCCTCTGGACTCTTTTGTACCTCTCCCTTCTCACCTTAAATCTACGTCCTCTAGTTTTAGATTCCCCTACCTTTGGGAAAATATATTGACTATCTAATTGATTATGCCCCTCATTATTTTATACACCTCTATAAGTTCACATCAAAGCCTCCTCTACTCCAGGGAAAAAGGTCCCAGTCTATCCAGCCTCTTCTTATAACTCAAAACATTAAGACCTGATAGCATTCCAGTAAATCTTTTCTGCACACTTTCTAGTTTAATAATATAGAACATAGAACATAGAACATAGAACATTACAGCGCCTTCGAAGGTCGGCCTTCGATGTTGCGCCGACCAATTAGGAAAAAGCAATGACCCTCCAAACTAAACCATTCCCTTTTTGTCCATAAACTTATCTACTAACCTCTTAAACGCCACCAAACTTGGCGCATCTACAACTGCAGCAGGCAGGGCATTCCATACCCTCACCACCCTCTGGGTAAAGAACCTACCTCTGACATCCGTCCTATAACTACCACCCCTTAATTTAAATCTATGTCCCCTCGTGCTAGCTTTCTCCATCCTAGGAAAAAGGCTATCACTGTCCACCCTATCTAAACCTCTAATCATCTTATATGTTTCGATAAGGTCCCCTCTTAGCCGCCTCCTTTCTAACAAAAACAACCTCAAATCCCTCAGCTTCTCTTCATAAGACCTGCCCTCCATACCAGGCAACATCCTGGTAAACCTCCTCTGACCCTCTCCAATGCCTCCACATCTTTCTTATAATGAGGGGACCAGAACTGCACACAATACTCCAAGTGCGGCCGCACTAGAGTTTTGTACAGTTGCAACATGATGCTGCGGCTCCTAAATTCAATCCCCCTACCAATAAAAGCTAAGACTCTATATGCCTTCTTAACAACCTTATCGACTTGATTGCCAACTTTCAGGGATCTATGCACATATACACCAAGATCCCTCTGTTCATCAACACTATTAAGAGTCCTACCATTAGCCTATACTCTACACATTTGTTATTCCTGCCAAAGTGAATTACCTCACACTTTTCCGCATTAAACTCCATTTGCCACCTCTCGGCCTAGCTCTGCAACTTGTCCAAGTCTTTCTGCAAACTATAACACCCCTCTTCACTATCTACCACTCCTCCGACTTTGGTGTCATCCGCAAATTTACTAATCTATCCTTCTATACCCTCATCCAGATCATTTATAAAAATTACAAACAGCAGGTGCCCCAAAACAGATCCCTGAGGTACACCACTTGTAACCGAACTCCACGATGAATATCTTCCATCAACCACCACCCTCTGTCTTCTACCTGCTAGCTAATTCCTAATCCAATTAGTTAAATCACCCTCAATCCCATACATCTGCATTTTCTGCCTTCTTAGTTACCCCTTCAAAAAACTCAGTCAAATTCGTTAGACATGATTTTCTACTCACAAAGCCATGCTGACTGTCCCTAATCAGTGCTTGCCTCTCTAAATGTCTGTAGGTCCCATCTCTTAGAATACCTTCCAACAACTTACTCATTACAGACGTTAGGCACACTGGCCTGTATTTCCCAGCTCTTTCAAAGCAAAGGCACAACATTTGCTACCCTTCAATTTTCGAGCACCTTACCTATATCCTTTCTATAATAGGGTGACCAGAACTGTACACAATTTCCAGTTATGGTCTTACCAATCTCTTGTATAACTTCAACAAGACGTCCCAACTCCTGTATTCAATGTTCTGACCAATGAAACCAAACATGCTGAATGTCTTCATCATCACCCTGTCCATTGTGACTCCACTTTCAAGGATTTATGAATCTGTACGCCTAGATCTCTGTTCTGTAACTCTCCCCAATGCATTACCATTAACTGAGTAAGTCCTGCTCTGGTTCAATCTATCAAAATGCATTACCTCATATTTATCTAAATTAAACACCATCCATCAACTCACTGACCCAATTGATCAAGATCCCATTGCAATCCAAATAACCTTCTCCAGTGCCCATTAGTCTACCAATCTTGGTGTCATCTGCAAACTCACTAACCATGCCTTTTAAATTCTCATCCAAATCATTGATATAAATGACAAAAAAAACAGTGAACTCAGCATCGAACCCTGAGGTACACCACCGGTCACAGGCCTCCAGTCCTTTTTCAAACAACCCTCTACAACCATCCTCTGGGCTTCTGTCATCAAGATGTAGAGATGCCGGCATTGTCTGTTATCAAGTTAATTTTGTATCCATTTAGATATCTCACCCTGGATCCTGTGAGATTTAATCTAATGCAACAATCTACTATGTGGTACCTTGTCAAAGGCTTTGCTAAAGTCCAGGTAGACAATGTCGGCTGCACTGCCCTCATCTACCTTCTTGGTTACCCTTTCAACAAACTCAGTCAAATTCATTAGACATGATTTTCTACTCACAAAGCCATGCTGACTGTTCCTAATCAGTACTTGCCTATCTAAATGCCTGTAGATCCCATCTCTTAGAATTCCTTCCAACAATTTACTCATTACAGACGTTAGGCACACTAGCCTGTAGTTCCCAGCTCTTCCAAAGCAAAGGCACAACATTTGCTACCCTTCAATTTTTGAGCACCTTACCTATGGCTGTCAATGATTCAAATATATCTGCTGGGGGACCCACAATTTCCTCCCAGCTTCCTACAACCTCCTGGGACATGCTTTATCAGATCCCAGGGATTTATCTATCTTGATGCGCTTTAAGACATCCAGCACTTCCTACTCTGTAATATGTACACTCCCCAGGACATCATTATTTATTTTCCCAAGTACCCTAACGCCCATGCCTTTGTCAACAGTAAATATTGGTGAGAAATATTCATTTAGGATCTCACTCATCTCTTGTGGATCTGCACATAGTTGATCTTGTTGGTCCTAGTTATTCTTTTGTCCTCCATGTACTTCTGGAAACTCTTCGGATTCTCCTTTGCTTTATTTGCCAAAGCAATCTCATATCCCCCTTTTGCCCTCTTGATTACTCTCTGAACTCCACTCCAACACTTCCTATAATCTTCAAGGGATCTTAATTTGGAAGGAATTACAAGGGCTTCCTGGCATTGTACATCAGGAAACTTAATCCAACTCACGGAAAATCAGTCTCACAAATTTGATTAAGTTTTTCGAAGGGGTAACCAAGAAGTAGATAAGGGCAGTGCAGTTGATGTTGTCTAAATGGACTTTAGCAAGGCATTTGATAAGGTATTGCATCGTAGTTTGTTGCATAAGGTTAAATCTCACAGGATCCAGGGTGAGATATCTAAATGGATACAAAATTAGCTTCTTGACAGAAGTCAGAGGTTGGTTGTAGAGAGTTGTTTTTCAAACTGGAGGCTTGTGACCAGCAGTGTGCCTCAAGGATCAGCGCTAAGTCCACTGTTATTTGTCATTTATATTCATGATTCGAATGAGAATATAGGAGGCTTGGTTAGTAAGTTTGCAGATGACACAAAGATTGGTGGCATAATGGACAGTGAAGGAAGTTATCTCCAATTGCAAGGAATCTTGATCAATTGGCCAGTGGATTGGCGAATGGCAGATGGAGTTTAATTTAGACAAGTGCAAAGTGATGCATTTTGGTAGATTGAACCAGGACAGGACATAGTCAGTTAATGGTAGGGCACTGGAAAGAGTTACAGAACAGAGAGATTTAGGGGTACATGTTCATAGCTCCTTGAAAAAGGAGTCACAGGTGGACAAAGTGGTGAAGAAGGCATTCAGCATGCTTGGTTTCATTGATCAGAACATTGAATACAGGAGTTGGAATGTCTTGTTGAAGTTGTACAAGACATTGGTAAGGTCACACTTGGAATACTGTGTGCAATTCTAGTCACCTTATTATAGAAAGGGTATTATTAAACTAAAAGGAGTGCAGAAGAGATTTATAAGGTTGCTACTGGGACTTGATGGATTGAGATACAAAGAACAACAAAGAACAAAGAGCAACACAGCATGGGAAACAGGCCCTTCGGCTATAAGAAAAGGCTGGATACACTGGGACTTTTTTCTCTGGAGCATAGGAGGCTGAGAGGTGAGCTTATAGAAGCATATAAAATAATGAGGAACACAGATCAGCTAGATAGTCAATATCTTTCCCAAAGATAGGGGAGTTTAAAACTAGAAGGCACAGGTTTAAGGTGAGAGGGGAGAGATACAAGTGTTCAGAGGGGCAATTTTTTCACACAGAGGGTGGTGAATGACTGGAACAAGCTGCCAGAGGTAGCAGAAGAGATGGGAACAATTTTGTCTTTTAAAAAGCATTTAGATAGTTACATGGGTATGATGGGTATAGAGGGATATCAGCCAAATGTGGACAATTGGGATTAGCTTCGGGTTTTTAAAACAAAAGGGCAGCATGGATAAATTGGACCAAAGGATCTGTTTCCATGCTGTAAACCTCTATGACTCTATGAACTCAGCTTTAATGTCTTAAGGCAACAGTGTCCAACAGTTCATGCTATATTGGATCACTGTTGTTACGGCAAAATACTTAAAAAAAAAGAGATGTCCTTGACTGACAGCAACTGATTTCTGGGAGAATCATGCCTCATTCTGCTGGGTTGAGTGGAAACTATGCATCTCTCTGCTGCGAACCCTCTCCCTTTGCATCCACCCTTCCCACACACCCCACTCCATCCTCATCCACACATCCAGAAATAAGAAGGAAATGACAAGAATTGGAATTCCTGGAGAACTTAGACTCTGCTTGGGCAGTCATCTTCCTGTAGACTTTTAATTTTAGCCATCTTATCAAGTATCTTTGAAAAATCCTTATATATTTCTGCTTTCCCTCTACTTTCCAATCAATTACACTTTTAAATTTGTTCTGAATAATAGTTATTTCGCATAACAGGATTTGAAGATGGTATAAGCCCTACCTGGGCATTTTGACTCATTACAGTCCGTCTGTCCATCTTGGCATTTACTGCAATAAAGAAATCAACATAAGAACACCATGTTAGAAAAAAATCAAAAATATGTTTCTTGCAATCAAAATGTTGCATTGTTTCATTCTAAACAAAATGCTGTGTTGCCTTGATGTTTAAACGCACTTGCTGGGGTTTTGCTTTCTATTCTCCTATTTTTGTCAATTGTTCATTTATGGGATGTGGACATCATTGGCTAGTCTACCATTTATTGCCCATCCCTAATTTCCCTTAAGAAGGTGGTAGTGAGCTGTCTTACTGAATTGCTGTAATACTACAGTCCATCTGGTATAGATATATCTTCTATAGTCTTAAGAATGGAGTTCCAGGATTTTGAACCAGCATTAGTGAATGAGCGGCGATATAGTTCCAAGTCAAGATATTGTGTGACAGTACGGAACTGGAGGTGTTGGTGTTCCCAGGTGTCCGCCACCTTTTTCCTTCTAGATGATAGAAATTGCAGTATTGGAAGGTGCCATCAATGGAACCTTTGAGAGTTGTAACAGTGCAACTTTTAGATGGTACACTGGGTTGCTACTGCATCAATGTTGGAAGGATGTAATGTTGAAATAACGGATAGGGAGCAAATCAAGTGGGCTGCTTTGTCAAACTTCTTTAATGTTGTTGGACTGCACCCATCCAGGCAGGTAGAGATTATTGTGTTACACTTCTGCCATGTGCTATCTAAATGGAGGTCAGGCTTTGGGGAATTGAAAAGTGAGTTCCTCTCTGCAGAATTCCCAGTCTCTGACCTGCTCTTGTAGCCATGTTATTTATACTATGTTCAATTTCTAGTCATTATTTACCTTCTGGATGTTGATAGTGGGAGAATCAGTGATGATAGGATCATAAGACCATAAGATGGATGAACAGAAGTAGGCCATTTGGCCCATCGAGTCTGCTCCACCATTCAATAAGATCATGACTCATCTGAAATGATAATCCTCAATCCACTCTCCATAACCCTCAATTCCCTTATTGTTTAAAAGCTGTCTATCTCAGCCTTGAACATACTTAATGGCCAAACTTCTACAGCCCTCTGCAGTAAAGAATTCCACAGATTCATTACAGTCTAAGAGATCCTGAGTTTGGGTGACTGTCTGGGTGGAGTTTGCACATTCTCCCTGTGTCTGTTTGTGTTTCCTCAGGGTGCTCCAGTTTCCTCCCAGAGTCTAAAGATGCGCAGTTCAGGTGGGTTCACCAATATAAATTGCCCCTTAGTATCCCAAGATGTGTAGGTTCAGGAATTTAGCAGCATACGTGGGGATAAGGTATAGATAAGATGCTCTGTTGGAGAGTTGGCGCAAACTTGATGGGTTGAATGGCCTCCTTCTGTACTGCAAGCATTCTATAATTCTGCACTACATCTACTGGTTTCCTTTTATTACTACCTCAAAAAATTCTCATAAATTCCCCATCATGAAGCCATGCTGACTCTGCTTGATTCTGTAATTAATTTATAAAAGTTATACCATTCCAGCCTCTATAATGAACTCATAACATTTTCCCGATGACAGAGATTAAGCTAACTGTTTTTCTCTCCCTCTCTTTTTGAATAAGGGAGTTGGCAGTTTTCCAATTTTCCTTTCTAATTACCCTTATTTACATTGAATTGTTTCTGACCTAAGTTTCTCACTTTCAACCTGAATGCTAAACTCTATCAAGTTATGGTCACTGCTTGTTGGGTATCATTTATTTGAACAAAGAACAAAGAACAAAACAGCACAGGAAACAGGCCCTTCAGCCCAACAAGCCCACGCTGCCACCCCGATGTTCCCATCTCTACCTGTGATCCCTGTCCATGTTTATAGATCTATGGATTAAAAACCAAATTTGAGACAATTTAGGGAGAATTTGTTTTGTCAATTAGCCTAAGAGCACATCTTTGGGATGTGGGAGGAAACCGAAGCTCCCGGAGAAAACCCACGCAAGCACGGGGAGAATGCGCAAACTCCCAGAGACACAGGCCCAAATCCATGTATCTGCACAGCACAGCGATAGTCACTGAGCTGTCGTGTTGCCCATCAGATGGTCCAGGTCAAGCATACACTAACAATGTGAAGCAGTAGGATATTCTCGAGAAAGATCCAAGAGCAGTCCTCTCATGACCCATTGCGTGTATGCCCCTTGTTAGACAACAAGGTGGACCAAAGCACCTGTAGGATAAAAACAAGTACATCAATATCATCATCTATTTACACACTTTCCAGGGACTCCCAAGGCTCATGATCCCTATTTTAAATCAGTTTTCTATACCCCTCCATTCCCATTCTGATCATGTGCCCATCTAAGCATTTCTTAAATAACTCCAGAGTACCTGCTTTCACCACTTTACTTAGAACATAGAACAATACAGCACAAACAGGCCCTTTGGCCCACGAGTTGCACCAATCACATCTACCAATCCACAGACCTATCTATAACCCCCTATCCTATTCTTTTCCATATACTCACCCAGAAGTCTCTTAAAAGACCCCACTGAGTTTGCCTCAACAACCTGACTACACATTATAGAACATAGAACATAGAACATTACAGCACAGAACAGGCCCTTCGGCCTTCGATGTTGCGCCGACCAATATAAAAAGCAATGCCCCTCCAAACTAAACCATTCCCTTCTCTTCCAGATACTTATCAACTAACCTCTTAAACGCCACCAAACTTGGCGCATCTACAACTGCTGCAGGCAGGGCATTCCACTCCCGAACCACCCTTTGGGTAAGGAACCTACCTCTGATATCCGTCCTATAACTATCACCCCTTAATTTAAAGCTGTGTCCTGCCAATTATTCCTGCCAATGGACCACTACACATTTATCCGCGTTGAAGTCTATCTGCCACTTCTCTGCCCAGTCTTGCATCTTGTCTATGTCCCGCTGCAAAGTTTGGCATCCCTCCAGACCATCCACAACACCACCGATCTTTGTATTACTCTGAGATGATTCATTAAACTTGACTCATTGCACATGATCAGATCTAAAATCTGATCTCTGATTGCATTGGCAATATAAAATAAAAGCAAACTAATGCAGATGCTGAAGTCTGAAACTAAACAGAAAATGCTGGAAAATCTCAACAGGAATAGATAGGGTGGACTCTCAGAGACTATTACCCCGAGCTGAAATGGTCACTACGAGAGGACACAGATTTAAGGTGCAGGGAAGAAGCAAATACAAAGGAGATGTCAGGGGTAGGTTTTTCACTCAGAGGGTGATGAGTGAATGGAACCGACTGCCGTCGAAGGTTGTTGAGGCAAACTCACTGGGGTCTTTTAAAAGACTTCTGGATGAGTATATGGAAAAGAATAGGATAGGGGGTTATAGATAGGTTTATGGATTGGTAGATGTGATCAGCGCAACTTGTGGGCCGAAGAGACTGTTTGTGCTGTATTGTTCTATGTTCTAAGTTCTATGTTCTAGGTCTCACAGCATCTGTGGAGAAAGAAAAGAGCTCATGTTCTGGGGGCGGGGAGGGGGGATATAATCTTTTCAGAAAATTTCTGAGTGCTGAATGAACATTTTTAGGAGAGCTCCCAAATAAATTTCTATGGCATTTGAAAAAAATTAGGCAAAATGTGATTCTTGCTGGTAGGTGGGCAGAAGCTATTCACGCTGGAAAGCCAGCTGCTGACTCTAGGGGTAACATTACACATGTGTCCCAATCTCCTAGCGCAGTGTACTGTCACTCCACCCCACTCTTTCTTACATCCCCTTCCACACGCCCTTCCCAGATATTGTACCCGCTAAACATCACTCCTTTGTTTTGATTTCCTCTCCATCACTGGCCCAGTCCCTCCACCCCAACTGATCACTGGCCTCAACCTCTCCCCACCTTGCCCCGCCCTCAGCCAATCACTGGCTCCGTTCACTCAGCACCATTCAGCTTATACCCAATGGACAGTACACACTTCGACCTCCCCACCATTGTCTGCCTCCATTTAAGGGGCCAGTCCCTTCAAGCCCCTGCCCTCCCCTTAGGCCCTACCCCTCACCCCCCTCACCCCCTCCCCCCAACTGCCCAAACTACTCAGGGGCTTCAATGACTTCCGCTCCCACTGGCAAAGCCATCATGTCAGCTCCCCATTGGTGGGGGCCAGGCCTGATCCTAGCCAGTGAGAACCTTCACTTGCAAGATCGTTAAGTTAAGTGAGCATGGGCAATTGTGTCTAGGATGCACTAACAACATTGAAGTAAACTTTTAATATTTACAAGGTGCGAACCCAGTTTTCTGCCTCTTTGCCCATCTTACTGGCTCAACATGCCAATTGACCAGCATGACAAGCTGGTAAGATCACCTCTTAGAATCTGGAACTAAATTATTATTATTCATTATTCATTCATGGGATATGGGCATTGCTGGCTGGCCAGCATTTATTTCCCATCCCAAGTTGTCTTTGAAGGACAATTGTTGTGGCTGTGGACTCATATGTAAGCTAGGCCAGAAGAGGATCTTAGATTTTCTTCCCTAAAGGACATTAGTGAACCAGGTGGGTTTTCCAACAAGCAATAATGGTTTCATGGTCATCAGTAGATTCTTAATTCTAGATTTTATTTATTGAATTCAAATTCCACTACCCACCATGGTGGGATTCAAACTTGGGTCCCCAGAACATTAGTGAGATTCTGGATTAGCACTTGGGACGAATGAGATCAAAAGTTATGGAGAAACAGATAAGATTACACTACTGAGTTGGATGATCAGCCATGATTGTGATGAATGGTGGAGCAGACATGAAGGGTCGAATGGCTTCCTCTTGGCCCCAGCTTCTATATTTCTTTGTAAAATTCTCAAAGAATTCCAATAGATTCATCAAGAATGATTTTCCCTTGGTAATTCCATGCCAATTATATCACTGTGTTCCAAATACTGAATTATGAAATCCTTGACAAATGACTCTGGCAATTTCCCCAGGAACACATTAGGCTCACTGGCCGATTGTTCCCTGTTTTCTCTCTATCTCCTTTTTTGAATAACAGGCTTATATTAGCTACCCACAAATCAATAGAAAATAATCCAGAATCCAAAGAATTTTGGAAAATATTCACCAATGGATCTACTATTTCAAGGGCCACTTTCTTAAGTACTCTGGGATGAAGATTATCAGGACCTGGAAATTTATCCACCTTCAATCCCATCAATTTCCCAAAACCATTTCTCAAGAAATACAGATTCCATTCAGCTCCTTACTGAAACTTTTGATCGTAACTTCTGGTACATAATTCAGGTCACCTTTGTGAAGGCTGAATCAAAGTATCAATTTAATTCTTCAGCCACTTCTTTGTTCCCCATTATATATATTCAGGATACAATAAGAAGCAAAAGAGGGGCTTTTAACAAGTATAAGGGGAGTAAGTCTGCAGAAACATTAGTGAAGTACAAAAAATGCAGGATGGAGCTTGAGAAATCAATCTGGAGAGCAAAGAGGGGATATGAGAAATCTTTGGCTGATAAAAATAGGGAAAATTCTAAGATATTCCATAAGTATATCAATGGGAAGAGGATAACCAGGAAAAGAGTAAGGTCCATCAGGAATCAAGGGGAAATCTGTGGTGGAGCAGGGGACATTGATAGGGTGTTAAACAAATATTTCACATCTGACTTCACTCATAAGAATAAGAAGGTAGTTATGGAACTCAGGAGAGAGACTGTGAGGTCCTGGATCATATTGTCAGAGGGAGTGACAAGGTACTGGGAGTATTGGCAGGCTTAAAAGTGGACAGATATCCAGGTTTAGATGAACTGTATCCCAGGCTGCTGTAGGAGGCAAGAGATGAAATTGCAGGGGTTCTGACCCAAATTGTAACTCCTCCCTGGCCACCGGGGAGTTTGTGATCTCACAACACCCTTGGGTAGTATTTTGAAAGCTTGTGGCTTGTGCTATTAAATAAACCTGTTAGGCTTTAACCTGGTGTTGTGAGACTTCCTACTATGCATCAGGGAGATGCCAGTAGACTGGTGAACAACTAATGTGGCCCCACTATTTAAGAAGGGTTCTGGAGACAAGCCATAGAATATAGAACATTACAGCACAGTACAGGCCCTTCGGCCCTCGATGTTCCGCCGATTAATGGAACCACTTTTATGACCCTCTAATCTAAACTATTCCAATGTTATCCATATGCCTATCCATTGACCATTTGAACGCACTTAAACTTGACGAGTCCACAACTGCTGCAGGCAGAACATTCCACGCCCTTACTACCCTCTGAGTAAAGAACCCACCTCTAACATCCGTCCTATAACTACCACCCCTTAATTTAAAGCTATGTCCCCTCGTGTCAGCAATCTCCATCCAAGGAAAAAGACTCTCTTTATCGACCCTGTCTAACCGTCTGATCATTTTATATGTCTCAATTAAGTCATCTCTTAGCCTTCTTTTCTCTAATGAAAATAACTTCAAGTCCCTCAGCCTTTCCTCGTAAGACCTACCCATCATACCAGGCAACATCCTGGTAAACCTCCTCTGCACCCTTTCCAATGCCTCCACATCTTTCTTACAATGTAGCGACCAAAAGTGTACACAATACTCCACGTGCGGCTGCACCAGAGTTTTGTACAGTTGCAACATAAATCCCATCCAGCCCAGGAGACTTATTTATTTTCATACTCTCAAGAATTGCTAACACCTCCTCCTTATATACCTCTATCCCGCCTAGTCTACAACCCTGTATCCTAATGTTCTCTTGACTCCATTGACATTTTCCCACGTGAAGACTGACGAAAAATACTCATTCAGTGCCTCTCCAATCTCCACAGGCTCCATGCACAACTTCTCACCACTGTCTCTGACTGGCCCTAATCTTGCCCTAACCAATCTTTTATTCTTAACATATCTATAAAAAGCCAGGGAACTACAGTCTCACATCTGTGGCTGGGAAACTACTGAAGAAGATTCCAAAAGAGAGAATCTATCTTCATTTGGAGAGGTAAGGTTTGATCAGGAATAGTCAGCATGGTTTTGTCAATGGGAAATCTTGCATTATAAATCTGATTGAATTTTTTGAACATGTAACCAACTGTTTGGGTGAAGGAATGCAGTTGATGTAGTTTACATCGATTTCAGCAAAGCCTTTGACAAAATCCCACATGGAAGACTTATTAAGAAAGCAAATGCACATGGGATACAGGGTGATCTGCTAAGGTGGATTTATATTTAGCTTAGTGGTAGGAGGCAGAGGGTGATGACAAATGACTGCTTCAGTGACTGGAATGACTAACAGTGTACTACAAGATTATGTGCTGGATCCCCTATTGTTCGTCATTTATATAAATGACTACGTAGGATCAATAAGTTTGCCGATGGCACAAATATTGGCTGGGTGGTTAACAGTGAGGGTGAGTGTCTTGGGTTACAGGAAGATATAGATGAGATGGTCAAATGGACAGATAAGTGGCAGATGGAATTTAACCCTGAAAAGTGTGAGGTGATGCACTTTAGAAGGAATAATTTGACAAGGAGATATATTATGAAAGGTCTGGCACTAGGGAGTTCCAAGGAACAAAAGGACCTTGGCGTGTTTTGTCCATAGATCTCTGAAGGTGGAAAGGCAGGTTAATAGGGTGGTGAAAAAGGCATATGGCACACTCATCTTTATCGATCACGGTATAGATTACAAACGCAAAGAGATCATGATGGAGTTGTGTTGAACTTTGGTGAGGCCACAGCTAAAGTACTGTGTGCAGTTCTGGTCACCACATTACAGGAAGGATGTGATGGCACTGGAAAAGATGCAGAGGAGATTCTCCAGAATGCTGCTTGGTATGGAACATTTAAGTTATTAGGAAAGGTTGGATAAGCTTGGATTGTTTTCTCTAGAGAGAGAAGTCTGAGGGCGTAATCTGATTGAGGTGTTCAAGATTATGAACAGCATGAACAGGATGGATAGGAGCAGCTGTTTCCTTTAGTTGAAGAGTCAGTCACGAGGAGACACAAGTTAAAAGTGAGGGGTGGGGGGATTTAGGGGGTATTTTAGGAAATTTTTTTTACCTAGCGGGTGGTAATGGTCTGGAATGCACTATCTGGGGAGGGTGGTGGAGACGGGATGCCTCACATCCTTTAGAAAGTACTTGGATGAGCACTTGGCACATCATAGCATTCAAGTCTATGGGCCAAGTACTGACAAGTGGGATTAGGAGAGGAGGTCAGGGCCTTAATGAATCGATGAGGATTTGATGGGCCAAAGGGCTTCTTCTGCATTGTAGTATTCTGTAATTCTGTGTCATTATGTATTCCCCCGAAGGGAATAGATAGGGTGGAGGTAGAGAGATTCTACTGCTTAGAAAGGATAGCAGGACTAGAGGGCACAGCCTCAAAGTAAGGGGAGGGGAGAGCGGTTTAGATCGGAGTTGTGGAGGAACTTCTTCACTCAAAGGGTGGTGAATCTTTGGATTCTCTACCCGTTGAAGTGGTGGAGGCTACCTTGCTGAATATATTTAAGTCACGGGTAAATAGGTTTCTGATAGAGAAGGGAATTAAGGATTATGGGGAGAAAGCGAGAAAGTGGAACTGATCCACTTCAGATCAGCCATGATCTTATTGAATGGTGCGGCAGGCTTGAGGGGCTTGGTGGCCTCCTACTCCTATTTCTTATGTTCTTACATTTGTTTTTGTCTATCTTTTTCTCTTTACATATCTATAAAAACTTTTACTGTCAGTTTTTATGTTTCCTGCTAGCTTACTTTCATATTCTATTTCCCCTTCTTTATCAATCCTTGGTCCTCCTTTGCTGAATTTTAAACTGCTCCTAATCCACAGGCCTATTGCTTTTTCTTTCAATTTAGAATAGAACACTACAGCACAAACAGGCCCTTTGGCCCACAAGTTGCGCTGATCATATCCATACCTACTAGGCCATAGAACTATCTATAATTCCTAATCCCATTAAATCCCACGTACTCATCCAGAAGTCTTTAAAAGACCCCAGTGAGTTCACCTCTACCACCACTACCGGTAGCCAATTCCACTCACTCACCACCTTTTGAGTGAAAAACTTACTCCTGACATCTCCTCTGTACCTGCTCCCCATCCCCTTAAACCTGTGTCCTCTTGTAGTTACCATTTCAGCCCTGGGAAATAGCCTCCGAGAATCCACCCTATCTATACCTCTCAACATCTATACACGTCTATCAGGTTGCCTCTCAACCTTCATCTCTCCAGGGAGAAGAGAACTAGCTCCCTCAACCTATCTTCTGTGTCAGATATGATTCCAATAAGTGAAAAACTTTCCCTGACTCCCATTGTTGCATTTTGTCTGACTCCTTAATGCTACATTTGGCCAAATGCTGCCTTGATGTCAAAGGCAGTCACTCTTACTTCACCTCATTTTTTTTTCTATGTTTGGACGAAGGTGTAATGAGGTCAAGAGTTGAGCGATCCTTGTGGAATCAAAAGTTATCTAAGTTTTCCTGTTTTTTGTGGACAGGACATTCCTCTGTAAGTTTCAATATTTCTCAGTATATGCCAGTGTGGTAGTTGCACTAGAACAATTTGGCAACTAGTTCTGGAGCACAAGTTTTTGGTACTATCAGCTGGAATGCTGTCAGGGCCCAAATCCTTCTGAATATCTATTCTGTTGATAGGATTTAAAGATGATGGGTAGTTCCCTGATGCTAGAGGGTCAGTAAGTTGCCCTCCACTGAGAGAGCTGCAGTCTGCAATTGCAGGTATGAAAGGATTTTGAGGTGTCTTCTGAGCGTTTTTGAAACCTATAAACATAAAACAGCCCCAGCAGCCCAGAGGCCTTTGTGCAGAGGGAACCCCGGTCAACTCTTCAGCACATCTTGCTCTGCATCTCACAGAGTCTAAAAATATCTCATTAGACTCATTAGCCATCTTAAAACCCAGTGAATCTTAGTGGAAGCAAATCATCCCCAATCCTGGGTAAGTCTGAAGAAGATGGAATGTTAAAAAATGGTAATTTAAAGTTTACATTGTTATTGCATACAAAGAGAAAACCTGGGTATGTTGGGGGGGGGGGGGGGGTATTCTTCCATTCCAACCTGTTAATATTTTGGAATGTTTGGCCAGGAGACATGTGCGTGCGTCGATTCGTGGAATTCACGCATGTATTCCTGACATCTGCATATCTCCTACCTCTGGAAATCAGGTGCAGTCATCACAATGCAGGAAACCAGTAGGAAGACCAGGTAATACTTTAAATTTATTTTTAATGTCATTTGCATGTGATTATCAGGCATGGGAGTGAAGCCTCCATGCCCCATAGCATCTCCCACTCCGCCAGGACAATTTCGCTTCAGAGGACTTTAGAGGAGCTCTCCACTTTTGGGGAACTAGCAGGATGACCCTGCTGGAGTGAAGGGTGAACAATTATGGCCCTCTCTGTGTTTGGTAGAGGGGGATGGTGCCCCCTTGGCATGGACATCCTGGCAATGCACAAAGAGCAAAGTGCCCATGCCCAGGTAGTACCTTGTTCACAGGGTAGTGAGCAGTGCCAAGGGGCAGGGACTACTCTGGGTGGGGCCTAGGGGTGATTGGTGGGGTGAAGGGGGTTCTACTGCAACTCTGCAATTTGGATCCAATCCAAATGACTGGAGGGAGACCAAAGATTGGGGCAGGAGGGGGGTTTCACTAGAGGGATACGCCTCCTGTGGGGGTCGCGGGTGTTGGCCAAGGTGTGGTGGTAGGAGGATCAGCATTGCTAGTGGGGGGCAGGGATTGGAGATCAGGGTGCTCTCCTGGATGGGGGAGGTTGTTGCTGGCTGGGAATTATTGTAGGGGTGCACAATTGGGCCGTGGAGGGGACTGGAGGAGTAGAGCTGTGGGACTCCCAGGTTGGCCAGCGATTGAATTGGCCAGCAAAGTGCAGGCTGACAGATCAGGACCAGTGTGCAGAGTTCTGGAACTGTCAGGCTCCACTGTGAATATGTTCTGCCCCTGAACTTTTAATGATATTCACGATTGTGACTTCTGCATTACACAGAGTGTGGGAGAGTCTGAACTCCCACTGAAAAAAAAATTGTGAATTATACCATTTTTCCTGACAATTCAGCACTTAGAATTTTTTTGGGAGAATTGCCTCCATGGTAGTGACTTGATGGGCTATACTAGTATTATAATAATCTGTGATTATATAATTCAGTATGACTGGAAAAGAATTGAAATCAAACAGCCAATATTCATACCATTTCAAGCAAAACAACTGGATACTCTGCCCACTTTCAAATTCTTTTCCATTGTATGAGCATGGACAGTCCTGAGGTTGGATGCACTTTCCATGGTACGAAACAAGACCTGAAGATGAACAGTCAAAAATGGAAAACATTATGTGTGGAATACTGAGCAACAGGCTTATATGTATGAACATGGGCGCGAATCACTTAATTAAACTGGAGACAGTAACTTGCAGAGTGTAGAATGTTGAGACCAATACGGCTGGAAGGGGGGGAGGGGGATGGTAGTGGGGGGAGGGGAATACATCAGCCATGATCTGAGTGAAAGGCAGAACAGGCTCGAAGGGCTGAATTTGTCTATTTTTGCTCCTAGTTCCTGTGTTCCTATATTCCTATCAAAAGAGGTTTAGGTGTGAAGGTAATTAGCTTGAAGTGGATAAGCAGAGCTGAGATGGAATACCTGTGGGCAACATGAGTGGAAATTTACATGAGGGAGATAAAAGAAGTGACCTGAAATTGACAATTGTATTTTAAAGGCATTAAGTATGATGGACAGTCTGTAAATGGGTGGAGAGGAGTGGTAAGTTTACTTGCACCTAAAAAGCAGTTGCCACAACCCAACCTGAAAGACCTATAAACTCTGAAAAAGGGAATGGAGAACAGGATGAAAAAGTAAAGCAATATTTAAAGAGAGGTGAAAGACAATCACAATAGATATGATTATAAAATACTGAAGCATTTTGCACTGGAAACAGATCTATGGAAAAACTGCCATGATTCTAAGGGAGTTAAAATTTGAGACAAATTTTGGCTTCACAATATTGGTTGAGAACGAGAGAGAAAAACCTGTTTAAGACTTCCCCTGTTGAATCATCAAGGTTTACAGCATGGAAACAGGCCCTTCAGCCCAACTTGTCCACACTGCTTTTTTTTACACTAAGCTAGTCCCAACTGCCCTCATTTGGCCCATATCCCCCTATACCCATCTTATCCATGTAACTGTCTAAACACTTTTTAAAAGACAAAACGGTACCTGCCTCGGACAGCTTGTTCCCAACACTCACCACACTCTGTGTGAAAAAATTTCTTTCTAGACTCTTTTATATCTCTCCCCCTCACCTTAAACCTGTATTTTAGACTCCCTTATCTTTGCGAAAAGATGTTCACTATCTAGCTGATCTCTGCCCCTTATTATTTTATGGATCTCTATAAGATCACCCCTAAGCCTCCTGTGCTCCAGGGAAAAAAGTCCCAGTCTAGCCAGCCTCTCCTTATAACCAAACCATCAAGTCCCGGTAGCATCCTAGTAAATCTTTTCTGCACTCTTTCCAGTTTAATCATAAGTTTTTATGATAGGGTGATCAGAACTGTACCTAATATTCCAAGTGTGGCCTTACTAATGTTTTGTACAACTTCAACAAGACATCCCAACTCCTGTATTAAATGTTCTGGTCAATGAAGCCAACCATGCCCTATGCCTTCTTCACCACTCTGCCCACCTGTGACTCCACTTTCAAGGACCTATGAACTTGTATTCCTAGATCTCTTTTGTTCTATAACTCTCACCAAAGCACTACCATTAACTGAGTAAGTCCTGCATTGATTTGATCTACCTTTTTTCATCAACTTATGGAAATACATTTCACTTTAGACTTGGATTTGTGGTTATCAACCAAGGAACAGAGTACTGTTCACTACCCTTATGACTTCCAATAGACTTTATGGTCAAGATTTTATGGCCTTACTCATCATGAAACTGTAAAATCCCATGCGACATCAGCGGATCTTCACCCTCATTTGCTCTGATCACCATGGCAGGCAGAGCGATAAAACTCAAGCCATTGTGCAGTTTCAACCAGAAACTTTTAACAAGTCATTAATAATTTAAAACATTTAGAATGAGAAATACAATTTCTAAATGGCGGACGGCACTAAATTGGAAGGGATAATTAACAGTGAACAGAAATGTAAAAAGTTACAACAGGATGAACATATAAATTGACAAATGAATTGAAATAGTGCCCAATAGTGACAGGGAAGTAGAAGTGCAGATAGGGAAACAGATCCTAGAGAAATGTAGTAATAATAGAGTTGTCGTGATGGGAGACTTTAATTCCCCAAACATCAACTGGAATATCCCTAGGGTAAGGGGTTTTGATGGGGAGGAGTTTGTTAGGTGTGTTCAGGAGAGTTTCCTGACACAGCCCGTGGATAAGCCTAAGGGAGGGGAGGCTGTACTTGACCTGGTGCTGGCTAATGAACCAGGACAGGTGTCAGATCTCTCGGTGGGAGATCATCTCAGGGATGGTGATCATAATTCCATCTCCTTCACGGTAGCATTGGAAAAAGATAGGATCAGGCAGGAAGGAAGGTATTTATCTGCAGTAGGGGGAAATATGAAATCATTAGGCAGAAAATTGGACAAGTAAACTGGAAGGAGGTGTTCTTGGGGAAAAGTAGTGAAGGAAGGTGGCGGATTTTCAAGGAATGTTTGTCTGGCGCTCTGTACAACAACATTCCGGTGAGACAAGGTGGTTTTGGTAAGTCACGGGAACCGTGGTGCACAAAGGTTGTGATGAATCTAGTCAGGAAGAAAAGAAAGGTGTGCAAAAGGTTCAGAGAACTGGGAGATGTTAAGGATCTAGAGGAATATAAGGTTTGTAGAAAGGAGCTTTAAAAGCAAATTAGAGAGCCAGAAGGGGTCATGAGAAGGTCTTGGTTGGTAAGATTAAGGAGAATCCCAAGACGTTCTATAAATACATGAAGGGTAAAAGGATGAGAAGTGAAGGGATTGGACCTTTAAAAGGTGAAGGGGGAAAAGTTTGTGTGGAACCGGAAGAAATGGCAGAGGTGCTTAATGAGTACTTTGCCTCGGTATTCACGGTGGAAAGTGACCTGGGAGGCCGTAGTGCAAGTTTGCAGCAGACTGAAAAGATTGAGTATGTGGATGTTGAGAAAGAGGATGTGTTGGAACTTTTAAATTCTATCAAGATAGATAAGTCACTGGGACTGGATAGGATGTACCCCAGGTTATTGTGGGAAGTGAGGGAAGTGATTGCAGAGCCTCTAGCGATAATCTTTGCGTCGTCGATGGAGACGGGAGAGGTTCTGGAGGACTGGAGGATCATGAATGTAGTTCCTATTTTCAAGAAAGGGAACAGGGATAGCCCGGAAAATTACCGACTGGTGAGTCTGACCTCAGTGGTTGGTAAGTTGATGGAGAGGATCCTTTGGGACAGAATTTATGAGCATTTAGAGAAGTTTAGCTTGATCAGAAATAGTCAACATGGCTTTGTCAAGGGTAGGTCATGCCTTACGAGCCTAGTGCAGTTCTTTGAAAATGTGACTGAACATACTGATGAAGGAAGAGCGGTGGATGTGGTTTACATGGATTTCAGCAAGGCATTTGATAGATCCCCCATGCAAGACTTCTTGAGAAGGTGAGAGGGCATGGGATCCAAGAGGCTTTGGCCTTGTGGATCCGGGACTGGCTTGCTTGCAGAAGGCAGAGAGTGGTTGCGGATGGGTCTTTTTCTGCACGGAGATCGGTCACCAGTGAAGTGCCCCAGGGATCTGTTCTAGGACCATTGCTGTTTGTCATTTTCATAAATGACTTGGATGAGGAAGTGGAAGGATAGCTTAGTAAGTTCGCTGACGATACGAAGGTTGGTGGTGTTGTGGATAGTCTGGAGGGATGTCAGAAGTTGCAGCAAGACATAGATGGGATGCAAGAAAGGGCAGAGAAGTGGCAGATGGGTTTCAACGCAGATAAATGTGTAGTGGTCCATTTTGGCAAGAACAATGGGATGAAGGAGTACAATATCAAGGATAGGAGTCTTAGCAGTATTGAGGAGTAGAAGGATCTTGGAGTCCGGGTCCATAGGACTCTTTCATCCGCCTCGCAGATGGAGGATGTGGTCAAGAAGGTGTATGGTGTACTAGCCTTCATTAATCGAGGAATTGAGTTCAGGAGTCGGGAGATAATGCGGGGCGGGCCCGTTGGGCCAATCGGCCTGTTTCCTGTGCTGTTTTGTTCTTTGTTCTTTGTTTATAAGACCCTTGTCAGACCTCACTTGGAGTACTGTGTGCAGTTCTGGTTGCCTCACTATAGGAAGGATGTGGAAGCCATTAAGAGGGTGTAGAGGAGATTTACAAGGATGTTGCCTGGATTGGGAGGCACATCCTATGAAGATTAGTTGAGGGAGCTAGGACTCTTCTCCCTGGAGAGACAAAGGTTGAGAGGCAACCTGATAGAGGTTTACAAAATGTTGAGAGGAATAGATAGGGTGGATTCTCAGATGCTATTTCCCAGAGCTGAAATGGTCACTACGAGAGGACACAGGTTTAAGGTGCTAGGCAGCAAGTACAGAGGAGATGTCAGGGGTAAATTTTTCACTCAGAGAGTGTTGAGAGAATGGAATCGGCTGCCATCGGTGGTGGTGGAGATGAACTCACTGGGGTCTTTTAAAAGACTTCTGGATGAGTACATGGGATTAAATGGGATTGGGAATTATAGATAGTTCTATGGCCTAGTAGGTATGGGTATGATTGGCTCAACTTGTGGGCCAAAGGGCCTGTTTGTGTTGTAGTGTTCTATGTTCTATGAAATATATATAAATGTGATCAACACCTCTACTTTCTCAGGAGGCTAGGGAGATTTGGCATGTCAGTTACAACTCTCACCAACTTTTACAGATGCATCATAGAAAGCATTCTTTCTGGTTGTATCATAGCTTGATATGGCTTCTGTTCTGCCCAAGACCGCAGAAAAAACTGCAAAGGATTGTGTCCATCATGCAAACCAACATCCTATCCATTAACTGTCTACACTTCCTACTGCCTCGGAAAAGCCGCCAGCATAATCAAGGACCCTTCACCTCGAACAATCTGTCTTCCACTTTCTTCCGTCAAGCAAAAGATACAAAATTCTGAAGTTACATACCAACCAACTCAAGAACAGCTTCTTCCCTGCTGCCATTAGAATTCTACCTACCTTGTATTAAATTGATCTTTCTCCAAACCTACGCTATGACTGTAACACTACATTCTGCATTCTCTTATTTCCTTCTCTATGAGCGGTAGCTTTGTCTATATCTAATTATGCTGATGATAACAAATTAGGTGGAAAATAGGCTGTGGGGATAACATAACAATATATGAATGGTGAGATGACCAGCTAGAAGATGACAGATAAAGTATCATATAGGAAACTGTGAAGTTATTCACTTTGTTTGCAAGAATAAAAAGCAGAACGTTTTATAAGGTATGAAACTTGGAATTTCAAAGAAAACATCATGGGTATGCTGATTCAAAAAGTGCAGAAAGTTAGCAAGCAGGTGCAGCAAGCAAGTAGGATAGCAAATGATATGTTCACCTTTATTGCAAGAGGATTGGCGTATAATAATGAAATAATCTTGCTACAGTTATACAGTTGCTCCAACTGAGACTGCATCTGGGGGATTGTGTATATAGGAACATAGGAGCACAAAACCTAGGAATAGTTTATGAATGAACATAGCCAGCTGCTGGGATTTATTTTTTCAAAGCTTTTGATACTCAGCCAAGCATTCACGTGTTTAACTATCAACACAAACCACCATGTTTATTTAGGCAAGGGATGTTTTGAATTGCTAACTTCCACAATGGAATACAAGAAACAATAACAAGAGTGATTTCTCAATATCAATTCCTAACTCTTTTGACTGGAGAAGGAAAAGTGAAACAAAATAACTCAGCCCTAATTCTGGCTCACACTCACATCTAGTGACACTCCAAGGAGCAGAAAATCCCTGAAAAATGATCTTTTATAATTTGATATTCTTACCATCAGGACAAACGCATCCCAAGAGACTTGGTCCCGTGCACTGCACCTTGTTCTGGTAATTCAGACAAGTGTTGGGACACAGGCTGGCATTGGTACTGAAATAGTAAGTTGCTTGGCATTCTAAGAGACAAACAGAAAAACAAGCATGTAAAGATTTAAATAGCAAAGAGATACTTCCAATAGTCCTTTCCACAAATACATGCCCGAGATCATTTTTCTTCCTTAATTTTCTTTCTTAAATTTCTATTTCCTTTTTCAGGGACCTCTTTTGTTTTTCTTACATTTTCTTTTCAAGGGAATATGACTTGATTGTGTCGGGATCATTTCTGTTTTGTTTCTCAGCTACAGTTTTTCCTGCCAACACTTTGTCCCAGTCTATCTGACCTAGACTATTCTTAGCCTATTAAAGTTGGGTCTCCTCCAGTTAATTATTTTTAATCTGGTTTGTCAGATATCCTTTTCTATTCGCACCTTAAGCCTTTACCAATCCTCTTTCATGCTAATGTAGCATCTAAATACCATGAGCTCTTATTTTGAGTGGCACTTTATTGAATATCTATTGAAAGTAAAAATTTACTACATAAACTGTTTCCCTTTAAATATTTAAATAACTCAAATACATTTGTCGAACATCTTTCCCTTTCACAAAACCATGTTGACTCTGCCCTGCAATATTATGATTTTCTAAATGTCCTGCAAATATTTCTGTAATAATGGATTCTAGTATTTTCCCAATGATAGTCTAACTGGCTTATCATTTCCTACTTTCTGATGCCCTCCTTTCTGGAATAGTGGTGTTACATTTGCAGTTGTCCAAGCTACTGGGTCATTTCCAAACTATAGGAAATGTTGGAAGATTAAAACCATTGCCTCCACTGTCTCTGCAGCCACTTTCCTTTAGACTTGAGGATGAAGCTAGACCACCAAATAGATGGAATCTTTAGTTCCATTAGTTTCTCTAATACATCTTCTCCAGACCTGGTGTTCCTTTAAAGTTCCTTTCTCCATTTTTCCTCCTGATTTTATGCTATTTTGAGGTACATTTTGAGTAAAAGTTTCCTAAAAAGTTTCCTCATTTTGGGCCAGAAAACCAGTGTGATTGGCCATCACATGTCCAGTGATTCACCCCAGCTTGACACTAAGTATATCAAAATGCTTATTTAAATATTCTAACCTAATTCCCACCCTCACTTGGCAAGAACCAAATTACATCAGGCACAGTAGCTGGAAGAATCCGAATGGGGGTTCATACCAGGATTATACCAACCTGCACCTCCCCACTTCAATCTAAGCTAGGTGCAATGCAGCCAGAAAATGATGGCTTTTGTGTCTTCTACTTGGACACAAATTGAAATCTGTTGTACCCTTGTTTCCCCAGTCTCAATGTATGGAGGCCAAATTATTGACTGAGCCATCTATGAAAGAGATATCCATTATGTCCCAATTTCCTGCCCTTTCTTCAGACTTGTTTATTTTTTCTTTATTCAAATTATTACCTATCCCACTATTAAAAGCTATTATTAATTCTGTTTCTATTGTTGAACCAATCTGAAGCAGTATATTTTCAGATATTCCATTTCCTATTTTTGTAAAATTAGTTATCCTAGATTCTTCTTTTGATCTTTTGGAGGTAATCTTAAATTTATATACTTTAGTTTCAGTCTTTACAGCCAGATACTTGTGAAGTATCTCTTTATGGAGAGAATACGATTTAAATAATCAAGATTGCAATTCACAGGATGAGTTTTATCGGAAGAATGGTGTTCTCTCAGTTCTTTCTTATGTTTTGTAGTTACCTGGCACACAATTCTTCAATATTGGAGATAAATGTCCATCAACTTCATCACTTGCGCAATGTCTCAGTAACAATAAACGTGCCGGACAAATGTCGTTACCCCTACAACAAATCAAAAGTACTTTCATCACTTTTATAATTTTTCTGAAATTCATTCATGTGCTCAGTGTTATTAATCGCAAACTTAGAAGTAGTAAAGGGAGTGATCTAAGAGCCAGACTTGGCCACAAGGCCTGGCCATATGGAATGATCTTCTTGTGATACATGGGAAATCAGGGGTACTTCCAATGTCTATAAATACATAAAGGCAAAAGAGTAGCAAGAGATGGGTGAGATCCTAAATGAATATTTCTCATCAGTATTTATTGTTGTGAAAAGCACGCTTGTTAGGGAACTTGAGAAATAAATAGTGATGTTTTGAGGAGTGTACGTATTACAGAGAAGGAGATGCTGGAAATGTTGAAGCACATCAAGATAGATAAATCTCTGGGACTTGATGAAGTGTATCCCAGGACATTGTGGGAGGCCAGAAAGAAAATTGCGGGTCCCCTAACCAAGATATTTGAATTATTGATAGTCAGGTGAGATGCCTGAAGATTGGAGGATGGCAAATGTTGTGCCTTTGTTCAAAAAGGGCTGCAGTGAAAAGTTTGGGAGCTACAGGCCAGTGAGCCTCACATCTATGGTGGATAAATGAAAGGTATTTTGAGAGACAGGATCTACAAACATTTAGAGATGCAAGGACTGATTAGGGACAGTCAACATGCCTTTGTGAGTGGAAAGTCATGTCTCACAAATTTGACTGAATTTTTTGAAGGGATAACCAAGAAGATAGATGAGGGCAGCGCAGCTGATGCTGTCGACATGGACTTTAGCAAAGCCTTTGACAAGGTACCACATGTGGTTGTTGCATAAGAACAAAGAACGAAGAACAAAACAGCACGGGAAACAGGCCCTTCAGCCAACGAGCCCGCGCCGCCACCCAGATGTCCCCACCTCTACCCGCGATCCCTGTCCATGTTTATAGATCTATGGATTAAAAACCAAATTTGAGACAATGTAGGGAGAATTTGTTTTGCCAATTAGCCTGAGAGCACATCTTTGGGATGTGGGAGGAAACCGGAGCACCCGGAGAAAACCCACGCAAGCACGAGGAGAATGCACAAACTCCCATAGACACAGGCCCAAATCCATGTATCTGCATAGCACAGCGATAGTCACTGAGCTGTTGTGATGCCCATCAAATGGTCCAGGTCAAGCGTACACTAACGACGTGAAACACTAGGATACTCTCGAAAAAAATCCAAAAGCAGCCCTCTCACGACCCATTGCGTGTATGCCCCTTGTTAGACAACAAGGTGGACCAAAGCACCTGTAGGATAAAAACAAGTACATCAATATCATCATCTATTTACACACTTCCCAGGGACTCCCAAGGCTCATGATCCCTATTTTAAATCAGTTTTCTATACCCCTCCATTCCCATTCTGTTCATGTGCCCATCTAAGTATTTCTTAAATAACTCCAGAGTACCTGCCTCCACCACTTTACTTGGCAGCGCATTCCATACCCCCACCACCCTCTGTGTGAAAAAACTCCCTCTAGCATCCAAATTATACCTTACCCCCCTCACCCTAAGCCCGTGACCCCTCGTGCTATTTGAGTCCATCCTAGGAAAAAGCTTAACCCTGTTTATCTATACCCCTCATAATCTTGTACACCTCTATTAGATCTCCTCTAAGTCTATGTCTTTCTAAGGAAAACAGTCCCAATTTGCCTAATCTCTCCTCGTAACTCAGACCTTCCATACCAGGCAGCATCCTGGTAAACCGCCTCTGCACTCTCTCCAGAGTTTTCACATCCTTCCGGTAGTAAGGCAACCAGAACTGGACGCAGTATTCCAAATGAGGTTAAATCTCACAGGAGAGTATCTAACTGGATACAAAATTGGCTTTGAGGGTGGTTGCAGAGGGTTGTTTTTCAAACTGGAGGCCTGTGACCAGTGGTGTGCCTCAGGATCAGTGCTGCATCCACAGTTATTTGTCATTTATATTACTGATTTGGATGAGAATATAGGAGACATGGTAAGTAAGTTTGCAGATGACACCAAGAGAAAAGTCATCTCCGATTGCATTGGGATCTTGATCAATTGGGCCAGTGGGCCTACAAATGGCAGATGGAGTTTAATTTAGACAAATGCATTTTGGTAGATTGAACCAGGACTTATTCAGTTAATGGTAGGGCACTGGGGAGAGTTACAGAACAAAGAGGCCTCCTTGAAAATGGAGTCACAGATGGACAAAGTGATGAAGAAGGCATTTGACATGCTTGGTTTCATCAGTCAGAATACTGAATACGGAGTTGGGATGTCTTGTTGAAATTGTACAAGACATTGGTAAGGCCACACTTGGAGTACTATGTGCAGTTCTGGTCTCGCTATTATAGAAATTATTAAACTAGAAAAAATGCAGAAGAGATTGACTAAGATGCTATCGGGACTTGATGGTTTAAATTATAAGGAGAGGCTGGATAGACTGGGACTTTTTTCTCTGGAGTGTAGGAGGTTGACGGGTGATCTTATAGAGGTCTACAAAATAATGAGGGGCATAGATAGTGTAGATAGTCAATATCTTTTCCCAAAGGTAGGGGAGTCTAAAACTAGAGGGCATAGGTTTAAGGTGAGAGGGGAGAGATACAAAAGTGTCCACAGGGACATTTTTTTCACACAGAGATTGGTGAATATCTGGAACAAGCTGCCAGAATTAGTACTTGATGCAGATACAATTTTGTCTTTCAAAAAGCATTAGATAGTTACATGGGTACATTGGGTATCGAGGGATATGGACCAAATGCGGGCAATTGGGGTTAGCTTAGAAGTTTAAAAAGAAGGTTGGCATGGACAAGTTGGACTAAAGGGCTTGTTTCCCATGCTGTACACCTTTATGACTCTATGATGTGTGTGTAGCTGTAGCTTCTGGAAATACATGTATTGGAGGTGGAGCAGTAATAGAAGTCATTCTGGAATATTCATGAAGTTGAAATTATCATGGATAGCATATTTAGACAGGTAGTCAGACCCCAGATGAAGTCTGCACAAGCAGAAAGGGAATGGGTGACTGCCTGGCAGACTAGTGATCGGCAGGTCATGTAGTGGTCCTCTAGAATCATACCCATCTCAAACAGATATTCTGCTTTAGATACTGTTGGGGAACACAGGGAAATAGGGTGAAAGCCAAGCCCATGCACCATGGGTGATTCAACTGAACAAACAGGGAGGAAAAAGAGGGGTAAGAATAAGTGATAGGGAATTTAATTTGTAAATGGAATGGAAATGTGTTTCTATGGCTGCAAAAGTGATTTCAGGATGATATAGTGACTTCCTCGTGCTAATGTCCAGGATGTCACTGAGCGGCTACAGAATATTTTGAAGGGGGAGGACAAAGAGCCAGTGGTCATTGTACACAATGGTACCAATAGCATAGATAAAAGAAGGATGGGGTCCTAAAAGCTGAATACAGGAAGTTAAATGGTAAATTAAGAACCAAAACCTCCAAGGTTGTAATCTCAGAATTAATCTCAGTGTTACACGCTAGTGAGAGGAGTAATAGGATGATCGGTAGGATGAACACATAGCGAGAAAGGTGATCTAGGAGGATTGGTTTCACATTCCTGAATCATTGGGACAGATTGTGGAGAAGGTAGAAACTGTACAAGCTGGATGGAGTACACCCTGACAGGATCGAGACCAATATCCTTGCAGGGTGTTTCTTCATGCTTTGGGAAACTTTAAACTGGTATGGCAAGGGGATGGGTACTTGAGGAGAATGTTAGAGGAACTGGGACCTGGGTTTGAAACAAAGGCAGGAAAAGTGAATGGAAAAGAGAAAGACATGGGTATAAAAAGCAAAATCAAACAGTGGATCCATGGTCCCTAGAGATGGGCTTAGTGTAATGAGAAATGGTAGAAAAACACTATTAAAAATTCTGTATCTTGACGCACATAAAATGAAAAGCAAGATAAATGAACTGATGACACAGATAGAGTTAAAGTGATATGATCTTGACACTATTGTTTTCATTGAAGTGTCAGAGGAGGGGAGGGGAGGGGAGGGGAGTGGGGAGTTGGGGGGGGGGGGGGGGTGGCGGAAGGTACCTGAAAGAGGTTGACAAGATTATGACAAGGTTGGATAGAATGGATAGTCAGATTTTTTTCTCCTAGAATCGAAAAGTAAATTACTCAGGGACTTAAGTTGAAAGTGAGACAGGGAAACAGGGAGACAGGATAGATTTACAAGGATGTTACCTGGATTGGGAGGCATGCCGTATGAAAATAGGTTGAGGGAGCTGGGACTCTTCTCCCTGGAGAGACAAAGGTTGAGAGGCGACCTGATAGAGGTTTATAAAATGTTGAGAGGAATAGATAGGGTAGATTTTCAGAGGCTACTTCCCCAGGCTGAAATGGTCGCTATGAGAGAACACAGATTTAAGGTGCAGGGAAGTAAGTACAGAGGAGATGTCAGGGGTAAGTTTTTCACTCAGAGGGTGGTGAGTGAATGGAATCGACTGCCATCGGTGGTGGTAGAAGCAAACTCGCTGGGGTCTTTTAAAAGACTTCTGGATGAGTATATGGGATCTAATGGGATTGGGGGTTACAGATAGGTCTGTGGATTGGTAGATGTGATCGGCGCAACTTGTGGGCCGAAGGGCCTGTTTGTGCTGTAGAGTTCTATGTTCTATGAAACTTTAAAAGAAATGTAATAAGCAATTTTTTCACAGAGAAGGTGGTGAATGCCTAGAACGCGCTACTGGAGGAGGTGGTGGAAGCAAATTCAACAACATAAAATATTGCAGGTGCTGAAATCTGAAACAAGAACAGAAGATGCTAGGAAGTGAGATGGGGAAACTTTAAAAGAAATACTAGATGGCACAGTAGCCCAGTGGTTAGCACTGCTACTTTACAGTTACAAGGATCTGGGTTCAATTCCCGGCATGGGCCACTATCTGTGTGGAGTTTGCACATTTTCCTTGTGTCTGCATGGGTTTCCTCTGTGTGCTCCGGTTTCCTCCCAAAGATGTGTGGATTAGGCTGATTGCCATGCTTACGTTGCCTCTTAGTGTCCTGAGATGCATAGGTTAGAGGGATTAGTAGATAAAATATGTAGAGATATGGGAGTAGGGCCTGGGTGGGATTGTGGTCAGTGCAGACTGGATGGGCTGAATGGCCTCTTTTTGTACTGTAATCAAAAAGTACAAAAACTATGATTTCTATGAAAAACACAGCAAATCTGGCAGCATTTGTAAGGAGAGAAAGTAGAGTTAATGTTTTGAGTATTTTAATTCTTTGTCAGAACTGAGAGAGGGAGAATAAAATCATAAAGGTTTACAGCACGGAAACAGGCCCTTCCCTTTAGCCCAACTTGTCCATACTATCCTTTTTATTAAACCACTAAACTAATCCCAATTGCCCTTATTCGGCTTATATCCCTTTGTACCCATCTTATCCATATAATTGTCTAAATGCTTTTTAAAAGACAAAATTGTACCTATCTCCAATGCTACCTCTGGCAACTTGTTCCAGACACTCACCACCCTCTGTGTGAAAAATTTGTCCCTCTGGATTCTTTTGTATCTCTCACTTCTCACCTTAAACCTATGCCCTCTAGTTTTAAACTCCCTTCTCTTTGGAAAAAGATATTGACTATCCAGCTGATTTATGCCTCTCATTATTTATAAACCTTTATAAGATCACCCCTTAGCCTCCTGCATTCCAGAGGAAAAAGTTCCCAGTCTCTCCAGCCTTTCTTTATAATGCAAACCGTCAAGTCCTGGTAGCATCCTAATAAATCTTTTCTGCACTGTCTCTATTTAATAATATCCTTTCTATGATAGGGTAACGGGGATTGCACACAGTATTATACTGTACACAGTATTCCAAGTGTAACCTTACCAACACCTTGTACAACTTCAACAAGGCATCCCAACTCCTTATTCAATGTCTTGACCAATGAAACCAAGCATACTGAATGCCTTCTTCACCACTCTATCACATGTAACTCTACTTTCCTAGATTTCTGTTGTGCAATTCTCTCCAACGCCCTCCCATTAATTGAGTAAGTCCTGTCCTGGTTCAATCTACCAAAATACATCACCACGCATTTATCTAAATTAAACTTCATCTGCAATTCTTCAGCCCATTAGTCTAATTGATCAAGATCCCATTGCAATTTGAGATAACTTACTTCACTGTCCACTATGCCATCAATCTTGGTGTCATCTGCAAATTTATTAACCATGCCTCCTGTATTCTCATCCAAATCATTAATATAAATGACAAACAGTGGACCCAATACTAATCCTTGAGGCACACCACTGATCATAAGCATCTAGTTTGAAAAATAACCCTCTACAACTACCCTCTGGCTTCTGCCATCAAGCAGGTTTTGTATCCACTTAGCTACTTCACCCTGGATCATGTGGGATTTAACCTTATTCAGTAACATATCATGTGGTTGCTTGTCAAAGGCCTTGCTAAAGTCCATGTAGACAGCATCAACTGCACTGCCCTCATCTACCTTCTTGGTTACCCCTTCAAAAATCTCAATCAAATTTGTGAGACATGATTTTCCACTCACAAAGACTTGCTGACTGTTCCTAATCAGTTCTTTTCTCTCTAAATGCCTCTAAATTCTGTCTCTCAAAATACTTTCCAGCAACTTACCCACTACAGATGTGAGGCTCACTGATCTGTAGTTCTCAGGCTTTTCCCTGCAGCCCTTTTGAAACAAAGGCACAAAATTTGCCATCCTCCAATCTTCAGGTGATCTTCAATCACCCATGACTATTGATCATACAAATACCTCTGCTAGGAGACGTGTAATTTTCTCCCTAGTCTCCCACAGTGTCCTAGGATACATTTCCTCAGGCCCCTTGTTGTGGTTTAAGACTTCCAACACTTCTCCTGTTATATATACACTCCTCAAGACATCACTATTTATTTCCCCAAGTTCCCCAACATCCGCGCTTTTCTCAACAGTGAATATTGATGAGAAATATTCATTTAGGATCTCACCCATCTCTTGTAGATCTGCATATAGATGACCTTGTTGATGCTTCCTATAGGATAGGATGTGGTTCCTATCTTTAAGAAAGGGAACAGGGATAGTCCAGGAAATTACCGACCGGTGAGTTTGACTTCAGTGGTTGGTAAGCTGATGGAGAGGCTTCTGAGGGATAAGATATATGAACATTTGAAGAAGTTTGGACTGATTAGAAATAGTCAGCATGGTTTTGTCAAGGGCAGGTCATGCCTTATGAGCCTAGTTGAGTTCTTCAAAAATGTGACTGAACACATTGACAAAGAAAGGGCGGTGGACGTAGTGGACATGGACTTTAGTAAGGCGTTTGATAAGGTCCCACATGCAAGGCTTCTGGAGAAGGTGAGAGGGCATGGGATCCAAGGGGCTTTGGCCTCGTGGATCCAGAACTGGCTTGCCGGCAGAATGCAGAGAGTGGTTGTGGATGGGTCTTGTTCTGCATGGAGGTCGGTAACCAGTGGAGTGCCCCAGGGATCTGTTCTGGGACCCCTGCTGTTTGTCATTTTCATAAATGACCCTGGATGAGGAAGTGGAGGGATGGGTTAGCAAGTTCGCCGACAATACAAAAATCGGTGGTGTTGTGGATGGTCTGGAGAGATGTCAAAAGTTGCAGCGGGACATAGACAGGATGCAAGACTGGGCGGAGAACTGGCAGATGGACTTCAACGCAGATAAATGTGTAGTGGTCCATTTTGGCAGGAATGATGGGATGAAGGAGTACAATATAAGGGGTAGGAGTCTTAGCTGTATTGTACAGCAGAAGGATCTCAGGGTCCAGGTCCATAGGACTCTTAAATCGGCCTCGCAGGTGGCGGAAGTGGTCAAGAAGGCGTACGGTGTACTGGCCTTCATTAATCGAGGAATAGAGTTTAGGAGTCAGGAGGTAATGATGCAGCTCTATAAGACTCTTGTCAGACCCCACTTGGAGTATTGTGCGCAGTTCTGGTCGCCTCATTATAGGAAGGATGTAGAGGCTATTGAGAGAGTTCAGAGGAGATTTACAAGGATGCTGCCTGGATTGGGAGGCAGGCCTTATGAAGATAGGTTGAGGGAGCTGGGACTCTTCTCACTGGAGATACGTAGGTTGAGAGGCGACCTGATAGAGATTTATAAAATGTTAGGAGGGATAGATAGGATGGACTCTCAGGGACTATTTCCCCGAGCTGAAATGGTCACTACGAGAGGACACAGATTTAAGGTGCAGGGAAGCAAATACAAAGGAGATGTCAGGGGTAGGTTTTTCACTCAGAGGGTGGTGAGTGAATGGAACCGACTGCCGTCGGAGGTTGTTGAGGCAAACTCACTGGGGTCTTTTAAGAGACTTCTGGATGAGTATATGGAAAAGAATAGGATAGGGGGTTATAGATAGGTCTGTGGTTTGGTAGATGTGATCAGCGCAACTCGTGGGCCGAAGGGCCTGTTTGTTCTGTATTGTTCTATGTTCTATGTTCTATGTTCTTAAGAGGCCCTACTCTCTCCCTAGTTACTCTTTTATTCTTTATATATTTATAGAATGTGTCAGAGATATGTGGGATTGTTATAAAAAGTAGCAACTTTAAGAATAAAAGATGACCTGATATGGGAAAAGGAGGAGGGTTTTGCATTGAGGTAATTGATATATTTGGTATATTTATAGGTTTATCTGGTACATTTAGAAAAAGGGATATAAGATGGAAAAGGTTTCAATCTAAAGCTGTTAAACTCAGTGTTGAGTTCGAGGGCTGCAACTACCCAACAAGCAGATGAGGTGTTGTTCCTCCAGCTTGTGCCAAGCTTCACTGGAACACTGGAGCCGTACAATGGTGAGCACTGCTGCCTCACAGCGCCAGGGATCCGGGTTCGATTCCTGGCTTGAGTTTGCAAGTTCTTCCTGTGACTGCATGGGTTTGCTCCAAATGCTCCGATTTCTTCCCACAATCTGAAAAACGTACTGGTTAGGTGCATTGACCCGAACAGGCACTTGAGTGTGGCGACTAGGGGAATTTCACAGTAAGTTCATTACCGTGTTAATACAAGCCTTACTTGTGAGTAATAAATAAATAAAATGAATGAGAGCAAGATGCTCAGTTAAAATGGCAAGCAACAAGAGGATTGGCATTATGCTTGCTGATGGAGCGAAGGTAGTTCCACAAAGTGATCACCCAAACTGCATTTAATCTCCCCTTCACAGAATTCTAACTCCACAGTTTGCTTATACAGCAATTTAAAATTCTTCTGAGGAATCTGATCCATTTGTTAACCCATTGATATTAGACGAACACATTAACCAATACGAAATGAAATCTACTGAATTTTGTATAAATGTATTTCAATTAATTCTGTATCAGAAAGATCTATCACATGATATTTGGAACCAACATAGAATCCATATGGCATGCAAGAAATAACATTTTACATAGGAATTAGGAGCAGAAGCACTTCAAACCTGCTCTGCCATTTAATCAGACCATGGCTGATCACTCCCTGATCTGCCTGGTCTCAAATTCACCTCCACAGCTGTTTCTCATATCCTCTTATCCTTTTTTTATTACAAATATATCTATCTCCTTCTTGAAACCATTTAATGATTCAGACTTCACCCATGAGAATTCCACAAATTCTCTGTACGAAGTAATTCGTCCTCATCTTGGTTTTAAATCTACTGCCTCTCAATCTATACTTATGACCTCTTACCCACAAGAGGAAGCATTTGGTCTACATTTACTTTATCAATCCCTTTTAAAATTTTATATACCTCGATCAGATCTCCTCTGATCCTTCTATACTCCAGCGAGTTAAGTTCAAACTGTTTAACCTTTCCTCTTTTGTCAATCCCTTCATCCCCAGTGTTCACAATTCCCATTTACCTGATGAAGGGGCAGTGCTCCAAAAACTTATGCTGCCAAATGAACCTGCTGGATTTTAAAGTAGTGTTGTGAGATTTCTTAATGCGCTTACCCCAGTCCAATGCTGGAATCTCCACATTCTTCAGTCAGCCAATCTTCAATCTAATCTAGTACTCTACCCCTAATATCCTGCGATCTTATTTTCTGGATCAGTCTTTTATACAGCACCTGTAAAACATCTTCTGGAAGTTCAGATATGCCACATCCATAGGTTCCCCACTTTCCACCTTGCTAATTATGTCCTCAAAGAACTGAAGCAAGTTTGTGGTCCTTTCATAAAACAGTGTTCACAATGGTGAATTGAGCTTCATCTTTCCAAATACTCAGTCATCTCCTCCTTAATGATTGATTCCAGCAACTAACCCACCACAGAGTTCAAGCTAACCAGCCTATTGTTTCCTACTTTGTGCTTTTCTCTCTGTTTAAATAGGGGCATCAAAAGAGTGAGTTTCCAATCCATCAGGACCTTACTAAAATCCAAAGAATTTTGAAATATTACAATGAATGCATCCATTATCTCTACTTCCACCTTCTTTAATATCCCAGGGTGCAGGCCATCAGTCCTGGAAACTTATCTGCCTTTAATCCCATTAGTTTATTCAATGCCTTCTCCCTAGTGATGGTTATTGCACAAGTACTTCTGCAATAATGGCAGACTTTGAAAAATCATTATTCTCTACTATGAAGACAGAGACAAAATATTGGCTTTGTGCCTTGGCCATCTCTGTGTTCCCCATTAATATCTCATCAGTATCATCGCCTAAAGGGCCAAAATTTAGTTATTCTCTTTTCACTGTGCACTAATACATGTGACAATGATAAATCAAAACAAATAATCAATATTATCTGTGGTTATTAATATGAACACATTGCATTGGTACCAGAATGCTCCTAATGTGATTATGTTGGATTTAACAACATACCGTGCTGAGATTATTATAGCACTTTCACCCTGAGTCAGAAGGTTATTGGTTATTGACCCATTCCAGAACAGTAATGAGGACATACTGTCTTTCAGGTAAGCCATTGAATTGAGGTCCATTTACATGCTCAGCTGGATATAAAAGACCCCACATTATTTAAAGAAAAGTAGGGGAGCGCTACCTGGTGTCTTAGCAAATTTTCCCTCCTTACTGCCATCACTGTAACAGATTATCTGGTTAATTGTCTCAGTTCTGTTTATGGAACTTTGCTGTGTGCAAATTTGGCACACAGTCTTTCCTTGCATTTCGACAGTGCCAACATTCCAAAAGTGATTTTTTTGCATTGCATTTTGGGATGTCCTGAAGTTGTGAAAAGTGGAATTCTAAATGTGAGGTTTTTTAAAAAAGTTTGCTATATTTGGTATATACAAATCATTTTCATTCCTGATTGGAATTTCCAAACTCACCAGCAAACATCATTCCTGCAGGCTCTTTGAAGAATGTTCAATATTTTCGAAGAACAACCAAGGTGGTTCCCTTTGTCTATGCAATCCTTTGCAGGCTGTAATGAAAAAGTTAGGATTCTTAAATATTAAATTTCTATCTACAGAGTTAAACAATGTAATTTTATAACTCTAAAATTGGAGAGGTGCTTCAAATAGCAAGCCTGATTTAAGCAGAATAGACCTTCCATTTTAACTTCCTAAAATATTGGAAAGTGTCAACAGTTTCATATTAATGAACAAAATATTGAGGGGAAATTATCCATTTGTTAGTCAAAGAAAATATATTGATATCAGTTTTAAGGAATTCATTTTTCTATTTTAGCCACCTTAGTTCACATTGCTATGACAAAAAGACATTTGGCTATCAAGCATTTCATCAATGGTTCTATTAAATTATGTTGAACGAGCTGCTAAGATTTTAATATTTGTTATCCACACCTATATTTTCTCCAGACATATCTATTCTAATGCTCCCCTGACCTCCCACCTTGCAGCCTTTTCATTATTCATTCATAGCCTTTTAGCCTTTTTCCCAGGATGGAGAAAGCTAGCACGAGGGGACACAGCTTTAAATTAAGGGGTGATAGTTATAGGACGGATATCAGAGGTAGGTTCTTTACCCAAAGGGTGGTTCGGGAGTGGAATGCCCTGCCTGCAGCAGTTGTAGATGCGCCAAGTTTGGTGGCGTTTAAGAGGTTAGTTGATAAGTATATGGAAGAGAAGGGAATGGTTTAGTTTGGAGGGTCATTGCTTTTTATATTGGTCGGCGCAACATCGAAGGCCGAAGGGCCTGTTCTGTGCTGTAATGTTCTATGTTCTATGTTCTATAGGATTGATAAAGGAAGGCATGTGGTGCAGTGATTATCACTGCTACCTCACAACACCAAGGACCCAGGCTTGATTACGGCCTTAGGTGACAGGCTGTGTGGAGTTTGCACATTCTGAGTGGGTTTCTCTGGGTAGTCCAGTTTCCTCCACACTCCAAATGTGTGTAGGTTCGGAGAATTAGTAGGACAATTTAACATATAATCAATATTAATAATGTCTTATTAATAACAAAGAACTTATTTCTTCTTAATGTCTATTTTTTCTGTCTTTGTTTAACGTCTTCCATTTACATTTATGATTCTTTTGACACCTTACATTATTTCAATAATTACCAGTTTCCTAGCCCCAACACCTACTATGGATGCCAAATTCCTCTTCATCTCCGTCCATCATGAGGACAAACTGAGCTCTCAACTTTTTCCACAAATGGAAGTCCAAACAATCTCCATTCACCACCACTCTCCTCTGCCTGACTGGATTTGTTCTCTCATTAAACAATTACTACATTAACTTGAGTCAGTCCCTGAAAATAAAAATTGCTCCAAATGAGCATAGGTAGTCACATGGGTTCTTTTTGTGGGCTATGTGGAACAGTTCTTTTCCCAGTCCCAGTCAGGACTCCTTCCACAATTTTATTCCCTTACATCGATGACTATATTGGTGCAGTTTTATGTAATCTTCAGGACATAAAAAAATCCAGCGATTTTGTTTCTAAATTCCATCCTTCTCTCAGCTTCACATGGTTCATCTCTGACACTTCCCTACCCTTAACTTCTCTGTCTCCATTTCCAGAGACAGACTGTGTCTTAATGTTTACTAAAAGTCCATCAACTCTCAAGCTGCCTCAACCAGACTTCTTCACATCCTACTTCCTGTCAGGACTCCATTTCATTCTTCCGGTTTCTTCATTCTACTGCATCTGCTCCAATGATGCAACATTTCCCCGAACTGATGAATGCCACATCCAACCCAGTATATGAGATTTTGATGGGGCGGCATGGAGAAGTATGTACATCAAATTGCTGGGTGCATTTGTTGGCTGCGAAATAGCCTCCTATTACTGTAAAGATGAATGGGGGAATTTGGCTTCAATTTGGCACAGGGCATCAGCAGAGCAACTCCTCTCTGCAGGATCTGTTCTCCATCCTGTTATCTTGCAGACCTAGAGGCACCACAACTGCAGCCTGTGTGTGGATACGTCACCAAATTTTCTGTCATTCCTGTGAGATTGAGCAATACTTCCTGTCAGACACAGAAACTGACCACAACACCTCCATAGTCTATATTATCTTCGAGTCCGGGACTTAGTCATTCAAATAACACTCGTTGTGGATTCCTCTAATGGCCTGAGTACCTTATTTTTCATTTTGTTACTGGAATAATTTTCCAGTGGTTTTCAAGAGCTAATTTTTAATGATACAATTGCTAGAGATTTTCGAAGTTTGAGATTAAATTTACCATACTGCCATCCAACTACTAAAAAGAGCAATGATGTCATTAATATCTTCATACCTGACAACTCTGAAAGTCCTCAGCAGGATTGGTACTGCAAGACATCTCAGTATCTTTTAACTCCCATGTTGCTGCAACTGCATGGCCAACTACATCTTTAAAATGAAAAAAGAATAATCTAATTAATATATGTATCAAATGACATGTAGATTTAAAGTTGAGAATGCTGGGCGGGATCTTGACCCCACTCTTGTGGTACATGAGATTGCTGGTGTAGCCTGAAGATGTAGAGATGCCGGCGTTGGACTGGGGTAAACTCAGTAAAGTTTTACAACACCAATTTTAAATCCAACCAATTTATTTGATAGTAAATCCGCGAGCTTTCGACACTATGTGTCTTTGTCAGGCATTTGCCTGACGAAGGCACATAGAACATAGAACATAGAACAATACAGCACAGAACAGGCCCTTCGGCCCTCGATGTTGTGCCGACCAAAATAAAAAGCAATGCCCCTCCTAACTAAACCATTCCCTTCTCATCCATATACTTATCAACTAACCTCTTAAACGCCACCAAACTTGGCGCATCTACAACAGCTGCAGGCAGGGCATTCCACTCCCTAATCACTCTTTGAGTAAAGAACCTACCTCTGATATCCGTCCTATAACTCATACCCCTTAATTTAAAGTTGTGTCCCCTCGTGCTAGCTTTCTCCATCCTAGGAAAAAGGCTATCACTGTCCACCCTATCCAAACCTCTAATTATCTTATATGTTTCAATAAGATCCCCCCTTAGCCGCCTCCTTTCTAACGAAAACAGCCTCAAATCCTTCAACCTCTCTTCATAGGACCTGCCCTCCATACCAGGCAACATCCTGGTAAACCTCCTCTGTACCCTCTCCAATGCCTCCACATCTTTCTTATAATGTGGCGACCAGAACTGCACACAATACTCCAAGTGCGGCCGCACTAGAGTTTTGTACAGTTGCAACATGATGCTGCGGCTCCTAAATTCAATCCCCCTACCAATAAAAGCTAAGACTCCATATGCCTTCTTAACAACTTTATCCACTTGACTGCCTACTTTCAGGGATCTATTGACACATACACCAAGATCCTTCTGTTCCTCAACACTATTAAGAGCCCTACCATTAGTCCTATACTCTACACATTTATTGTTCCTGCCAAAGTGCATTACCTCACACTTTTCCACATTAAACTCCATTTGCCACCTCTCGGCCCAGCTCTGCAACTTGTCCAAGTCACTCTGTAAACTAAAACACCCCTCTTCACTATCTACCACTCCACCAACTTTAGTATCATCTGCAAATTTACTGATCCATCCCTCAATACCCTCATCCAGATCATTTATAAAAATTACAAACAGCAGGGGCCCCAAAACAGACCCCTGAGGCACACCACTCGTCACCGAACTCCACGATGAATATCTCCCATCAACCACCACCCTCTGTCTTCTATCTGCCAGCCAATTTCTAATCCAATTAGCTAAATCACCCTCTATTCCACACATCTGCATTTTCTGTAGAAGTCTTCCATGGGCCACCTTATCAAAAGCCTTACTAAAGTCCATATATACTACATCAACCGCCTTACCCCCATCCACCTCTCTGGTCACTTTCTCAAAAAACTCAATGAGGTTAGTAAGGCATGACCTACCCTTCACGAAACCATGCTGACTATCCCCAATCAATTCATTTCTCTCTAAATAACTATAAATCCTATCCCTAATAATTCTCTCCAATACCTTGCCCACAACAGAAGTAAGACTCACTGGCCTATAATTCCCTGGAAGGTCTCTCTTCCCCTTCTTAAACAATGGGACCACATTCGCTATCCTCCAGTCCTCCGGAACCACACCCGTAACCAACGAGGACCTGAAGATCAGAGCCAGAGGCTCTGCAATCTCCTCTCTTGCCTCCCAGAGAATCCTAGGGTAAATCCCGTCCGGCCCAGGGGACTTATCCAACTTCAAACCCTCGAGAATTTCTAACACATCCTCCCTATCTACTACAATACTCCCCAATTTGCAACCCTGTACCTCAGTGCTCTCCACAGCTACATTTCCAGCACTCTGCGTGAATACCGAAGAGAAATATTTATTCAGTGCCTCGCCAATCTCTTCAGGCTCCACGCACAACTTCCCACTGCTGTCTATGACTGGCCCTAATCTTGCCCTAACCAATCTTCTATTCTTAACATATCGAAAGAAAGCTTTAGGATTCTCCTTAATCCTATCAGCCAACATCTTCTCGTGTCCCCTCTTAGCTCTCCTCAATTCACTTTTTACCTCCTTCCTAGCTAATCTATAGCTATCCATTGCACTACCTGAGCCTTCAAGCCTCATCCTGACATAAGCCTCCTTTTTCTTCTTAACCAGCAAATCAACTCTTTTCGTACACCAAGGCTCTCTTACTCGTCCATTTCCTCCCTGCCTGACAGGGACATACTTATCAAGGACTCTCAGCAGCTGCTCAGCAGCAGCTGCAGAGCATAGTGTCGAAAGCTCGCAGATTTACTATCAAATAAATTGGTTGGATTTAAAATTGGTGTTGTAAAACTTTACTGAGTAGCCTGAAGATGCAGTGAAACCCAGGAGTTGCAAAGTTCACCAACAAGATCGCAATTTCCCAATTTTCACCACCCCTGATCAGCAAGATAATCACGTTCAAATTCATTTAAATATATTTCAATATGATTCATCTGCCTCTCCACCAGATATTGGACTCCTGCCATACATTCACACCCTGTCAACATGACGTTATGTCGGTGCAATTTACAACACATTCACCCTGATGTAAACCTGTTGTGGGGGGTCCCTCCATGGGCGTAACGGTGACTATAGCTGCTGGGGGAGAAGGATATTACCAGGCAATGCTCTGGAAGTACCCCCAAGACAGGTTGGCACTGCTCTGTGTCAGGCCAGTACTGGGGCAAACCCTAGTGGGAGCGTTATGAGATGGGGGATTTGTTTGTGTGATGGCGACCTGAAGCAGACATGGGAGCTAAAGCTGCCAGTGATGGCCGTTTGAGTAGTGGAGTTGGTTTGGGGCTGTGTGCTGTGTGTGTTTGGGCACCGGCACTGACTGAGTGGATGGACGGTCAGGATGAAGAGGTATGATGTTCGGTGGTGGTTGGGGGCGGGGTGGGAGGGTGTTGGTTGCCAGCACTGACGGTTGGGAAAGTGCCAATACTGATCAGTGCAGCAGGGCAGGGCAGAAGAGTGCCACCTCCGATTGATGCGGGGAGAGGTGGGTGGGGGGTAGTGGAGAGAAGTGCCGACTCTGAACAGTGCATTAGGGATAGGGGAAAAGAATTGCTGCCTCTGAGCAGTGTGGGGAAAGGGGTGCAGGGGCAGATCATTCATATTCTGTTGGGGGATAAGTGCCGATTTTTGTCAGTGCAGCGTGGATGGAAGGAGAGAAAGCAGCCAAGTTTTGCCAGTTTGTTTAAGCATGTCTCTCTGCATGACGGCGCGGAACTCAGTTGTTTTTTGACAGAATGTGGTAAGAGCTGGAGAGAAACATGCTGCTTTTCTCGAAATATCTCTCTGGTAATTTGCCTTCATTATAGCTATGAAATAGCAATGATTAACAATTCAGGTTGAAAGTGAGGATAATTGTGATATAGCCATCAAAACTAAACTTGCTATGCCATAAAGCATTTAGTGGATCCAGTAGATTAACACACATTTCACCTTTGGAATCTGTAGTTGAATTTTGCATGGGCTAACAGAAGAAAAGCTATTTCTGGTTACAAATTTATTAGACAATCTCCATTTAGTTTTTGAGTTCAGGTCCACATAATTGTTGTTACCAATTTGACAGTAATCAGTACAGAGTTACAAAGTCATTCAAAGAAAATACAACACTTCAGGTTTGGGAAGTAAGAAGTTATCACTGTAGTCCATGCTAGTTGTTAGGACAGAGAGGATGGACCTTCTCATTCGATTAAATTGTGCCCTATTTGACCTGGGTAGGAAGATGACAGAGAACAGAAAAGAGGAAGGGTAAACAAATAAGACAAATCAAAGCAATGCTGCTCTGCCATTTATTATAATCATGGCAGATCATCCAACTCAATTGCCTAATCCTGCTTTTTCCCCATAACCTTTGATCCCATTCGCTCCAAATTTTTTTTTATTTATTTGTGGGACATGGGCGTCACTGGCTGGCCAGCATTTATTGCCCAAGTGCTATATCCAGCTACCTCTTGAATACATTCAATGTTTTGGCATCAACTATTTCCTGTGGTGATGAATTCAACAGAATCACTACTCTTTGGGTGAAGAAATGTCTCCTCACCTCTATCCTAAGTGGTCTACACTGAATTCTCAGATTATGATCTCTGGTCCTGAACACCTTGTTGAACACCTTACCATCGGGAATATTCTCCCCTGTCCAGTCCTGTTAGAATTATATAAGTCAAATAAATTCAAACTCAACTTTGAATAACAGCACCACCCCCCCTCCTGCCTTATTGCTTTGTCCCCATTAAGAATCTATAGTTGTCTCCCTAAACCATGACCATTCCACTTACAACCCAATATTCAGGCAGACACCCCCATCACTACTGATTATAAAACAATGAACCCATCCTGCATATCAAGCTGTTCTTTTTCCCAATAAAGCACAAAGGCTTTATAGAACATAGAACATAGAACATTACAGCGCAGAACAGGCCCTTCGGCCCTCAATGTTGTGCCGACCAATTAGGAACAAGCAGTGACCCTCTAACCTAAACCATTCCCTTTTCATCCATAAACTTATCTACTAACCTCTTAAACGCCACCAAACTTGGCGCATCTACAACTGACGCAGGCAAGGCATTCCATACCCTTACCACCCTCTGGGTAAAGAACCTACCTCTGACATCTGTCCTAAAACCACCACCCCTTAATTTAAAGCTATGTCCCCTCGTGCTAGCTTTCTCCATCCTAGGAAAAAGGCTATCACTGTCCACCCTATCTAAACCTCTAATCATCTTATATGTTTCAATAAGGTCTCCTCTTAGCCGCCTTCTTTCTAACGAAAACAACCTCAAATCCCTCAGCCTCTCTTCATAAGACCTGCCCTCCATACCAGGCAACATCCTGGTAAACCTCCTCTGTACCCTCTCCAATGCCTCCACATCTTTCTTATAATGCGGGGACCAGAACTGCACACAATACTCCAAGTGCGGCCGCACTAGAGTTTTGTACAGTTGCAACATGACGTTGCGGCTCCGAAATTCAATCCCCCTACCAATAAAAGCTAAGACTCCGTATGCCTTCTTAACAACCTTATCGACTTGATTGCCAACTTTCAGGGATCTATGCACATATACACCAAGATCCCTCTGTTCATCAACACTATTAAGAGTCCTACCATTAGCCCTATACTCTACACATTTGTTATTCCTGCCAAAGTGAATTACCTCACACTTTTCCACATTAAACTCCATTTGCCACCTCTCGGCCCAGCTCTGCAACTTGTCCAAGTCTCTCTGCAAACTAGAACGCCCCTCTTCACTATCTACCACTCCTCCGACTTTGGTGTCATCTGCAAATTTACTAATCCATCCTTCAATACCCTCATCCAGATCATTTATAAAAATTACAAACAGCAGGGGCCCCAAAACAGACCCCTGAGGCACACCACTTGTCACCGAACTCCACGATGAATATCTCCCATCAACCAGCACCCTCTGTCTTCTATCTGCTAGCCAATTCCTAATCCAATTAGCTAAATCACCCTCATGCTGCTGTGTTTTACAGTTCTCATCTATGACCCCCCTGTTCTCGTCCCTCTTAACATCCAAACTACTCAGGATCCCACCCCCCCTCTGAATCAGTTTAAAGCCCCCTGCATAGCCTTTGCAAATTTTCCCCCCAAGATATTGGTTCCCCTCTGGTTCAGGTGTAGACCATCTCTCTTGTAGAGGTCCCACCTATCCCAGAATGAGTCCCAATTGTTCAGGAACCTGAACCCCTCCCTCCTGCACCATCCCCGCAGCCACGAGTTCAAACATTCCCTCTCTCTGTTCTTCTCTAAACTATCCCGTGGCACAGGCAAGAGTCCAGAGATAACCACTCTGTCTGTTTTGGCCATGACATGCATGCTGTCCATAGCCTTGTAGCATAGCTCACAATATCCAGCGCTGCCTTTAATCTCTCAACCTGCCTTGAAGTACACAAATCCCCGGGGCAGCCTTTTCTCTCTGGTCCCAGATCAGAGATTATGACTATGTTTTAACTAATTCCCTTGTTCCTCGATCACAACACAGTTTTCCTTCCCCCTGTCTGAGCCTCTGTGCAATCTGTCCTCAAATGCAAATCTCCCTGCCCCCATCTCCATGAGTCCCTATGTAACACACTTTCTTGTGCCATATTAAGACAAATTCCATGCATCCGCTCCCATTCAAACACTTTGGTTCCCATCCCACCCCTTTTATGTCTCCATGCTTGTCCTCCTCTCTATCACTACCTCTCCCACTTCCAATCCCACAATACCTCAATGTCTTTCATGTCTCCACATCCTCCATCACCCCCTAGCTCCAATCCCACTATTCCCATTGATTGGTAGGCTTTGAAAGTCACACGCACCTTGAATAGCAAGGGCAGAAATTTGCAGGGCATTTGTCTTCAGACATAAACTAAACACTCTAATACCTTGCTGGTGTGGCACATAATTGGGAGGGGGAATGTGATTTAGGTGAATAGTGTTTTAATAAATATTCATGACATGGTAATTAATGCATGCAAATTGCATTCCCAACATGGATCAGGAGGAAAGCCAACCACCAAAAGTCCACCATGAGAGTGCTGAGGGGAAAGTTACAAATTGATTTTCCGTCAGCAGGATTGTAACTTCAGGCCTCTTGCTGAATCTTATACTCCTCTATGCCAATAAACCCACTACTGCCAGGATTGGAAAATCCAGCCCTAACTTAGAGTGCAAACTAGACATATTCACACAAGATGCACTAGTTAGATTAATTGACCATGCAAAATTGCCCCTTAGTGTCAGGGGTATTAGCAGGATTAATATATGGGGTTACAGGGTTCGGGCCTGGATGGATTGTTGTTGGTGCAGGCTCAGTGGGACAAATTACATCCATCTGCACTGTGAGATTTGATAATTCTATTGCTGGTGAAGTTCTTTGTATGAGTAGAGAAATAAAAAGTAAATGAAACTTGTAAAAGAAGCTTGTGAGACCTTAAGTAAAACTAAAATAACTCAAAATGGATGAAAGAATTTTGAATATCATGCATTCTAAATTATAGATAGAAGTTTGAGAGGAAATAGCAGAGGCTTTGACATTTGAACATGACAGTTATTTGTATTAGAGGACTGAAGTGTTAGCAAACTAAACCCTCTGTTCAGTAGAGTGAAAGGAAAAACTACAAAGCAGCAGCTTAAAATCAGTCATGAATATTCTTCTAAAGGTTCTAAAATTCAAAAAAAATTAAGATCTCCTGGAGCTTCACAGCTCCAGGGTCCTGAGTTCTATTCCTGGCTCGGGTCACTGTCTGTGTGGAGATTGCACATTCTCCTCATGTCTGCATAAGTTTCTTCTGGGTAGTCTAGTTTCCTCCTATAGTCCAAAGATGTGCAGGTTAGGTTGATTGGCCATGCTAAGAAATTGCCCCTGAGTGTCCAGGGATGCATAGGTTAGAGGGATTAGTGGGTATAATATGTAGGGATATGGGGGTAGGACCTGGCTGGTATTGTGTTCGGTGCAGACTCTATGGGCTGAAGAGCGTCTTTCTGCACTGCAGGGTTCTGTGTCCTATGTTCTACGTTTTATGTTTTATGAATGGCATTGATGAAGGACATTCAGCGAGAATTTGTAAAAGACAAATCGAGTTCAACAATTAAAGAGTTTTTTGAGGAAATGATAAAATGTACTGACTACGTATGTGGATCTTCAAAGATGCTTGATGAAGCATCTCAATTCTTGGGAAAGGACCATTATCATTTTAGGGTTGGACTCTCATGATAAGGAGTCGCACAACGGCAGGCACAGTGACTCAATAAAGCTGTATAATCATATTTTGATACTTTTCATCCTTCTGCTTTGACAAGGGACAATCCAGAATTAATCTCCAATTTATTATTAATCCATTACAATACTGGATGATACCTGTATGATTTCTGTTTAATATGGCATGATTAATATGGTAAAATATCAGATCGACCCAGGATCTCACTGACCTCTTAATTAGAATTAAGCATGTGGAAGAACTTTGCCTCCTTCTGTGCCAATTTGCTGCTTTCTCTTTCAAACTTGAAGCTGGAAGTGTTGGGTTCTGGCTCACTGTCATTTACATTGTTGCCAATCTTCCCAACACTTGCTTTTAGGAGAGGAAGACCCAGACGTTTGTGGCTGTATAAATCTATGTAGCTGTTACTGGGCATGTCATGTGTTTCAATTGCCAATAAAAACACCTCTCATTTTGATTTACTCAAATAAACTAAGAGGATACCTATGGCATTACAGAATGTTGGAAAATATATTGTCTGCAAAATTTCCAATATTTCGCTGAGCAGACATTGAAAAAATCAAAGTTGCATGTGTAGGATAGCATCAAAGCTGGAAAGAGAAACAGCATAAACATTGAAATTTCTTATCTTGAAATAAAAATATAAAATGCTGGAGATTTGGAAAAGGCTTGCCAACGTCTGAAATGGGAACAGTAATATTTCATTACAATCTTTCACCAATGAATGATCAATTCTTGGGTCTTAAATCCTGTAGATAAGGGTATTGTATCATAATGGTTATTTTATTGGATGAGTAATCTAGAAAATTGGTTAAAGTCCCACATAGCAGTTTGAAATCAATTGAATAAAAATGTTCAATACCAGTTCCCCCTCTCCTCAGACTATCTGTTTTTTGTTCTGAAATTTGCTACTTTTTGAAGCAGTTCCACAGTTATAACACATTCTCCCTGCCTTCAATTCTGACAAAATGACAAAGGACTCAAAATGTTAACTCTGTTTCTCTTCTAATAGATGCTGGTAGACCAGTTGAACATTTTCAGCTTCCTTTGTTCTCATTTCAGATTCTAGCATCCGCAGCATTTTCTTTACCTGTATATCGTTACTGCACAACACCAAGCAAGTAAAGAACAGACAAGCATCTTATTTAAGATTTTTTGTTAATCCCTTATAATTTGTCATAGATGCGATGTAAGATGTAAAAAGAAGCTATTTAAATAGGAATTTTTCTCTCATTTGAAAAGCAGTTGATTCCATCAAAATACAGATGAAAATGTTGGAAATACTCAGCAGAACTGGCACCAAGTGTGGGAGAAAAAGAGTTAGCATTTCAGGTTAATGACTTTTTATCAAATCCAGCCAGTGCCAACTATCACATCCTGTTGGCAGGTGAGAAATGACCTCCAATGTGCCTTCTCTCATCTGCAGAACATTAAGAATCTAGCAAAGCAAACCAAAAAGTAAGGGTTATCTTAGTGCTGCATAGGTTTCAAAGTGATGTAAATGTGAGTTTTGACATTGGCTGAATGTACTCTTATACTACCAATTGACTGAAGTCAAGAACATTACTCATGAACTTTTGAACTCAGTGTACAATGAAGTGAGAAATGTAAGGCCTTACCTTTTACTGGTAACAGCATACCAACTCTATGCTATGAAGACAGTACCTTACTATCTCTCTACTGGGCCAGAGCCTCCATGAAATATAAAATGTTCGTTGTGACTGAAATATTCAATGGAAAGCAGAGTCCCATCCTCACCACAATGGACTGGCTTGGACTTGCAGAGTATCCTCTAATTTTTCATCCAACCTCCAGTAATGAGCTGCTCACCAATGTAATTCAAATCAGAATGAATCATGGAATGATTGGAACCATTTCCATTGGACAGAAAGCAAGCTCAATCTGCCTGTGAGCCACTCAATAGAAGTGGATATTTAAAAATCAATCCCATAATCAGTTGAATAGCTTCAGAACATGGTCTACTTTTCCCAATCTATGCGATATTCTGAAATCCTAATCTTTTTACTGTATCTGCATTTCAGCCCCAAATTCTTACAGTTCAAAGTCTATTTATTAGTGTCACAAGTAGGCTCACGCAACAATGAAATTAGTGTGAAAACCCCCAAGTCACCACATTTCGGCACTTGTTAGGGCACACGAAGGAGAAATTACCAATGCACCCGAACCAACATGTCTTTCTGACTGTGGGAGAAAACCGGAACACCCAGAGGAAACCCACGCAGACATAGAGAGAACTTTCAAACTCCACACAGACATTGACCCAGGCTGGAAATCGAATCCTGGTCCCCGGTGCCGTGAAACAGCAGCGCTAACCATTGTGTTACTGTGAAATTCGTCACCAAACGATGTATTGATCTTACAGGTGGAAATGCTTCTGAGAACAAAGAACAAGATTTCTCTCTGCATAATACTAACAGTTGGAGACAATCTGGAAATTGTTCTTAGTTAGCAATTTCTTTCAAGATATGCTAATGTGTTCCCACAGATTGCAGCAGTGACCATCATCTCAGGAGATCAAGCACTGGTTAATTTAAAAGGATGCAAATGATTCTCCAGGTCATACTTGGGAATGTTGAATCCCTTGGACACAGAGTATAGGAAAAAAATTACATAGATAGAATCATATACCAGCAAGAAGTCACTCCAAATTTTCCATCTACTACAATTAATAAACAGGAATTTTAGTAGATGGAAAATTTGGAGTGACTTCTTGCTGGTATATGATTCTATCCATGTAATTTTTTCCTATACTCTGTATACAGGGGATTCAACATTCCTAGGTATGACTTAGAGAATCGTTTGCATCCTTTTAAATTAAACAGCGCTTGATCTCCTGAGATGATGGTCACTGCTGCAATCTGTGGGAACACATTAGCATATTTTGAAAGAAATTGCTAACTAAGAACAATTTCCAGATTGTCTCCAAGTGTTAGTGTTAGGTAGGCTCCTTTACAAATGTGTAATTTTCCGATTTAGTTTCCTTCTATGCATACCCAAGTGATCCACTGCACCAATACTGGCATGGATGGGGTAAACTCAGTAAAGTTTTACAACACCAATTTTAAATTGGTTGGATTTAAAATTGGTGTTGTAAAACTTTACTGAGTTTATCCCAGTCCAACGCCGGCATCTCTACATCATGGATGGGATACCCAGACAAGCACTCAGATCCTGCATGGATCTGCAGATGAGGGTATTCACAGACATCTTCATTCTCTCTTTACAACAATCTGAGGTCTCTATCTGCTTCAGGAAGGCAACAATCATCCCGGTACCTAAGAAAAACCAAGCAGCGTGCCTTAATGACTATCAGTGGCTCTAACATCCATCATTATGAAGTGCTTTAAAAGACTAGTCACGACACAAATCAATTCCAGTCTCCTGGACTACCTGGATCCTCTACAGTTTACCTACTGTCACAGCAGATCTACAGTAGATGCCATCTCCCTGGTCCTGCATTCAACCTTGCAATACCGAGATAACAAAGATACCTCTGTCAGACTCCTATTCATTGACTACAGCTCAGCCTTCAACACCATTACTCCAAAGAAACTCATCTTCGAATCCATGGCCTGGGCCTTGGCTCCTCCCTCTGTAACTGGATCCTGAACTTCCTAACTCACAGACCACAATCACTAAGGATAGGCAACAACACATCCTCCATGATCACTCTCAACACTGGTGCACCACAAGACTGTGTTCGCACCCTCTACTATACTCCTTATACACCTATGATTGTGTGGCCAAATTCCCCTCCAATTCAATTTTCAAGTTTGCAGAGTCGATCAGATCTCAGACGAGACAGAGTATAGGAAGGAGATAGAGAATCTACTGAACTAGTGCGGCAACAATAATCTCTAACTCAATGTCAACAAAATGAAGATTGTCATCAACTTCGGGAAGCAAAAAAGAGAACATTGGAGACGAAGTAGAAAGCATTGAGAGCTTCAAGTTTTTAGGTATCCAGATCACCAACAACCCATGCCGATGCTGTAGTTCTTCTTTCTCAGAAGACTAAGGAAATTTTGCATGTCAACTATGACTCTCACCAACTTTTACAGATGCACCATAGAAAGCACTCTTTCTGATTGCATCACAGTTTGGTATGACTCCTGCTCTGCTCAAGACCACAAGGAACTACTAAAGGCCATGAATATAGCCCAATCCATCCCAACCATTGACTCTGTCTACACTTCCCACTGCCTCGGCAAAGCAGTCAGCATAATCAAGGATCCCACGAACCCCTGACATTCTCTCTTTCACCTTTTTCCTCAAGAAAAAGATGCAAAAGTCTGAGGTCATGTACCAAAAACAACTTCTTCCCTGCCACTGTCAGACTTTTAACTCGACTTATCTTGCATTAAGTTGATCTTTCTCTACATCCTAGCTTTGATTAATACACTATATTTTGCACTCTCTCATTTCCTTCTCTATGAACAGTATGCTTTGTCTGCACACAGGAAACAATACTTTTCACTGTATGCTAATACATAGAACATAGAACATAGAACATTACAGCACAGAACAGGCCCTTCGGCCTTCGATGTTGCGCCGACCAATATAAAAAGCAATGCCCCTCCAAACTAAACCATTCCCTTCTCTTCCATATACTTATCAACTAACCTGTGATATAGTTAATCAAATCAAATCAAATACTGTTTTTTTTTATTAGCACTAACCACCTGTAGAATATTAAGGTGATCCCCAATCATCCCTCAAAGATGGGGGGTGATTCTCCCAGCCTGCTGCATTGGTGGTAGAGGCGAACTCGCTGGGGTCTTTTAAGAGACTTCTGGATGAGTACATGGGATTTAATGGGACTGGGAGTTATAGATAGTTCTATGGCCTGGTAGGTATAGATATGATCGGCACAACTTGTGGGCCGAAGGGCTTGTTTGTGCTGTAGTGTTCTATGTTCTCTGTAACGCAGCAGGTGTGAAGATATCAGGAGGCAGCCTGTAGCAAGACCGGCATCCAGCCAACCTCCCAGACCATTTTTTAAAAATCAGCATGAGGCTGCTTATCATTTTGAAATTCACATTTCAATATGATTAGCAAACTCAGGATGGTACCCCGTGAACTTGCTAATGTCTCCCATTCCATAAGGAGATGTTCTCACCAGCAGGGATTAAAGCTGGTCCCCACTGGCGTGATCATCCCGCTGGTGGGGACTGAGGCTGTTCAGATCCCACCAGCAGGAGCTTGGGTGCAGAGAGGAGGCCTCTTGAGCAGTGCCCCTTGGACATGGGGAGGGGGGAGAAATTGGGTTGCCCATGGGGGGATAATTCAGCTGGACATGGAAAATGGGGGTGTTATGAAGGGGGACGGAGGGTTTGGAAAGCCTATGATCAAGAATGGGAGGTACTGGGAAGGTGCGCATGCACTGATCTCTCCCCACTGACATGTGCAGTAGCCTGCAGAGCCCCGCTCTCCTCCTTACCAGCATGAATCTCCCTGCGGCATACTGTAATGCACAGAGTACAAGAGGATCATTCAACTAAGTACACTCAAAAACAGGCAGGGAAATCTTGCGTTTTCCTGCCCATTAGGTACTTAGCTTTTTCCATGAGAGAATCTCACCCCCACACCCATCCATCCCAACCCAGTGTTCATTTACTGTGGGGAAATGTATTGTCAGTTTTTCTAAACATCTAGCTCTCATTAAACACTATTGAGCATTTCAATACCCTTTGTTCTATGAAAACCAGTTCATCTCTTAACCTTGTCATCATTAGAGATTATAACCCAAATTTAACCAGTCTTTTCTCACAGATCAGTCCCTTAATCCTATGTGTCACCCAGGTAACTAATATGAACTTTCTCATGCAGCATTCCTTACCACCAGAATGACTGCAAAGTCCAGTGATATTGATTGGCTTTTTCACAGAAACAGTAACTGATCCTTTCCCATCCCACAGGACGGTCAATCGTTCGGTTATTTTGATAAATAATTCCTCCTGAGTGCCGTAAATATACATTCCACTGTAGAAGATCGGGAGAAATGCCCTGTTGATTAAATAATACATTTATTAGTGAATAAAATGTTTTTCTTTGCGCCAATTCTTTCCCCTGACTTTCAACTATGAACCATGCATGAGTTATCTAGATGTGTTTCACTGCAGCAGCCATTATTCAGGAGTACATATTAAAAGTAAATAAATGCACAGCATTGAAGCATGGCGTACCAGAGCTGAGTTTAATTTCCTCATTACCCATTGTCTTTCAAACATGCTTTCAATAAAAATAGGAGTGAAAATCCATTTGGAATTTCATCTTCTTAACCAAAATAAAACAATTTTTTCTTCATTCATGTGTTGTGGGCTTTATTGGCTAGGCTAGCATTTATTGCCCTTGAGAAGATGGTGTTAAGTGACCTTCTTGGACTGCAGCAGTTGCTATCATATAAGTACATCCAAAGTACTATTAGGAAGGAAAATACATAATTTTGATCCAGTGACAGACATAGTTGCAAGTTAAGATGGTGTGTGACTTCTTTTTTATTCATTCATGGGATGTGGGCATCACTGGCTGAGCCAGCATTTATTGCCCATCGCTAAGATCAATTAAGAGTCAACCACATTGCTGTGGGCCTGAAATCACATATGGGCCAGACCAGGTAAGGTCAACAAATTCCCTTCTCTAAAGGACAATAGTGAACCAGATGGGTTTTTATAATAATCTACAATGGTTTCATGATCATCAGGAGACTTTTATTTCCAGATTTTTATTGATTTCAAATTTCACCATCTGCACATGTGGGGATTCAAGATAGCAACAACACATTTATTGAAGATGTTTTTGTCTGTACAGAGTAGAAAATTAAACTAAGATGGGAGCCTGCCAAACACCCCAATGACATCACCATCAAATTATGTTACCAGCTCTTAAAGCTATCATGTAACCACTTAAATATATGTCATGGATTGAGTCATGGATTCAAGCAGACAAGGTTAGATTCTCTCTTATTTAAGACAGGCATTGCCTGTGACAGAAATGTTACAGTTCAGAAGCATGCCATTGGGCCCATCATATCAGTACCAGTTCTCTAAATGAGCATTATGACTCAGTGCCATTCTTCTTCCCTTTCCCCACACCCCAGCAAATTGTTTCTATTCAAATAATCATCTAATTCCCTCTTGAATGTCTCAATTGAATCTTTCTCCACTATACTTATAAACAATACATTCCAAACCCAACCACTCGCTGAGTGAAAAAAATTGTTCTCGTATTACATTTGTTTTTTTTGCAAATCACTTTAAATTGTGCTCTCTCATTCTTGATCCTTTTTATGAGCAGGAACAGTTTTTCCCTATTAGTTCTATCCAAGCCTTCATGATTTTGAATATCGCTATCAAATTTCTTCTTAGCCTTCTTCTCTCGAAGGAGAATAGTCCCAATCATTTGAATTTATTATCATAACTGACGTTTCTCATTCCTGGAACTATTCATGTGAACATCTTCTATACTCTCTTCAATGTGTTCACATCTTTTCTATAATGTGACGTCTAGAACTGTACGCAATGTTCCAGCTAAGGTCAAAGTAGTATTCTGTGTAAGTTCAGCATAACCTCCTTGCTCATTACTCTATGCCCCTATTAATAAAGTTCAAGAATACTAAATTTTATATTATAATAACATAAGCTCTCTCTCCAACTATCATAGAAATTAGGATCAGGAGTATGCCATCCATGGTTAGCATTACTGCCTCATAGTTCCAGGAACCTGGGTTCAATTCCGGCTTGGGTCACTGCCTTTGTGGAGTCTGCACATTCTTCCTGTGTCTGCATGGTTTCCTCTGGATGCTCCAATTTTCCTCCCACAGTTCAAAAGATGGGATGGTTAGGTGCATTGGCCATGCTAAATTCTCCTTCAGTGTACCCAAACAGGCACCCGAGTGTGGCAACTAATAGATTTTCATAGTAATTTCATTGCCCTGTTAACGGAAGCCTACTTGTGGTACTAATAAATAAATTTTAAATTTAAAACCATTCAATTCTAGCCTCAGATCACTATCTCTGTGGAAGTTGCCGTGTCTGCGTGGGTTTCTTCCAGTTCTCCAGTTTCCTCCCATAGTCCAAGATGTGTGGATTAGGTTGATTGGCCATGCAAAATTGACTCTAGTGTAAGATGGATAAGCAGGGTAAACATGTGAGGTTATGGGAATAGGGCCTGAGTGGGATTGTGATTGCTATAGACTCAATGGACTTGAATGGCCTCCTTCTGTAATGTAGGAATTCTATGAATTCTATGTGTTCCCCAACATCCTCCCTGTCCGGCCCTGTTAGAATTTAAATATTTCAATCAGATTTCCTTTCATCCTTCTAACTCTAATGAATACAAGCCCAGTTCAATCAATCTCTTCTTTCAGGAGACCTGCCAATCTGGTGAACCTCTGGGGTTCTCCCTTTATGGCAAGTATATCATTTCTTAGGTAAGGAGACCAAAACTGCAAATAATACTCCAGGTGTGGACTCACCAATGCCCTATGTAACTGCAGTAAGATCTCTACTTCTGAACTCAAATCCTCTTGCAATGAAGGTCACCTTACCTTTCACCTTCCTAACTGTTTGCTGCACCTGCCTCTTTACTTTCATTGACTTGCATATGAGGACACTCAGATCCTTTTCTACTTCTACATTCCCCAGTATATCACCATTTCAGTCCTGCCTCTTTCAATGACCTATGCACATAAACATCTAAGTCCCTCTGCCCCTGCATCTCCTTAAGAACTTTACCCCTTATTTTATATTGCCTAACACAATATAAAAGAGATCTATTATACCTAAATAAAGCATTGAAACAATGTGTAATAATAAAATAAATAATAATAAATAAAATCCACATCCATCCATCAACCAATGAAACAAACATTCACCTGCATTACTATTCTTAAGGAGAAAGTTGAGAATTATATTTTATTTGTTATTACCTCCAGAATCTTCAGAGATAGTGGAACATCAACAATCTCAAGTTGCTGGACTCAAAACAAGAGCAAAACAAAGCTCATTTCAGAGAGGAGATTGAGGGCCAGAGTTTACCAATCGGAGGCTAAGAGCCGGATCCAGACATAAAATGGATCCGAGCCCAGAATCCTCGTTCCAGCGCGCCCATACCTTTTTGCTGGCTGCAGTCCAGTCTGCGCTGTGGGCGAAGCTTAGCACTGCCGGAACGATCAGAGCTCTGAACTGTGCATGTGCAGTTCAAAAAAAACTGAAACAGCATGCCCAGGCATGAAAGACAAAAACAGAGATAGCCAGGGGGAGGATGAGCCACGATCGAACCCCTCTGGGAGGCAAGACCCTCTGGCAGGCCCCCTATCACCCCGAAACGGTCAGATCCCTCCTGGGAGGCAGCCACCGCACCGCCCCCCCCCCCCCCCCCCCCCCCCCCCCCCCCGGCCACCAATCAGACATCCCTGAGAGGCAGGCTCTCCAGTAGGCACCCCCCCCCACCCCCCGCCCCTTCAATGGTCAGACCCTCCCGGGGGCAGGCCTTCACCTCACACTGCCAACCTATCTGGATTTTGCTGTCCCTCCACCATCCTTCTGATCTGCACTCATTGATATGGAGATATCAGTGTTGGACTGGGGTGAACACAGTAAGGAGTCTCACAGTACCAGGTTAAAGTCCTGTTGGAAAGTCCTGTTGGAGTTTAACCTGATATTGTGCCACTTCTTACATAGTCGTTGGACAGCCTGCAGCACCTTCCTGGCCTTCCGCTGGCATTGAATTAGTTTGGCAATGCCATGCTGTCCAACTGTTAACATTTTGAAATTATTTTTCAGAATCATCTTCAATAGTAAAAACTTCTTTAGTTCCTATTGTTGTGAATGCTACTATGGAAGACTTGGTTGAATTTGAATTGCCTGATGATTGTGTCTTTTCTGTCAAGCCACATGAAAATGATGCAGAATTAGTTCCAAGAGAAGGCGTGTCTATTGAAGTTCCAAATAATATTTCTAAGGTCAAAGAAAACCAAATTTCAGAATGTCGTATACAATCCAAGAGGAACAAATGTCCTCCTGATTGACTTTCTTATTGACTGTGTATTATGATTAATGTGGTATAGTACTATCTCTAGAGTATTATTCATCATATGTATAACATTGTAGTAATTCTTTGTTATGACCACAGAGATAAAAAGAAAGGGATGTTATATATTTAAGTGATTGCATGATTGTTTTAAGACACATGATTTGATGGTAATATCATTGGGGTGTTTCGTAGGCTCCTGATTACTTTCATTTTCTACTCTGCACAAGCTACAGCTCCTCGGAACATAAACATTAGGAGCGACAGTCGATAATTCAGTCCTTTGAGCTCGCTCCACCATTCTGTATATTCACACCTGATCTCCATCTCATCCTAACTCCACTTCCTGGCCATTTCCCCATTGCCCTTTATCCCGCTTTTGATCAAATACTTATCTATCTCTTACTTGAATCCATTATTTGATTCTGCATCCACTGCATTCTGGGGCACCAAGTTCCATAGATTCACAACCCTCTGTAAGGAGAAGTGGCTTCTCCTTATCTTTGTCTTGAACCTTCCCCCTCTCACTCTACAACTATGATCTCTTGTTCTAGACTGTTCCAGAAGGGGGAATGTTTGGTTAACATTTATTTTATCAACTCTGTTGAGTATTTTATATACCTCAATTAAATCCCCCCTCATTCTTCTGAGCTCCAATGAGTACAAGCCCAAGTTACTCAATGCTACTCATATGACAGCCCCTTCAATCAATCTAGAGAACTTTTTCTGAACTGCCGCCAGTGCCACTGCACCCTTCCTCAAAACTGAACACAATACTCTAAGTCTGGTCTCACCAATGCTTTATACAATTGTAACAACACTTCTTTATTCTTATATTCTAGAATCTTTGCAGTAAATGTCAAGGTTCCACTGGTCTTCCTTATAACATAATGCATCTGCATCCCCATTTTCTGAGACTCATGCACGAGGACACCAAAATCCCCCAAAGACACTTTTTGAATCTGTTTTCTACTGAAATAATTTGCCCTTTTATTTTTCCAGCCAAAATGGATAACGCCTGCATTTATCCACATTAAACTCCATCTGCCAAATTCTAGTCCATTCCCCTCGCCTGGCAATATCCATTTGTAAACTTTTTATCTCCTCATTAGAGCCTGTTTTCCCACCTATTTCCATGTCATCAGCAAATTTTGCTCTGTTACATTCTGTCCTGACATATAGATAATTGAAATAGACTGTAAATAGTTGTGGTCCAAGAACTGAATCTTGTGAGACTCCACTAGTTACAGATCACCAACTAAAGAAGGACCCATTTATCTCAACCCTCTGTAAGGAGAGAAAAGAGCTGACATTTCGAATCCAGATGACCCTTTGTCAAAGTTCTTTCTGATAACTTTGCAGCTGTGGCATTATCTAGATTAAAATAGTAATAGAGATGCATTTCCCTTCGAGACAATCCTTCTTTTGATCCAACTGTAATCCAAAAAAAATAGGTAATGAGTTGTATGAAACACATCGAGGATTAGGTTAATTTTTCTGTAGGCTATGATGACCACTTTGATAAAGGATCATCTGGACTCAAAATGTCAACTTTTTTCTCTCCTTACAGATGCTGCCAGACCTGCTGGGATTTTCCAGCATTTTTTCTTTTGGTTCCAGATTCCAGCATCTGCAGTAATTTGCTTTTATCTTAACCCTCTGCTTTCTAACAGTTAGCCAATCCTCAATCCAAGCCATTGCTCTACTCTTAATTCTACTCTCAACCCCTTGGATCTAAGCTTCTAGATCAGTCTCTTGTGTAGCACTTATCAAATATCTTCTGGAAGTCCAGATAGATCAAATCCACAGGATCCCTGTTATCTACCTTGCTGGTTAAATCCTCAAAGAACTCTAGTAGGTTTGCTAAACCTAGGATAAACCTGTGTTGTTAGATTGAATCTAGGTGTGCAAGCCATCTCTTTTTCTTTTTGTGTAAAATGCTTTGGAGATTAAAGGACTAAATGACCACCTCCTTTCCTACATCCCAATTATGTGTCTTATCCTCACCCATGCTGTTGGTAGAAGATCGTAATGTTAGGTAGTTCGAGCACTGGCATAGTGCCTTTGCTGATGATGACCTTACGGGTGCATTTCCCTTTGAGACAATCCTTTCTTTGGTCCAACTGTAATTCAAAGAAAATAGGTAATGAATTGTATGAAACACATCCAGGATTAGGTTAACTCTTCAGCAGATTATGATTAACTATTTTAATTTAGATGATGCCAAATTGCAAAATTATCAGAAACAGTCTGTTTTCTCTTGAAAAGAGCAGGCTGAGGGCTAATCTATTAGAGGTCTTTAAAATTTTGAAATATTTTCATAAATTAGACAGAGATCAGTTTTGTGAAGAACTGGAAGCTATCAATATAAGATATTTAACAAGAAATATGGAACTTAAAAGAAAAACATCCTTACCCAGACAGACGGAAATGTAGACTTTTTTTTTATCACAGAGCAATTCAGGGGATAGTATGGGTGCAGGCACACAAAAATATGAGCCTCACACTAAAAATAGAAACCCTACAGTCCAGAAAGAGGCTCTTCGGCCCATCAAGTCTGCACCAAACACAATCCCATCCAGGCCCTACCCCCATCTCCCTACATATTTTACCCACTAATCCCTCTAACCTAAGCATCTTAGGACATTAAAGATCAATTTTTTAGGATGGCCAATCAACTTAACCCGCACATCTTTGGACTGTTGGAGGAAACTGGAGTAACCAGAGAAAACCCATGCGTACATGAGGAGAATGTGTAAACTCCACATGGACAGTGACCCGAGCCGGGAATCGAACCAGGTCCCTGAAGCTGTGAAGCAGCAGTGCTAACTATTGTGCTACCGTGCCAGCCAGTAAGACATCTGTAAGACACAGGTCTTCTGCCAATCTGTCCTAGTCACTACTCCCAGTTACCAGAATTCATGACAAGGTCTTGGACTATGAGGACCACTTTCCATTGTTTGAGAGCCTACTGTCAACAAGGGCAGAAATCGATGATGAGGTTCAACATTGCCTCAATGTGTCAGCACAACCCTTGGTCACTTGAGGAAGTGACTGTTTGAAGACCAGGGTCTCAGGCCTGACACCAAGCTCATTACTATGGAGCAGTAGTGATGCCCATCTTTCTATATGATTCATGGCCAATGCACAGTAGGTACTAAAAGCCTGAGAAGTATCACCAATGCTGCTGTGCAAGATCCTGCAAATCCACTAGCAAGTTAGGCACACCAGTCAGCACTCTCACTCAGACTAATATAGAACATAGAACATAGAACATAGAACAATACAGCACAGAACAGGCCCTTCGGCCTTCGATGTTGTGCCGACCAAAATAAAAGCAATGCCCCTCCAAACTAAACCATTCCCTTCTCTTCCATATACTTATCAACTAACTCTTAAACGCCACCAAACTTGGCGCATCTACAACTGCTGCAGGCAGGGCATTCCACTCCCGAACCACCCTTTGGGTAAAGAACCTACCTCTGATATCCGTCCTATAACTATCACCCCTTAATTAAAGCTGTGTCCCCTCGTGCTAGCTTTCTCCATCCTAGGAAAAAGGCTATCACTGTCCACCCTATCTAAACCTCTAATCATCTTATATGCTTCAATAAGATCCCCTCTTAGCCGCCTCCTTTCTAACGAAAACAACCTCAAATCCTTCAACATCTCTTCATAGGACCTGCCCTCCATACCAGGCAACATCCTGGTAAACCTCCTCTGTACCCTCTCCAATGCCTCCACATCTTTCTTATAATGTGGGGACCAGAACTGCACACAATACTCCAAGTGCGGCGCACTAGAGTTTTGTACAGTTGCAACATGATGCTGCGGCTCCTAAATTCAATCCCCTACCAATAAAAGCTAAGACTCCATATGCCTTCTTAACAACTTTATCCACTTGACTGCCTACTTTCAGGGATCTATTGACACATACACCAAGATCCTTCTGTTCCTCAACACTATTAAGAGCCCTACCATTAGCCCTATACTCGACACATTTATTGTTCCTGCCAAAGTGCATTACCTCACACTTTTCCACATTAAACTCCATTTGCCACCTCTAGGCCCAGCTCTGCAACTTGTCCAAGTCACTCTGTAAAGTATAACACCCCTCTTCACTATCTACCACTCCACCGACTTTAGTGTCATCTGCAAATTTACTGATCCAACCCTCAATACCCTCATCCAGATCATTTATAAAAATTACAAACAGCAGGGGCCCCAAAACAGACCCCTGAGGCACACCTCAGTATAGTCAGTATTGAAGTATTGATCATGCTCAACCAACTTCACTGGCGTACCACAAGCTGAACTGAGACTCTCAATAGTGTGCTATTCAGAGCTTCAACACAGTAAGTGAACTCCTAGAGGGCAGACAAAACACTTCAAAGCACCTTCGAAATCTTCCTGACGAGAGTTGGGAATTTTTGTCCCAAGACTGTTCAAAGTGTGAAGGACTGAATATCTTGTACGGAATTTTCCCATTCCATCCCACCCACCATGGGAATCAAAGAACAAAGAACAGCACAGGAAAAGTCCTTCAGCTCTCCAAGTCTGTGCCAACACAAATGCCTCTCTATTCTAATAATTTCTTGCCTCATGTGATCCATATCCCTCTATTCCCTGCCTATTCATGTATCTATCTATATGTCTCTTGAACATTCTTATGGAATCTGCTTCCACTGTCACAGATCTTTGGCTACCAGCAACCTTGGGCACACTTAGTCGACTCTTAATACAAACAGCACTGGCACCATGCATCCCATGCAAGGTCTTTAATTATTTGTGCACAAGGAGAAAGCCCCATCCTCTATTGAAATGGCTGGAGTGGTTGGGACATTACAGAGAAACAACTCAGCATCTACAGTCAATTACAGCAAATCAGGAATGAGTACTTTGTTCACATCTTGCATTGACATTCCAATTAAATCTAGGCTTTTCGCCCATTTTCATTCAATTAAAAATTGAGTTTTGCTAATCCTTCACTTGCATAGCATTTCCTCAAATTACACCTTCGGTATTTGTCATGGAAAAATCTGGTCTTGCTCACCCTCCAGTGAAGGTCAAAAAGCAGAATGTTATGTGGCCTATGCCACAGAAGGACCATCCTGAAAGCAGACAGGCTCCCTTAAAGGTCTGCAACTGATAATATTTTCACAAACTATTACAGAGAAGCCAAGATTTTTAAAATTTGACCATCTTAACTTCCACAACACCAACTTCTCTGGCAGCGCGTTTCAAGCATTCACCACCATCTGTGTGAAAAACTTGTCCCTTACATCTCTTCTAAATTTTCCCCCTCTCACTCTCAACCTATGCCCCCGAGTAACTGACCCTTTGACCTTGGCAAAAGGACTCTGATTATCCACTCTACATAAGCCTGCCATAATCTTGTAAATCCTGTGAAGGTCAAGCCTGGCAGAAGTAGGGAACTCTGGATGATTCAGAATATTGAGGCCCTGATCAAGAAAAAGAAGGAAGCAGATGACATGCATAGGCAGCTGGGATCAACTGGATCCGTTGAAGAGTATACAGAGTTTAGGAGTGGAGTTAAGAAAGAAATCAGGAGGGCAAAAAGGGATTGTCTTGGCAGATAAGGCAAAGGAGAATCCAAAGATCTTCTACAAATACATAAAGGGCAAAAGAGCAACAAGGGAGACAGTAGGGCCTCTTAAGGATCAACAAGATAATCTATGCGTGGATCCACAAGGGATGGGTCCGAAATGAATATTTCTCATCTGTATTTGAGAAAAGCATGGATGTTAGGGAACTTGGGGAAATAAATAGTGATGTCTTGAGGAGTATACATATTACAGGGAGAGAGGTGCTGGAAGTCTTAAAGCTCATCAATAGGACATAGAACATAATACATTACAGTGCAGCACAGGCCCTTCGGCCCTCGATGTTGGGCTGACCAATGTAACCAATTTTATGGCCCTCTATCCTAAACTATTCCAATGCTATCCATATGCCTATCCACTGACCATTTGAACGCCCTTAAACTTGACGAGTGCACAACTGCTGCAGGCAGGGCATTCCCCGCAGGACGTTCAAGGTAGATAAATCCCTGGGACCTGATGAAATATATCCCATGACATTGTGGCAATATAGGGAGAAAATTGCAGGTCCCCAAGCCGAGATACTTGAATCATCGATAGTAATGACTGAGGTGCCTGAAGATTGGAGAGTGGCAAACATTGTGCCTTTGTTTAAAAAGGGCTGCAAGGATAAGCGAGGGAACTACAGGCCAGTGAGCCTCACATCTGTGATGGGTAAGTTGTTGGAAGGGATTTTGAGAGACAGGATCTACAGGCATTTAGAGAGGCAAGGACCAATAAGGGACAGTCAGCATAGCTTTGTGAGTGGAAAATCATGTCTCATAAATTTGATTGAGTTTTTTGAAGTGGTAACCAAGAAAATAGATGATGGCGGTGAAGGTGATATTGTCTACATAGACTTCAGCAAGGCCTTTGACAAGGTAGCAAAATGGATACTAAATTGGCTTTTTGCCAGAAACCAGAGAGAGATTGTAGAGGATTGTTTTTCAAACTGGAGGCCTTGACCAGTGGTGTGCCTCAGGGATCAGTGCTGGGTCCATTGTTATTTGTCATTTATATTAATGATTTGGATGGGAATATAGGAGGCATGGTTAGTAAGTTTGTAGATGCTACCAAGATTGGTTGCATAATGAACAGTAAAGAAAGTTATCTCTGATTTCTTTCTTGATCAGTTGGGCCAGTGGGCTGACGAATGGCAGACGGAGTTTAATTTAGAGAGTGCGAGGAGATGCATTTTGGTAGATTGAACCAGAGCAGGACTTACTCAGTTAATGGTAAGGTGTTGAAGAGAGGTACAGAACAAAGAGATCTCGGGGTACATGTTCATAGCTCCTTGAAAGTGGAGTCACAGGTGAACAGAGTGGTAAAGAAGGCATTCAGCATGCTTTGCTTCATTGGTCAGAACATTGAATACAGGAATTTGAATGTCTTGTTGAAGTAGCACAAAACATTGGTAAGGTCACTCTTAGAATACTGTGCGCAGTTCTGATCATCCTATCATAGAAAGGATATTATTAAACTAGAAAAACTGCAGAAAAGATTTACTAGGATGCTACACAGCCTTGGTGGTTTGAGTTGTAAAGGCTGGCTAAACTGGGACTTAATTCTCTGGAGCGCTAAGGGGTGACCTTATAGAAATATAACTTATAGAAATATAAATATAACTGCAACTTTATAAGACCTTTGTCAGACCCCACTTGGAGCACTGTGTGCAGTTCTGGTTGTCTCACTATAGAAAGGATGTGGAAGCTATTGAGAGGGTGCAGAGGAGATTTACAAGGATGTTGTCTTATGAAGATAGGTTGAGAGAGCTAGGACTCTTCTCACTGGAGAGATGAAGGTTGAGAGGCGACCTGATAGAGGTTTATAAAATATTGAGAGGAAAAGATAGGGTGGATTCTCAGAGGCTATTTCCCCAAGCTGAAATGGTTGCTATGAGGGGACACAGATTTAAGGTGCAGGGAAGCAAGTACAGAGGAGATGTTAGGGGTAAGTTTTTCACTCAGAGGGTGTTGAGTGAATGGAATCAGCTGCCATCGATGGTGGTAGAGGCGAACTCGCTGGGGTCTTTTAAAAGACTTCTGGATGAGTATATAGGATTTAATGGGATTGGGGGTTATAGATAGGTCTATGGCTTGGTAGGCATAGATGTGATCGGTGCAACTTGTGGGCTGAAGGGCCTGTTTGTACTTAGCGTTCTATGTTCTATGTTCTATAAATCTATAAAATAATGAGGGTGGCAATTTCCGGCCTTGGGACAAGCAGGCAAGAAAATCCCATGCTTTAAGATTCATTGCCAATGGGAATCTGAAGCAATATATACCATCTATAAGATACACTGTAGCAATTCACCAAAGATCCTTAGCATCTTCCAAGCCACAATCATATCCATCTCAAAGGACAAGGGCAGCAGATAAATTGGAACATCACCATCTGCAAGTTCATTTCCAAGCCACTCACTAACCTGACTTGGAAATATATCACCATTTCTTCGCAGTTGCTGGGCTAAAATCCTGTAATTCTCTCCTTAACGGCATTGTGGGTCAACCTACAGAACGTAGATAGCAGTGGTTCAAAAAGGCAGCCCACCACCACCTTCCACCACCTTCACAGGGGCAACTAGGGATGGGCAATAAATGTTGGCCAGCCAGGGATGCCCATGTCCCGCGAATGAATAAAAAAGAACCCTGAGGGACTCTTGCAAAGATGTCCTGGAGCTGAGATGACTGATCCTCCATAATCATGACCATCTTCCTATGTACCAGGAATGACTTCAATCAGTGGAAAGTTTGCTCCCTGATACCCATTGATTCCAGCTTTGCTAAAGCTCTTGATGCTACACTCGGTTGAATGCAGCCTTGATGACAAAGACTGTCACTTCCACATCACCTCTGGAAATCAGCTGTTTTGTCCAAGTTTGAACCAATGCAGTCAGGAGCTGAGTGACCCTGGCAAAACCCAAACTAGGTGTCACTGAGCGGGTGATGCTTGATAGCGCTGTCGGTAACCCCTTCCATCACTTTACTGATGATCGAGAGTAGGCTGACTGGACGGTAATTGGCTGGTTTGGATTTGTCCTGTTTTTTGTGTACAGGACATACCTGGGCAATTCTCCACATTGTCGAGTAGATGCCAGTGTTGTCGCTGTACTGGAAAAGCTCGGTTAGGGAGCGGCAAGTTCTGAAGCACAAGTCATCAGTGCTTTGCCGGAATGTTATCAGGGTCCATTGCCTTTGTGGCATCCAGTGCCTCCACTTTCTTGAAATCACATGGAGTGAATCGAATTGGCTGGAGGCTGGTACCTGAGATGCTGGGGACCACAGGAGGAGGCCGAGATGGATCATCCGCTCGGCATTTCTGACTGAAGGTTGCTGCGAATCTTCAGCCGCATCTTTTGCACTGATGTGCTGGGCTCCTCCATCATTGAGGATGGGGATATTTGTGAAACTTTCTCCCCCAGTGAGTTGTTTAATTGCCAACCACCGTTCACGACTGGATATGACAGGCCATTGGTTGTGGGATTGCTTAGCTCTGTCAATCACTTGCTGTTTATGTTGTTTGGCATGCAAGTAATCCTGTTTGGAAGCTTCACCAGGTTGACACCTCATTTATAGGTCTATCTGGTGCTGCTCCTGGCATGCCCTCCTGCACTCTCCATTGAAGCAGGGCTGATCTCCTGGCTCGGTCTCCTGGTTGAGTAGGGGATGTGCCGGGCTGTAAAAGTTGCAGTTTGAGTTGGAGTGCAATTCCGCTGCTGTTAATGGCCCACAGCGCCTCATGGATGCCCAGTCTTGAGTTGCAAGACCTGTTTGAAGTCTGTTCCATTTAGCACGGTGACAGTGCCACACAACATGATGGAAATTATCCTCAATGCAAAGACAGGACTTCATCTCCACAAGGATTGTGCGATGGTCACTCTTACCAATACTATCATGGATGAATGCATCTGCAGCTGACAGACAGATAAAGATGAGGTCAAGTATGCTTTTTCCCTCTTGTTGGTTCCTTCACTACCTACTGCAGATCCAGTCTAGTAGTTATATTCTTTAGGACCCAGCCAGCTCGATCAGTAGTGCTGCTGCCGTGTCATACTTGGTGGTGGATATTGAAATCCCAGAGTATATTTTGCGCCCTTCCCATCTTCAGTGCTTCCTCTAAGTGTTGTTCAACATGGAGAGTATTGATTCATCAGCTGAAGGAGGATGGTACATGATAACCTCCCGTAGAGGTTTCCTTGCCCGTGTTTTAACCAAACTTCATGAGGTCCAGAGTCTATGTTAAGGACTCCCATGGCAAGTCCCTCCTGACTGTATGTTACTGTGCTGCCACTTCTACTGGTCTGCCTTGCTTGTGGGACAAAATATATCCACTGTAATGTTGGTGTCTGAGGTGTTATCTGTCAGGTATGATTCCGTGAGAATGACGATGCTTGAATAGTCTGTGAGACAGCTGTCCCAATTTTGGCACTAGATCCAAGATGTTAGTAAGGAAAGCTTTGCAGCATTGACAGGGCTGTTTGTTTTATTGTTGTCTTTCCCAGTGCCTAGGTCAATGCCAGGTTGTCCATCCGGTTTCATTTCTTTGTTGAGACTGTTACAACTGAGTGGCTTGCTAAGCTGCTTCAAAGGGCAGTTGAGAGTCAACTATAATTGCTGTGACTCTGGAGTCACATGTAGGCCAGATCAGGTAAAAATAGCAGATTTCCTTCCCCAAGGCACATTAGTGAACTAATGGGTTTTCTGACAATCAACAATGATTTCCTGGACATCAGTATACTCTTAATTCCAGATTTTTTTTATTGAATTCAAAGTCTACTATTTACATGGCGGGATTCATAAGAACATAAGAAATAGGAGCAGGAGTAGGCCATCTAGCCCTTCGAGCCTGCCCCACCATTCAATAAGATCATGGCTGATCTGAAGTGGTTCAGTTCCACTTTCCCACTTTCTTCCCATAACCCTTAGTTTCCTAGTCTATCAGAAATCTATCTACCCGTGACTTAAGTATATTCAGCGAGGTAGCCTCCACTATTTCAATGGGCAGAGAATTCCAGAGATTCATCACTCTTTGAGTGAAGAAGTTCCTCTTGAATTCTGTTCTAAACAGCATCCCCCCCTCTTATTTTGAGGCTCTGCCCTCTAAATCTGCTATCCTTTCTAAGCAGGAAGAATCTCTCTACCTCTATCCTATTTAGCCCCTTCATTATCTTGCAAGTCTCTATAAGATCTCTCCTCAGCCTTCTAAACTCTGACAAGTACAGACCCAATCTATTCAATCTCTCTTCATAAGATACATGGTTCAAACCTGAGTCCCCAGAACATTAGCTGAGTTTCTGGATTAATAGTCTAGCAATACCGTTTGGCCATCGTTTCCTTCACCTCTTTTTCTGCTACCCTCATCCTCCTAATATATGCAGAAAAAGCCTTAACCCTGATATCTCATAGCCCCTTTTAGTCCTCCAAATTCTACGTTTAAGTTCTTTTCTACTTTCACCATACTCCTCAAGGGCTTCATCAAATTTTAGATGCCTAGACCTATCGTATGCTCCCTTTTCCCTTTTAACTAAGCTTACAATTTCCTTTGTCATCCATGGATGAAAAAGCTTTTCCTCACATCCCACTTAAGTCTCCTGCCCCTCATCTTGAATCTATGTTCCCTCATGAGTGACTCTTCAACCAAGGGGAACAACTGATCTTTATTCAGTCTGTCCATGCCACGCAAAATAATATACACTTCGATCAGGTCGCTGCTTAGTCTTCTCTGCTCCAACAAAAACAACCCAAGCCTCTTCATAACTTAAATGTTCCATCCCAGGCAGCATCCTGGTGAATCTCCTCTGCACCTCTCCAATGCCATCACATTCTTCCTATAATGTGGTGACTAGAACTCCACACAGTACTCTAGCTGTGGCCTCAGCAAAGTTCTATGCAACTCCAACATAACTTCCCTGCTTCTGTAATCTATACCTCAATTGATAAAGGTAAGTAAGTGTCCCATGTGCCTTTTTCACCATCCAACTAACTTGCCCTTCTGCCTTTAGCAATCTGTCAACAAGCACAAAGTCCTTTAGTTCCATAGAACTTCCTAGCGTCTTAGTATTCGTTGAGTACTTCTTTGTCAAATTACTCCTTCAAAAGTGCATCACCACGCACTTTTCAGGGTTAAATTCCATCTGCCACTTATCTGCCCATTTGACCATTCTGTCTAAACCTTCTTTAACCACTCAGCCAGTCTTTGTGTCATCCACAAACTTACCAATCCTACTCCCTACATAGTCATCAATGTCAATTACATAGATGATGAATAACATGGGACATAACACAGCTCCCTGCGGAAAGCCACTGGACACTGGCTTCCAGTCATTAAATCAGCCTTCTGTCTCCTCCAGCTGGTAAGAGTCTGGCAACATCAATTTTAAATCTAACCGATTTATTTGATAGTAAATCTGTTAGCTTTCGGCATTTGTGCCTTCGTCAGGTGAATGAGATGTTCTGGTCTCCAAAAGCACACATATCAGCACAGACAGTTTACAGATTGCTCAGCTGATTCCTCCACTGAGCCAATTTTGAATCCACTTTATCAAATTATCCTGTATCTGTATGAATTAACCTTCTTTACAAGTCTCCCATTTGGGATCTTGTCAAAGACTTTGCTGAAATCCATATAAACTACATTGTCTGCATTACTCTCATCTGTACACCTGGTTATCTCCTCAAAAAATTCAATCAAATTTGTTAGGCATGACCTCCCTCTGACAAAGCCGTGCTGACTATCCTTGATCAAGCTTTGCCTCTCCAAGTGGAGATACATGCTCTCCTTCAGAAGTTTCTCCAATGGATGAGTATAGCTTCAACACCACTCAAGAAGGTTGACACCATTAAGGACAAAGCAGCATGCCTTTCTGACCATCCATCCACTCATTCTCTACCATGCACAATGGCAGCCATGTGAACTATCAACAACATGCACTGTGGAAACATAACAAGTCTCATTAGACAGCAACTTTTAAGTCCATGACTGTTACAATCTTGAAGGAGAACTACAAACATGTATGGGGACACTACCAACAAGGAATTCTGCTCCAAGACAGCCAGTGGCTTAGCCAGTGATCCATGAACGGAGATTTAAAAGTGCAGATTCATCGGGTCAAAAGACTTCTTCAATGTTGCAACCTCTTTCTGATTCTGTTCAATTATTATTTAATACACACAAATGATTTCGATTGCCACAGTCCAACTCCTTAAAGCATAAAAAGTTTGCTTTTACTTCACTTACCGCAATACTGAAGGCATGAGGATCACTATCATCTCTGAGCAGAATATACAAGCAGTGTCCACGAAACTCAATTTGGCTTTCAGTGAATGTGGAAATATATGTATTTCCGAAGCCAGTTGCTAAACAATGAACTACCTTTTCATCTGTGAAAATAGAGCACAGACATTTATTTATTATTATTAGTCATAAGTAGCCTTACATCAACACTGCAATGAAGTTACTGTGAAATTCTCCTAGTTGCCACAATCCGGCACCTATTTCGGTCCATGCACGTTACCAGCACATCTCTTAGATTGTGGGAGGAAACTGGAGCATCCAGAGGAAACCTAAGCAGACACAGGGAGAATGTGCAGTCTCTAACAGGCAGTGACCCAAGCCGCGAATCCAAACAGGGTCCCTGGTGCTGTGAGGCAGCAGTGCTAACCATTGGGTGGCATGCTGGCACAACGGTTAACACTACTGCCTCACAGCTCCAGGAACCTGGGTTCAATTCCTGGCTTCGGTCACTGTCTGTGCGGAGTCTGCATATTCTCCCCATGTTTGCGTGGGTTTCCTCTGGGCTCGCCAATTTCCTCCCACTGTCCAAAGATGTGCAGGTTAGGTGCATTGTCTATGCTAAATTACCCCTTAGTGTCCTGGGAGTTGGAGGGAATAGCGGGGTGAATACGTGAGATTGCCGAGTTAGGCCCAGGTGAGATTGTTATCGGTGTAGACTCAATGGATCAAATGGCCTTTTTCTGAATTCTATGATTCATTGTGCTGCCATGCCATCCCTTTTTGTTTGTCTTTGGTTTCTTTGATTTTTCTGCCTTCCACTTTTCCCCTTACTGTCTTTTGTTTCTGTCTCCGCTTTAATTCCCTTTGACTCCCAGCATTGGTTCCCATCCTCTTGCCATATTAAACCCTCCCCAGCAGGTAAATGATCAATCCCCTGCTGAAGGAGCAGCGATCCAAAAGCTCTTGACTCCAAATAAACATTAACCTAGTGTTGTACTTGCTGTTATATTATTAGTGGGAATGGGAAAATCAGAATGCTGATGAGATTTTCATTTTCTGACTCTCAAAGAATTTTGCACCTGTATTGATATTTATGTCCTGCAGGCACAACATCATGGCCTATGTACTTAACACGTGCTGTACTTGCCCAGGAAGTGTTTGATGTGGCAATGTAGTGGGACATTTATCTAATTATCTTAATCTAGCTGCGGAAAATGCCTTGTAGTTTGAACAGAAAAAATATATTGAGAGAAAGCCAGAATTAAAATATACATTCTGACGAAGGGTCATCCAGACTCAAAACATTGACTCTGTTCTCACTGTCAGACCTGCTGAGATTTTTCAGCATTTTCTGTTTTGGTTTCAGATTCTAGCATCCGCAGTATTTTGCCTTTTATGTAATATACTTCTTTTGATTTGTGTTTTGGTGCTCTATTAAAGGAATCTTGTCTACCTTCATCCCAATTTGTATCTTCGCTTTGCTTGTTTGCTTCCTGCGTTGGATCAGTTTTATTTATTTTGTCCTGCAAAAGAAATCACACAAATCTTATGGATAGAGAAATATTTATTTTCTTTACCCTCTCCTGTTTTCTCAGATGTCTCTGCACCATGTGCCAACCCCTGCTGAGCTAGCTAATGCTAAGAACAACAAAGAACAAAGAACAGCACAACATAGCACAGGAAACAGGCTCTTCGGCCCTACAACACGCGCCGCCCATTTTAACCCTCATTCTAATCCTCCTTCTACCTATGACTTTTGTCTACGCCTCTTGGACTCCACAATAAAGGAGTGCAAATTTAGAGAATTATATGTGCGCCAGATTAAGGGAGGTCTAATTTAGGGACAATTTATTAACACCAAACAGCCAAAAAGCACATTTTTGGGGTGTGGGAGGACACCGGAGCATGCAAGGACGGGGAGAATGTGCAAACTCTCACAGACACCGACCCAAGTCAGAAATCTGACCCGGGTCCCTCTATCTGCACAGCAAAGAATGGTAATCACTGAGCTGTCGTGTTGCCCATCAGTTGGTCCAGTTTAAGCGTACACTAACAACGTGAAGCACTAGGCAACTCTCGAAGCGACATCCAAGAGCAGCTCTCACACAACCCACCACGTGTATGCCCCTTGTTGGCCAACAAGGCCGACTGAATCACCTGAATCACCTGTAAGAGACAGGTGAGCCATAAAATATGTTGGACAGCCCAAAGGCGTCTATTGATTCCCAGGAATGTCCTGAGGCTCTTGATCCTTAACTAAAAATATCCTTTTCTATCCCTCCATTTCTAGTCTGCTCATGTGTCTATCTAGGTAAGCCTTAAACAACTCTAGCGTGCCTGCCTCCACCACCCTACTTGGCAGTGCATCCCAGGCCCCCACAACCCTCTGTATGTTTTTCATACATCTAATAACATCATAAATCTAATAACATCTGAATTATACCTCGCCCCATTTCTGTGATTTTAGTACCCAACCTTGGAAAAAGCTTCCTACTGTTCACTCTATCTATACCCTTCATTATCTTATACACCTCTATTAGGTCTCCTCTCATTCTCCATCTTTCCAGAGAGAACAGCCCCAATTTGCCCAATCTCTCCTCATAGCTAAGACCTTCTATACCAGGCAGCACCCTGGGAAACCTCCTGTACATTCTCTCCAAGGTCTCCACATTCTTCTGGTAGTGCAGCCACCAGAACTGGATGCAGTACTCCAAACGCGGTCTAACCAACATTCTATACAACTGCAACATTAGACACCAGCTTTTATACTCTATACCCCTTCCTATAAAGGCAAGCATAGCATATGCCTTCTTCACTACCTTCTCCACCTGTGCTGCCACCTTTAGGGATTTGTGGACTTGCATACCTCGGTTTCTCTGTGTTTCTATATTCTTGGAGGCCCTGCCATTTATTGTATAACTCCCCCATACATTAGTTCTTCCAAAATGCACCACCTCGCATTCATCTCGATTAAATCTGATTAAATCATAAGATCATAAAATCTGATTAAATCATAAGACCATAATTGGTCTTATGAAGAGAGGCTGAGGGATTCGAGGTTATTTTCGTTAGAAAGGAGGCGGCTAAGAGGGGACCTAATCGAAACATATAAGATGATTAGAGGTTTAGATAGGGTGGACAGTGATAGCCTTTTTACTAGGATGGAGAAAGCTAGCACGAGGGGACACAGCTTTAAATTAAGGGGTGATAGTTATAGGACGGATGTCAGAGGTAGGTTCTTTACCCAAAGGGTGGTTCAGGAGTGGAATGCCCTGCCTGCAGCAGTTGTGGCTGCGCCAAGTTTGGTGGCATTTAAGAGGTTAGTTGATAAGTATATGGAAGGGAAGGGAATGGTTTAGTTTGGAGGGGCATTGCTTTTTATATTGGTCGGCGCAACGTAGAAGGCCGAAGGGCCTGTTTTGTGCTGTAGTGTTCTATGTTCTATGTTCTAAATTCCATGTGCCATTTCTCTGCCCAATTTTCCAGCCTATCTATATCTGCTGTATTATCTGACAATGTTCATAGCTTTTCCGCAAGTCCAGCCACCTTCGTGTCATCGCAAACTTGCTGATAACACCAGTTACACCTTCTTCCAGATCATTTATATATATCACAAATAGCAGAGCTCACAGTACAAGCCCTGCAGAACACCACTGGTCACAGACCTCCAGCCGGAAAAAGACCCTTCGACTGCTATCCTCTGTCTCCTGTGGCCAAGCCAGTTCTCCACCCATCTAGCCACCTCTCCTTGTATCCCATGAGCCTTAACCTTCTTAACCAACCTGCCATGAGGGACTTTGTCAAACGTCTTACTGAAATCCATGTAGACGACATCCACAGCCCTTCCTTCATCAACAGTTTTTGTCACCTCCTCAAAAACCTCCTCAAATTTGTAAGGCACGAACTCCCTCTTACAAAGCCATGCTGTCTATCACTAATGAGATTGTTCCGTTCTAAATGCACATACATCCTATCTCTAAGAATCCTCTCCAACAACTTCCCTACCACGGACGTTAAGTGTCAAGCTCACTGGCCTATAATTACTCGGGTTATCCCTATTACCCTTCTTAAATAATGGTACCACATTCACTATCCTCCAATCCTCAGGGACCTCACCTGTATTCAGTGAAGAGACAAAGATTTCATCAGAGGCCCAGCAATTTCATCTCTCGTCTCCCTGAGCAGTCTAGGATAGATGCCATTAGGCCCTTGGGATTTGTCAGTTTCAATGTTCCCTAAAAAACCTAACACTTCCTCTCTTGTAATGGAGATTTTCTCTAATGGGTCAACACCTCCTTCTGAGACATTCCCAGTCAATATGTCCCTCTCCTTTGTGAATACTGATGCAGAGTATTCATTTGGGATCTACCTTATTCCCTTGGGTTCTATGCATAATTCCCTTTCTTTGTCCCAGAGAAGTCCAATTTTTTCCCTGACAACTGTTTTGTTCTTAATATATAAATAAAATGCCTCAGGATTCTCCTTAATCCTGTATGCCAAGAACATTTTGTTACCTCTTTTTGACTTCTTAACTCCCCATTTGAGTTCTTTCCTACTCTCCCTGTATTCCTTCCGAGCTCCTTCTGTTTCCAGTTGCCTAAGCCTAACAGATGTCTCTCTTTTTTTTTGATCAGATCCTCAATTTCCCTGGTTATCCATGACTCTCGAATCCTATCTTTCTTATCCATCTTTTTTACAGGCACATGCCTGTCCTGCAGCCTTATCAATTGTTCCTTAAAAGACTCCCACATGCCAGACGTGGACCTACCCTCAAACAGCCTCTCCCAATCAACGGCCTGCCTAATCCAACTATAGTTAGCCTTCCCCCAGTTTAGCACCTTACTTGTAGGACAACATTTATCCTTGTCCACTGTTTTCCTAAAGTTTACAGAATTGTGGTCACTATTTGCCCCACGTTCCCCTAGTGAAACTTTGATGACCTGACTGGGCTCATTTCCTAGTACTAGGTCCAGTATAGCCCCCCTCTCTAGTTGGACTACCTACATACTGTTCCAAGAATCTTCCAGTACACATTTTACAAATTCCTCTCCATCCCGACCCCCAGCCCTAAGCACTTTCCAGTCTATAGCAGGGAAATTAAAATCTCCCACTACAACAACCCTATTTTTTCTGCATCTATCCAGAATCTCCTTACATATCCATTCCTCCACTTCCCGTGGGCTGTTGGAAGGCCTGTCGTATACCCCCAGCATAGTGATTGCACCCTTCCTGTCTCTGAGCTCCACTCACAGCGACTCATTACATGACCCCTCTAAACTATCCGCCCTCTGCATTGCTGTAATATGCTCCCTAACTAATATTGCTACTCCCCCGCCTCTTTTACGCCTCCTCTGTCTCACCTAAAACACTTATATCCTGGAATATTCAGCTGCCAGTCCTGTCCTTCTTTTAATCAAGTCTCTGTCACCGCACCACATCCAAATTCCGCGTAAGCATTAAGGCCCTAAGTTTGTCTGTCTTACCTGTTACGGTCCTCACATTGAAGCAGATGCATCCAGACCTCCAGGTCCACTCAGGCCATCCTTCTCCAAAATGCTCTTCTTCTTACCTAGCTTTGCCCTGGCCTCCAGCTCGACCCCAGTCTCAGTGCTTACTGACCTACTGTTTTGATCCCCAGCCCTCTGCCACACTAATTTAAACCTGTCTAACACATAATCAAAATTCATGAATAGGAATTATTCACTGTCCAGATAAGATGGATACATGCCTAGATATGTAGCTATGCGATAATCTGGCTTCGAACATAAAACATAGACCATTACAGTGCAGTACAGGCCATTCGGCCCTCGATGTTGCGCCGACCAGTGGAACCAGTCTAATGACTCTCTAGCCTAAACTATTCCAATGTTATCCATATGCCTATCCACTGACCATTTGAACACCCTTAAAGTTGGCAAGTCCACAACTGCTGCAGGCAGGGCATTCCACGCCCTTACTACCCTCTGAGTAAAGAACCTACTTCTGACATCCGTCCTATAACTATCACGCCTTAATTTAAAGCTATGTCCTCTTTCCGTATTAAACTCCATTTGCCACCTCTCAGCCATCACCATTTGAGGAAAAAGGTTCTCACTGTCCACCCTATCCAACCCTCTGATCATCTTATATGTCTCAATTAAGTCACCTCTTAACCTTCTTCTCTCTAATGAAAATAATTTCAAGTCCCTTAGCCTTTCCTCATAAGACTTTCCCACCATACCTGGCAACATCCTAGTAAACCTCCTCTGCACCCTTTCCAATGCCTCCACATCTTTCTTATAATGTGGCGACCAAAACTGTACACAATACTCCAAGTGCGGCCGCACCAGAGTTTTGTACAGTTGCAACATGACCTCACGGCTCTGAAATACAATTCCTCTACCAATAAAAGCTAACACACTGTAGGCCTTCTTAACAACCTTATCAACCTGGGTGCCAACTTTTAGGGAGCCATGCACATGTACATCGGGATCTCTCTATTCATCTACACTACTAAGAGTGCTTCCATTGGCCTTAAATTCTGTACTCTTGTTATTCTCACCAAAGTGAATCACGTCATACTTTTCTGTATTAAACTCCATTTGACACCTCTCGGCCCAGCTCTGTAACTTATCTATGTCCCTCTGCAACTATAACATTCACTGTCTACAATTCCTCCAACTTTGGTGACATCAGCAAATTTACTAACCCATCCTTCTGCATCCTCATCCAGGTCATTTATAAAAATGACAAACAGCAGTGGCCCCAAAACAGATCCCTTTGGCAGTGACCTGTAGAGGAACCTATTGGAACGTTCACTTTGAACTTTGTGGTTAATGTCTAAGGTTACAAGGCAACAGAGGAAGCTAGATTAGCCAAAAGAAGAGGAAGTATCCAGATTTTAAGGATTATTGAAATGCCATTATGCCAGAGGATAAGATGTGATTGGCTAAAGGAAAGAACAGGTATTATTATTGATTTACATATAGTGAAGACGATTACTTTAAAGCTAATGAAAGGCATGCATAATTGATTTTAAAAATCTATAATGGATCTGTTTTGAATTGAATTCATCAGAGAGGTCTAGCTGCTCCATCTCAGGAGTTACCCTGACATTGATGACTTCTCTTAGTGGCCGCTGGTCAAAATGAAGATTATGCCTTTAAACAGAGAGACTGGTTTTGTGAGTCTTGTACTGTCTGAAATTTCTCACGGTAAACACTCCACCAGGTCCCTAGTTTTAGACTCCCCGATATAATATTTTCTCTATATGTACCCTATTAACCTCATTCATTGACCTCTATTAGATCACTCCTCAATCTTTGCTTTTGCCAGGAATTCCAGGTTATTCAGTCTTTTCTAATTCTTATAACTTCAGTTCTGTTGCTATTATTGTAAATCTTTTTTCTGTTTTCACCAATGTCTTTATGTCATCTTCATTTTATAATAATAATAGTCCCCTGTGATCTTGTATCTAATTTTCAAAAGGGTATTTGGCCTCTTTATTCCTCCTTGTAAACTGCATCACCTCAAGTGCCTACGTTGAAAGGAATTTTCAATCGATGCTACCATTCTTCAAATTTCTTAAGTCTTTGATTAAACAGCAATGTATCTGTCCATATCATACTGGAAGTAATTTTTGGGTTCATCAGTTATAGAGTCATAGATGCTCACAGCGTGGGAACAGGTCCTTTGGCCCAACTTGTCCATGCCACTCATTTTTTTAAATCACTAAGCTAGTCTTAATTGCCCACATTTAGCCCATATCCCACTATACGCATCTTACACATGTAACTGTCTAAATGCTTTTTAGAAGACAAAATTATATGCACCTCTACTACCCACCACCTTCTGTGTGAAAAAATTACTATTCTGAACCCTTTTGTATCTCTTTCCTCACACCTTAAACCTATGCCCTTTAGGTTTAGATTTCCTTACCTTTGGGAAAAGATATTGTCTACCTGATCTATGCCCCTCATTATTTTATAGACTTCTTTAAGATCACCCCTAGATCTCCTACGCTTTACGGAATTCAGCCCCTCTTCATAACACAAATCATCAAGTCTTGATAGCATCCTAGTAAATCTTTTCTTTCTAGTTTAATAACATGCTTTCTATAATAGGATGAGCAGAATTATACACAGTTGAACAGACTCTTTTCATAAATATTGCTAAGGGATATTTATGAAACTAGGGGATGTTAGGGATCTAGAAGAGAATAAGGTGTGTAGGAGGGAACTTAAAAAGGAAATTAGGAGAGCCAGAAGGGGTTATGAGAAGGCCTTGGCAGGGAAGATTAAGGAGAATCCCAAGGCCTTCTACAAATATGTGAAAAGTAAAAGGATGAGAAGAGAAGGGACAGGGCCTATAAAAGATGAAGGGGGAAAAGTCTGTGTGAATCCGGAAGAAATGGCAGAGGTGCTTAACGAGTACTTTGCCTCGGTATTCACAGTGGAAAGTGAACTGGGAGATCGCACTGCAAGTTTAAGGCATACGGAAAAGATTGAGCATGTGGATGTTAGGAAAGAGGATGTGTTAGACCTGTTAAATTCTATCAAGATAGACAAGTCGCCGGGACCGGATGGGATGTACCTCAGGTTATTGTGAGAAGTGAGGGAAGTGGTTGCAGAGCCCCTGGCGATGATCTTTGCATCGTCCATGGAGATGGGAGAGGTTCCGGAGGATTGGAGGATTGCGGATGTGGTTCCTATCTTTAAGAAAGGGAACAGGGATAGTCCAGGAAATTACCGGCCGGTGAGTTTGACTTCAGTGGTTGGTAAGCTGATGGAGAGGCTTCTGAGGGATAAGATACAAGAACATTTGGAGAAGTTTGGATGATTAGAAATAGTCAGCATGGTTTTGTCAAGGGCAGGTCACGCCTTACGAGCCTAGTTGAGTTCTTCGAAAATGTGACTGAACACATTGACGAAGGAAGGGTGGTGGACGTAGCGTACATGGACTTTAGTAAGGCGTTTGATAAGGTCCCCCATGCAAGGCTTCTGGAGAAGGTGAGAGGGCATGGGATCCAAGGGGCTTTGGCCTCGTGGATCCAGAACTGGCTTGCCGGCAGAATGCAGAGAGTGGTTGTGGATGGGTCTTGTTCTGCATGGAGGTCGGTAACCAGTGGAGTGCCCCAGGGATCTGTTCTGGGACCCCTGCTGTTTGTCATTTTCATAAATGACCTGGATGAGGAAGTGGAGGGATGGGTTAGCAAGTTCGCTGACGATACAAAGATCGGTGGTGTTGTGGATGGTCTGGAGGGATGCCAAAAGTTGCAGCGGGACATAGACAGGATGCAAGACTGGGCGGAGAAGTGGCAGATGGACTTCAATGCAGATAAATGTGTAGTGGTCCATTTTGGCAGAAATAATGGGATGAAGGAGTACAATATAAGGGGTAGGAGTCTTAGCTGTGTTGTAGAGCAGAAGGATCTCGGGGTCCGGGTCCATAGGACTCTTAAATCGGCCTCGCAGGTGGAGGAAGTGGTCAAGAAGGCGTACGGTGTACTGGCCTTCATTAATCGAGGAATAGAGTTTAGGAGTCAGGAGGTAATGATGCAGCTCTATAAGACTCTTGTCAGACCCCAGTTGGAGTATTGTGCGCAGTTCTGGTCGCCTCATTATAGGAAGGATGTAGAGGCTGTTGAGAGAGTTCAGAGGAGATTTACAAGGATGCTGCCTGGATTGGGAGGCAGGCCTTATAAAGATAGGTTGAGGGAGCTGGGACTCTTCTCACTGGAGCGACGTAGGTTGAGAGGCGACCTGATAGAGGTTTATAAAATGTTGAGAGGGATAGATAGGGTGGACTCTCAGAGACTATTTCCCCGAGCTGAAATGGTCACTACAAGAGGACATAGATTTAAGGTGCAGGGAAGCAAATACAAAGGAGATGTCAGGGGTAGGTTTTTCACTTAGAGGGTGGTGAGTGAATGGAACCGACTGCCGTCGGAGGTTGTTGAGGCAAACTCACTGGGGTCTTTTAAGAGACTTCTGGATGAGTATATGGAAAAGAATAGGATAGGGGGTTATAGATAGGTCTGTGGATTGGTAGATGTGATCGGCGCAACTCGTGGGCCGAAGGGCCTGTTTGTGCTGTATTGTTCTATGTTCTATGTTCTATGTATTCTACTTTGAGCTCTGCAATGGCAAGTAATCACTAGGGGGGCAGAAGAAACACTACAAGAATGCTCTGAAAGCCTCCCTAAATAAATACAGCATCACCATCAACATGTTTTTATTTGTTAGTCAGTAAGTAAGACTTACATTAACACTGCAATGAAGTTACTGTGGAATTCCGCTAGTAGCTGCACTGCAGCATCTGTTTGGATCACTGCACCTAATCAGCACATCTTGGAGACTGTGGAAGGAAACTGGAGCACCCGGAGTTTGGAGGGGCATTGCTTTTTATTTTGGTCGGCACAACATCGAAGGCCGAAGGGCCTGTTCTGTGCTGTATTGTTCTATGTTCTATGTTCTATGAAACTCATGCAGACATGTAGAGCATGCAAACTCCACACAGACAGTGACCCAAGCCAGGAATCGAGCCTGGGGCTGTGAGGCAGCAGTGCTAAACACTGTGCTAATGTGCCGCACACATGAAGGCACCAATCATCTCGAGCATCATAGGTAGAGCAGACGGTGACCAAGTATAAATAGCAGAAAGTGTCCCACCCACCCACCTCATCAAACAGCACCTGCTAACCCTGTTTGCAACTCCTGGATTAGACTATTCAGCCACCTCAGGACCCACCTCCCTGGAATGGAAGTAAGTAATCCTTGACCCTTAGCATCTTCCCTTTTTAGAACCTAATCTAGCTTTATGTCCTTTGTTTCTCTGTCGTGAAAATTTATCCCTCCAGCCTTTAAGTTTTTTGCTGACAGCTTTCCTACATTGAGCACAGGTTATTATCTATCCTTCTCTCCAAGAAGTGCTTCTACTGAGCATGTGTGAGCCCATCTGATTTTGTTATCTCCACCTATTCAATTTCTTATTCATTGTCTGCCATCACGCCAGCCTTTCTTGTTCATCCCAAGCTTTCTCATAATCCTCTCTCTTATTTCTATTCTACCCTCTAGGATCTCCTTAAATCTCAGTCCTCTATCCAGTCTGCCTTGTTCCTTTTCCTCATTTATTGTCTTGCACTTTCTTCTGTCCAACTGACCCACTTCCCATCCATCTTTCTCCATCCTTCTTTCTCTCACTATCCCTACTTTCTTCTTTCTCACTCTAACTGTATTCAGTTAACAGCCCCTAAAATTTATTGTCAATTCCTTTTGGTACTAGAGCAACTTTTGAAGGGAAGTGAACAAAAATGTGGGAAAGGAAAAACAAAAAAAGTATTGGAATAGGTCAAGGGAATAAAAACCAATGTATTGACTTATGACCTAATATATGAACATATGAATTAGGAGGAGAGTATGCCACTCAGCCCCTCAAGCTTGCTCTGTCATAAAACCATAGCATTCCGACAGTACAAAAGGAGGTCAAGTGGCCCATCAATGATCCTCCAAAAGACACTCCATGTGTGCCCTAACCCCGTAATTCTGTGCAGTGATCATGACCAACCCACCTAACCTGCACACCTTTGGACTAAGGAAAGTCACGCAGACATGGGGAGAATGTGCAGACTTTACGCAGACAGTCAACCAAGGCAGGAATCAAATCAGGGCCCCTGCTGCTGTGAGCCAGCAGTGCTAACCACTGTGTCATTATGTCACACCGTGCTAACCATTGTGCCACTGTTGCTGCCATTCAGCAAGATCATGGCTGATCTGATTGTAACACCAACTCCACATTCCTGCCTATTACCCTTCATCCTTTTGCCCCCTTCTTAATCAAAAATCTATCGAGCTCTACGTTACAAATATTCAAAGATTTTGCTTCCACTGCCTTTTGAAGAAAAGTATTCAAAAGATTTATAAACCTTTGAGAGAAAAAAAACTATCCTCATCTTCATCCAAAAAAAAGAACCCTTATTTTTAAACAGTGACCCTTCGTTCTCCACCAAGAGGAAACGTCCACTCCACATCCATTCTGTCAATACCCCTCATGTCCTGATCAAGTCCTCTTATTCTTCTGAAGTCTAGAGGATATAAAGCTAACCTCTCCAATCTTTCTTCATTAGACAATTCACCCATTCCTGGTGTTAGTCTAGTAAACCTTCTCTGAACTGCTTCCATTGCATTTGCACTTTTCCTTAAACAAGGAAACTAACACCATACATAGTAATTCAGATGGGTTGTCACCAATGCCTGAATACTGAAGCGTAACCTCCCTACTTTTGTAATCAATTCTCTCACAATAAATTAGATTTCCTAATTACTTGCTGTTCCTGTATTCTAGCCTTTTGTGATTCATGCACTAGAATACCCAGATCCATCTGCAGCTCAGAACTTTTGAATCTCTCACCATTCCAGGGTTCCAGGGAAAAACCAGGGCTTTTCAAAGTGAGACTTGTGACCCACGCATGGGAATCATGTGCATTTTATGATAGGAAAAGGTAAGAAGATATATTTTTAAATGTACAGTAAATTCTATTTAGATTGTACTGTAGCAGATGTACTGCTGTTTCCCAGATTACAAGGGTCAGTCATTTTTAAAAAATGGGTCAACACACCAGGAAAATGGACTAAACTGTTCTTCCTTGTAGGAGAAGGGGGCGGGGCTCCACCCACCAGCAAAGAACAAAGAACAAAGAACAAAACAGCATGGGAAACAGGCCCTTAGGCCCAACGAGCCCGCGCCGCCACCCCGATGTTCCCACCTCTACCTGTGATCCCTGTCTATGTTTATAGATCTAGGGGTTGAAACCAAATTTGAGGCAATTTAGGGAGAATTTGTTCTGCCAATTAGCCTAAGAGCAATTTTTGGGATGTGGGAGGAAACCAGAGCACCTGGAGAAAACCCACGCAAGCACGGGGAGAATGTGCAAACTCCCACAGACACAGGCCCAAATCCATGTATCTGCACAGCACAGCGATAGTCACTGAGCTTTCGTGTTGCCCATCAAATGGTCAAGCGTACACTGACGACGTGAAGCACTAGGATACTCTCGAAAAATCCAAGAGCAGCCCTCTCACAACCCATTGCGTTAATCCCCCTTATTAGACAACAAGGCGGACCAAAACACCTGTAGGATAAAAACAAGTACATCAATATCATCATCTATTTACACACTTCCCACAGACTCCCAAGGCTCACGATCACTATTTTAAATCAGTTTTCTATACCTCTCCATTCCCATTCTGTTCATGTGCCCATCTAGTTATCCCTTAAATAACTCCAAAGTGCCTGCCTCCACCACTTTACTTGGCAGCGCATTCCATATCTCCACCACCCTCTGTGTGAAAAAACTCCCTCTAGCATCCAAATTATACCTTAACCCCCTCACCCTAAGCCCGTGACCCCTCGTGCTATTCAAGTCCATCCTAGGAAAAAGCTTAACCCTGTTTACTCTATCTATACCCCTCATAATCTTGTACACCTCTATTAGATCTCCTCTAAGTCTACGTCTTTCTAAGGAAAACAGTCCCAATTTGCCTAACCTTTCCTCGTAACTCAGACCTTCCATACCAGGCAGCATCCTGGTAAACCTCCTCTGCACTCTCTCCAGAGTCTCCACATCCTTCCAGTAGTAAGGCGACCAGAACTGGACGCAGTATTCCAAATGAGGTCTAACCAACGTTTTATACAACTGCAACATTAAAGGCCAGCTCTTGTACTCTATATCCCTTCCTATAAAGGATAGCATACTATATGCTTTCTTCACAACCTTCTCCACTTGCTCTGCCACCTTCAGAGACTTGTGCACCTGCACCCCCAGGTCCCTCTGCGTTTCTATACTCTTAATAGGTCTACCCTTTATCATATACCTCCCCACTACATTCTTTCTCCCGAAATGCATCACCTCACATTTATCAGGATTGAATTCCATCTGCCATCTATGTGCCCAAGCTATCAGCCTATCTACGTCCTGCTGCATCGCCTGACAATGCTCCTCACTATCCGCAAGTCCAGCCATCTTTGTATCGTCTGCAAACTTGCTGATCACTCCACTTACTCCCTCTTCCAAGTCATTTATATATATTACAAATAGAAGAGGTCCCAGTACTGAACCCTGCAGCACACCACTAGTGACCGACCTCCAGCTAGAAAAACACCCTTCACTATTACTCTCTGTCTCCTATTACCAAGCCAATTACTTATCCATCTAGCTATCTGTCCTTGTATCCCATTAGCCTTAACCTTTTCACCAACCTCCCATGAGAGACTTTGTCAAACGCCTTACTGAAATCCGTATAGACGACATCAAAAGCTCGCCATTCGTCGACCATTTTCGTCATCCGCAAGTCTGCTGTAGCACCAGAGGGTTCTATTGGCCCATCCTCCCAGCTATCATGAGGGCCCACGGCTGATCACAGGCCTCACCTCACCCGGCAATATTGTCCTCGCCACCCAGACCATCTAACTAAGGGGCCTAACCATATCCATGAGCCCGGCCTCAGATCACTTCAATGCCATTTTGCAAGAGTGTCCCAATCTCACAATGCATTAAGAGAAACCCTCCCTCCCCCTACGGACATCAGGACCCAGCCCTTCAGTGACTTGTTCCCCTACCCCATCATGACCTGCGACATGATGCACCCCTGCTTAGCGCTCCCTGTCATAGCCGCCCTGCATAGCATCCTCCCCCTATCAATGCCTCCCAGCATAGTCCTCACTCAGGCTTCACCCCCTTGTCACTGCCCTTAGCACACTGGTGGTGCCCAACAGGCACTACCAGTGAGGCTGGTGGACACCAAAAGGTGGACACTGCCTGACGAGCATCGCTCTGACATGCCCCCAACCGCCTGACATGGCCTTCGTGCTAGGTTTCTGCTTGTGAATGAATGGTCTATGCATATTTAAATACTACATTAAGTATGCTAATCAGCCTCATGTCCTTTCTAGATGTGATCTGCTTCTCAACATTAGAAAGGGGGCAAGAGGATTACAAAATGTTTGGCGTCAGGTGCAAAACCGATTTTTTAGCCAACACACTATTCTCCAGGATCGGCACATTCGGCACGTAGCAAGGTTGGAGAATTACACCCAGTGTATACAAGATAGTTTTATTAAGGATGGACCTTGGAACATGCGGGTCCAAGAAGAGATGCCATAGAGAGATATGATTGATTAAATGCCCAGAATCAGAAGTGCCTTGCTACGAACATACCCATGAAGAAGCAGATAGACTGGTTAACCATTTTCAGAAATAGTATGGAGGTGAACAAGACAAAGGAGAAGCAACGCATCATTGTCACAGTTACAAAGGAAGGTGATTTTAATCAAGATGATTATTAGTATAATGGAAAAGATGGAAACCAGGTTATTTAATTACTTGACAAGAAAACTGTGGAATTCTGGATTTACCTCTGCTGCTTGCTTTTTCAAGACGAGTTCATCCCTGAAAGACATAAAGAATCATCTGCTACATTAGCGTAATATTTATAAGGTTGGACTCGTGATCCAGCATGAATCTAAATTCCACCATGACAGGTTAAAAAGCTAAATTAATTTCAAAAAAAGTCTCATGTCAGTAAAAGTGACCAAGAGACTGTTTCAAAGTGCCATAAAAGCCCAGCAGGTTCAAGAACATACTTCAGAGAAGGAAGTCTATCTATAATGTCTATCTATATCAACAATAGTCTTGATCTTTAACTAGCAAAGCTGTTCAATTGGATCAAACAATGAGTGATTCAACAATACAGCCACTAATATTTTCTCAGGGCCACTAAGAAAAGACAATAACTCCTGTCTTATGGTTTCCAAAGCTTTCCTTGCTGTGTGGTTTTCCCTGTTTCATATCTGAGTCTCATCCACTAATTGAGAAAGATCATTTGTCATTATAAGTTAACAATTCTATTATCATGTCAGGCAGTTACTGGGCTGGTAAAAGGCGAACCAAGTGGACATTGATCAGAATTTTACAACTAAAGTTCAGGCGTATGCTGATCCGTAAGTACATGAAATCACGCGAGGAGACATCAGGTATGTGTCCCAACATCATCCCACACTTGCATGATAGTTTGGTCAATGGTGGTGCACACAGGTTAGAAGCATGCCTGCCAACAATCAAGAAGCCGATTTAAATGAAGTAAACAGCGGTTGACTGGGATTTTATGTTACCTGTCTGCTTTTTCACTGTCGGTGAGCAGGCCAACTGACAAGACGGCCTTTAAATTTTGGCTGCAGCCTCAGTCCAGGGCAGAATTACAAAATTATCTAATGAGCTGTGTATATGATTGTGCTGCCCAGAAAACTATGACATATCTTTTCTACTGATATTTATTTTCTACAGGTGTGCAGCTCCCTCACTCAGCACTGCAGTGGCTGCCCCTCCTGAGGGAGCACATTGGGAGTTCCAGACAGACATTCCTGTTGTTCAGTGGCCTTCTGGCAACACACAGCCATTCACAGAGCCATGGAATATTACATCAGCAAAGCAATCTCGAACAGGAGCAGGTTTTGCATCTATCACACTCAAACTGATTTTTGATGTATTTTGGTTTTTACCCACACAGAAATCTGTTCACCAGATCAAGATGGTGTTTTTAATAGAGTCAATTAGTCTTCTTGTTACCTGCTTTGACAGATTACTTCCTGGCGGGGAAGGTGGGGATACACTAGCAGGCTTGGGGATATCAGTCGCAGGCATGCTAATGAAATGTAAAAAATATATTAAAATGAAGATTTAAATAAATTATCTCTGACGAAGGGTTATCTAAACTCAAAATGTTGGCTCTATTCTCTCCCTGTAGATGCTTTCAGACCTGGTGAGATTTTCCAGCATTCTTTGTTTTTATTTTAGATTCCAGCTTTTGCAATACTTTGCTTTTATTTAAATATATTATGCAGCTCTGTGCCGATTTCTGGCACTGAGCTGATGGTGCCAGAAATCTGGCTATTAAAAACATGCAGAGGCCGTGACACCCAGCTGGAAGCATATTAAACAACCTCCACTTGAATCTCCTTGCCCACTACACAGTAGGCTGGGAGAATCACCCCCATATTCACGCAGGGTGATGTAAATGTAGTTATGGAGAACACTGAGGTACAGGGTAGCAAACTGGAAGGTATCGAAGTAGATAGGGAGGATGTGCTAGATATTCTCGAGGGTTTGAAGTTGGATAAGTCCCCTGCGCCGGACGGGATTTACCCTAGGATTCTCTGGGAGGCAAGAGAGGAGATTGCAGAGCCTCTGGCTCTGATCTTCAGGTCGTCGTTGGTTACGGGTGTGGTTCCGGAGGACTGGAGGATAGCGAATGTGGTCCCATTGTTCAAGAAGGAGAAGAGAGACCTTCCAGGGAATTATAGGCCAGTGAGTCTTACTTCTGTTGTGGGCAAAGTATTGGAGAGAATTATTAGGGATAGGATTTATAGTTATTTAGAGAGAAATGAATTGATTGGGGATAGTCAGCATGGTTTTGTGAAGGTAGGTCGTGCCTTACTAACCTCATTGAGTTTTTTGAAAAAGTGACTAAAGAGGTGGATGGGGGTAAGGCGGTTGATGTGGTATATATGGACTTTAGTAAGGCGTTTGATAAGGTGGCCCATGGAAGACTTCTGCAGAAAATGCAGATGTATGGGATAGAGGGTGATTTAGCTAATTGGGTTAGGAATTGGCTAGCAGATAGAAGACAGAGGGTGGTGGTTGATGGGAGATATTCATCGTGGAGTTCGGTGACAAGTGGTGTACCTCAGGGGTCTGTTTTGGGGCCCCTGCTGTTTGTAATTTTTATAAATGATCTGGATGAGGGTATTGAAGGATGGATTAGTAAATTTGCAGATGACACTAAAGTCGGTGGAGTGGTAGATAGTGAAGAGGGGTGTTATAGTTTGCAGAGGGACTTGGACAAGTTGCAGAGCTGGGCCGAGAGGTGGCAAATGGAGTTAATGTGGAAAAGTGTGAGGTAATGCACTATGGCAGAAATAATAAATGTGTAGAGTATAGGGCAAATGGTAGGATTCTTAGTAGTCTAGATGAACAGAGGGATCTTGGTGTGTATGTGCATAGATCCCTGAAAGTAGGCAGTCAGGTCGAGAAGGTTGTTAGGAAGGCATATGGAGTCTTGGCTTTTATTGGTAGAGGGATTGAGTTTCGGAGCCGCAACGTCATGTTGAACTGTACAAAACTCTAGTGCGGCCGCACTTGGAGTATTGTGTGCAGTTCTGGTCCCCACATTATAAGAAGATGTGGAGGCATTGGAGAGGGTACAGAGGAGGTTTACCAGGATGTTGCCTGGTATGGAGGGCAGGTCTTATGAAGAGAGGCTGAGGGATTTGAGGTTGTTTTCGTTAGGAAGGAGGCGGCTAAGAGGGGACCTAATCGAAACATATAAGATGATTAGAGGTTTAGATAGGGTGGACAGTGATAGCCTTTTTCCTAGATGGAAAAAGCTAGCACGAGGGGACACAGCTTTAAATTAAGGGGTGATAGTTATAGGACGGATATCAGAGGCAGGTTCTTTACCCAAAGGGTGGTTCGGAGTGGAATGCCCTGCCTGCAGCGGTTGTAGATGCGCCAAGTTTGGTGGCGTTTAAGAGGTTAGTTGATAAGTATATGGAAGAGAAGGGAATGGTTTAGTTTGGAGGGGCATTGCTTTTTATATTGGTCGGCGCAACATCGAAGGCCGAAGGGCCTGTTCTGTGCTGTAATGTTCTATGTTCTATGTTCTATAATGCGGAATTAATTAATGCGGAATGGAATTAATTAATTAATGCGGAAAAGTGTGAGGTAATTCACTTTGGCAGGAATAACAAATGTGTATAGTATAGGGCTAATGATAGGACTCTTAATAGTGTTGACGAACAGAGGGATCTTGGTGTATATGTGCATAGATCCCTGAACGTTGGCAATCAAGTCGATAAGGTTGCTAAGAAGGCATATAGAGTCTTAGCTTTTATTGATAGGGGGATTGAATTTCAGAGCCGCAACGTCATGTTGCAACTGTACAAAACTCTAGTGCGGCCGCACTTGGAGTATTGTGTACAGTTCTGGTCCCCACATTATAAGAAAGATGTGGAGGCATTGGAGAGGGTACAGAGGAGGTTTACCAGGATGTTGCCTGGTATGGAGGGCAGGTCTTATGAGGAGAGGCTGAGGGATTTGAGGTTGTTTTCGTTAGAAAGAAGGCGGCTAAGAGGAGACCTTATTGAAACATATAAGATGATTAGAGGTTTAGATAGGGTGGACAGTGATAGCCTTTTTCCTAGGATGGAGAAAGCTAGCACGAGGGGACATAGCTTTAAATTAAGGGGTGGTAGTTATAGGATGGATATCAGAGGTAGGTTCTTTACCCAGAGGGTGGTAAGGGTATGGAATGCCCTGCCTCTGGCAGTCGTAGATGTGCCACGTTTGGTGGCGTTTAAGAGGTTAGTAGATAAGTTTATGGACGAAAAGGGAATGGTTTAGGTTGGAGGGTCATGGCTTTTTCCTAATTGGTCAGCGCAACATCGAGTGCCGAAGGGCCTGTTCTGCACTGTAATGTTCTATGTTCTATAATTTATGCTGCTAACAATATTAAATGACATTGAATGTCTATTTTATTATTAGATGAACAAAATTCCCTTACCGAATGTTCAAGTCTGTTTTCAGATCTTCATGATTCACTTTTGTGAACCCTTGAAAAGAGAAACAATAGTATGAAAAAAGTCCATGTAATTTATAGGAGGTCCCACCACATTATAAGTCAGTTACTTGCTTTCACCTGCTATGCCTATATGCCATTGCATCCTTTTTGTGCAATGCTACTATGATGAAATGAAAAATTGCTTGTACTTAATAAACATAAGCTTTATTTAGAGACAAGCAGTTTTATTTTTCATATATCTATTGAAAACATTGAAGTCTAAAGAGTTGCGCAGATGAACTATGTTCTTTCACAATAACAACCAGTACAAAGCGCAGCAGAACATTTTCAATGAGGCAATATGAAAATTGAAGATATCAAATAAGTGACCTTAATGCATCTTAAAGGGAAAAAGAGTAAGAAAAGGGAAAGATTTTTCATTAAATCATAGAATGGTTACAGCACAGAAGGCAGCTTTTTGGCTCATCATATCCATGATTTTTCCCTGTAGCCCTTCCCCCACCAGTGATGCAATATATTTCTCAATATTTAATGTTGGGAATAAGATTTCCATATCATTTTTAGGGTTTTATGTCTGAATTATTTATTTTCCTTTCTGAACAATGGAGCTACATATGTTTTCTTCCAATCTAATTGGAGCTTTTCGAAATCTAGGGAGTTTTGGAAAATTAAAACAGATTCAGCAACAATCTCAACAGATGCTTCAAAGACTCTACAATGAAGATCATTTATTTTTATTCATTCATGGAATATATTGTTGGCGTCATAGTTGGCCAGCATTTATTGCATTTATCCCTAGTTGCCCTTAAAGGACATTTGAGAGTCAACCGTATTGCTGTGGCTTTGGAGTCACATGTAGGCCAGACAAGATAAGGACAGCAGATTTCCTTCCTTTAAGGACAGTAGTGAGCCAGATGGGTTTTCACAACAATCGATAATAGTTTCATGGTCATCAGTAGATTCTTAATTCCAAATTTTTTTATTGAATTCAAATTCCATCATCTGCCGTGGTAGGATTTGAACCTGGATCCCTAGAACATTAGATCAGTTTTAGAGTTTAACAGTCTCGTGATAAAACCACTCAGCCATCATCTCCCCTCACATGCTCATGTCAGCCCGCAGTTCCAACAATTTATTCAAAACTATTTTTCTGGTGATTTGATTTTTCTGAGTTCCTTCTTCCCTTGCATTTCTTTGTCTGTAGCTGTTTCTGGGATATTACTTATTTTTATTGATTTGTGGCATTTATTGCCTATCCCTAGTTGCCCTTGAGAAGGTGGTAATGAGCTGCCTTCTTGAATTGCTGAAGTCCATATTCTGTGGGTTGACCACAGTGCCATCAGGGAGAGAATCCAAGATTTTGACCCAGCATCTGCGAAGAAACGATGATATATTTCCAAGTCAGGGTGGTGAGTGACTTAGAGGGGAACTTGAGGTGATGGTGTTCCCATGTATCTGCTGCCCTTATCCTTCTAGATAGAAGTGGTCAAGAGTTTGGATGGTGCTGCTTAAGGATCCTTGGCGAATTTCAGCAAGGCATCTTATAGATGATACACACTGCTGCTCTTGAGGGTTGGTGGCAGAGGGAGTGAATTTTTGTAGATGTGGTGCCAATCAAGTGGGCTGCTTTGTCCTGGATGATGTCAAGTTTCTTGAATATTCTTGGAGTTGCAGTCATTTGGGCAAATGAGAAGTATTCCATCACACTCCTGACTTGTGCCTTGTGAGTTACTCATCACACTATTCCTAGTCTTTGACTTGATCTTGGAGCCACTGTCTTTATGTGGCAGGTCCAATTGAGTTCTGATCAATGGTAACCCCAAGAATGTTGACAGCGGGAGCTTCAGTAATGGTAACACCATTGCATGTCAAGGGGCAGTGGTTAGGCTGTCTCTTTTTGCTGATGGTCAATGCCTCGCATTTGTATAGTATGAAGTGTTGTCTGATTTCAAGAAGAAATTAGATATAGCTCTTAGGGCTAATGGGATCAAGGGATATTGGGGGAAGGGGGATTATTATCTAAATGGAGAGAGACTGTAGGTGAGTGAAGTACAGAGGCGTCTCAGTGTTTTAGTGCATGAATCACTAAAAGCTAGCAGGCAGGTCCAACAAATAGTTAAGAAGGCAAATGGCATTTTGGCCTTAATTGCAAAGGAGTTGGAGTTAAGAAATAGGGAGATTATATTGCAATTGTACAGGGTGTTGCTGAGGCCTCACCTGAAATTCTGTGTATAGTTTTGCTCCCCTTACCCAAAAAAAGATATTGTAACATTGGAAGCCATCCAAAGGAGATTCACCAGGCTAATTCCTGGGATGAAAAGATTGTCCTATCAATAGTCTGAGTCTATAGTTGTGACTGTAACACAACATTCTGCACTCTCTTATGTTTTCTCATTTCCTTCCCTATGAACAGTATGCATTGTATGTATAATGTTCAAGAAACAATACTTTTCATTGTATTCTAACACAATAACAAATCAAATCAAAAATTTTTATGAACGCTACTTTGCCACTTATCAATCCAAGCCTGGATATTTTCCAGATCTTGTTGCATTTGAACATGGATTGCTTCAGTATTCAAGGGGTCCATTGGATTGAACATTGAACATTGTGCAATCATCGGTGATCATCCCCACTTCTGACCTTATGATTGAGGGAAGGTCATCGATAAAACAGTAGAAGACAATTGGGCCTAGGAAACTTGACGGACTCCTGCATAGATGTCCTGGTGCTGAGATCAAACCCACCACCTCCCCTTCATATTGTCAGATAGATGCCAGTATTGTAATTGTACTGTAAAGGCTTGGCTTAGGGAGTAGCAAGTTCTGAAACATATATTTTCAGTGCCATTGACAGAATACTGTCAGAGCTCATTGTCTTTTCAACATTCAGTGCTCCCAACTATTTTTTGATATCACATGGAGTGAATCAAATTGGCTGGAGAGGGGCATCTAAACTGCTGGAGACCACTGGAGGAGACCAAAATGGATAATCCGCTCAGCACTTCCGGCTGAAGATTGCTGCAAATGCTTCAACCTTCTCTTTTGCACTGTTGTGTTGGGTTCCTCCTTCATTGAGGATGGGGAGTTCATGGAGTTCCTCCTCCAGTGAGTTGTTTAATTTTCCACTACCATTTACAACTGGATGTGGTAGGACTGTTTAAACCATTTAGCATGGTGATAGCGACATATAATATGATGGAATTTATTCTCAATTTGAAGGCTGGACTTCATCTCCACAAGGACTGTGCGGTGGTCATTCTACCTGATGTTGTCTAAAATTAATCCAGAATAAAACAGCAAGAAATTGCCGATGCTCCAAACGGATGACATTTGTTAGTCTTGTTGGGGTTGTTGCTGGAAGGGGAGAGGGAATGGGGATGGACCTTCAGTCTCAATTAATATCGAGTCTCAATTAATTATACATCGAGGAAGAACAAATTAGAAACTCCGCCTGTGCTATGTAGGGAGTGGCGGGGAGGGGGGGGTGGAGGTTGATGTTTAAAATATGATTTATTTCCAAGGTAGAGTCACAGACTCACCTGTTTCCTGCCCGGCACTTGGAGTGAAACTGGGAAATAGGGCAGCACTTTGGCACAGTGGTTAGCACTGCTGCCTCACAGTACCAAGGACCTGGGTTCAATTCCTGGCTTGGCCTGTGTGGAGTTTGCACATTCTTCCCTTGTCTGCATGGACTTCACCCAAGTGCTCCTGTTTCCTCCCACAGTCCAAAGATGTGCAAAGTTGACTGGCCATGCTAAATTGATCCTTAGTGTCAGGGGGATTAGCAGGACAAATGTGTGAGGTTAAGTGAATAGGGCCTGGGTGGTATTGTGGTCGGTGCAGACTCAATGGGCTGAAAGGCTCCTTCTGCACTGAAGGGATTCAATAGTCTACATGCTTCTGAGTTGATTTCCCGGAATTGTTCCTAGCACTGTGAAACTGTGTCCCTGCCTCAAAGCTAGAAGTTCCAGGTTCAAGGCCAATCCCAGAACTTGATGGCCAAGGAAGGTGTGTTCATAACAGAAACAAACAGGTTGAGTATCAACCAACATGTCAACAGCTGGCTGTAGGAGCAGAAGAGACTTCTGGTGAGCCATGCTTGTTGTGGAGTTGCACCCCACAAGTTATAGGATTCTAGCAACAAACTTGCAGCCTATCCAAGGAATTACTAGCTACGGAAACAGACAAAAATCTACCTTTGTGCATCACTGGGTGCAGGAAGAGAATTAGAATGACATTTAAGGACAGGCAATCATCTAGTGCTATTATCATTAGATTATTCATCCATAAACTCAGCTAATGTTCTGGGGACCTGAGTTTGAATCCCGTCATAACAGGTGGTGGAATTTGAATTAAAAAAAAAACTGAAATTAAGAATCTACTGATGACCATGAAACCATTGTTGGAAAAACCCATCTGATTACAGAAGGAAATCTGCCGTCATTACATGTGAATCCACAGCAACTTGACTGACTCTCAACAACCCTCAAGCAACTAGCGATATGCAAGAACGCTGGCCAGCCAGCAGCGCCCATGTCTCACAAATGAATTTTTTAAATTTTAAAAATATTTTAGCCTTGCTTTGTGTCTCTATTTATATATCACCTTTTTTGTTCCTAACAGTCCTCATTCCCATCTCTTACTACTTGCTTACTAATTACTCATCCTTCTCCATTGCTAATCTAAACATAAGAACAATAAGAAATAGGAGCAGGAATAGGCCATCCAGTCCCTCAAGCCTGCCCCACCATTCAATAAGATCATGGCTGATCTGCAATAGTTCAATACCAACTTTCTCACTTTCCCCCGTAACTCTTAGTTTGCCAATCAAAAACTTATCCACTCTTGACTTAAATATGTTCAGTGAGGAAGCCAGCCACCACTTCAACAGGCCGAGAATTCCAAAGATTCATCATCCTTTGCGTGAAGAAATTCCTCCTCAACTCTGATCTGAACCGTGCCCCCCTAATCTTCAGGTTGTGCTCTCTAGTCCTGCTACCTTTTGTTAAGCAGGAAGAGTCTCTCAACCTCTACCCTATCCATCCCCTTCATTATCTTTATTCTCTATCAGATCCCCTCTAAGCGTTCTAAACTCCAACGAATACAAACTTAGCCTATTTAGTCTCTCCTCATAATCCATAATCCTTCATCTCCGGTATCGGCCGAGTGAACCTTCTCTGCACCTTCTCCAAGGCCAATATATCCTTCCTCGAATACGGCGACCAAAACTGCACACAATACTCCAATTGCGGCCTCACCAGTATCCTATACAGTTGTAAAAGTACCTCCCTGCTTTTATATTCTATCCCTCTAGCTATAAAGGCCAACATTGCATTCGCCTTCTTGATCACTTGCTGCACCTGCAGACTGTGTTTTTGCGATTCGTGCACAAGGATCCCCAGATCCCTCTGCACCATCACATGCTGCAGTTTTTCATCATTTAAATAGTAATCCTTACTACCTTTATTCCTACCAAAGTGGATAACCTCACAGTTGCTAACATTATACTCCATAGTGTATACCCTAGTAATTCTCCACAGTCACTGAAACATTTGGTCCACTTTATTCCCCAGTACTAAATCCAGCAATGCCACCTTTCTAATTCAGCTAAGAGTAAAGAATTAAAAGCAATTGTCAAGGAAATTCTCCGAAACACATTCAAGAATTCCGATCCCACCTTACCCAATTTTACCCCTCCATAATTATTATATATCTGTGATTTCCTTATAGACTTGCTTCTCTTTCTATTTCTCATTATCTGGAAGCCTGCTGAATACCACCAATTTCAAATACATTTTGGATTTCAACTTGAATCAAACAGATTCTGTCCTTGCCCCCACAAGGACATGCCTCTTTCCATCACTACAATGTCTTTCCTAATCACTATTGCCCTAACACCCCCAATCCCTTTAATTCTTCGCTTTTCATCCTTGAATATTAAGCACCCCATCCTAAACATTTTTAAGCCATATTTCCATAATTGTCAGTGTATCATTGTTCCACATGGCTATTTGTACTTGTTGGTCACCAATATTATTCACACATTTTGTGTGTTTATATACATACATTCCTTACCAGTCTTTGCAGTCCGTGTAGTTTTATGTTGGCTGCTCCAATCTAACATTGTACCACAGTCTTCTCGAATTCTATACACTAATCTCACTTTTTTATGCACCTTATTTCTTTTTTCTCCTTTCAATTACTGGTCCCCATACCCCTCAAATTTCACTTAAACCTTCCTCAACCACAATAATGAATCTCTCTGCAAGAACATTAGCCCCAGTCAGTTGAGGGGCAACCTTAAACTGGTCCTAATGCCCAAAAAAGCTAAAACACTCCTTTCTACACCATGCTGCCAGCCTCATGGTGGCCCAGTGGTTAGCAATGCTTCCTCACAGTGCCAAGGACCCGGGTTCGATTCCTGGTTTGGGTCACTGTTTGCGTGGAGTCTGCATATTCTCCCCCTGTGGGTCTCTTCTGGACGCTCTGGTTTCCTCTCAGAATTCAAAGATGTGCTGGTTAGGGTGCATTGGCCATGCTAAATTCTTCCTCAGTGTACCCAAACAGATACCAAAGTGTGGCAACTAGGGGATTTTGACAGTAACTTCACTGCAATATTAATGTAAGTCTACTTATGACACTAATAAATAAACTTTAAAGTTTTCAAATATCGTACTTGAAGTATTACAGATCATTTTACACTTTCCTTGTGCATTATTTATTATAAGATACTGACACAGATCTATTTTTGTCATCTTTTAGTTTTAAACCATGGCATCACATCCTTTCTTGTATTTTTCTGTTTTTTTCATATCATTGCAGTCAGTAGTCCTCTCAAATGCCATCACCTTTTCCATCTGGGAAACTTTTTACAACTTCATGTCACACCGTGTCACACTATCAACAAGTTAAGAATGTAAAAACATAAGGAATAGGAGCAGGAGTAGCCCATCTAGCCCCTAGAGCCTTCCCTGCCATTCAATAAGATCATGGTTGATCTGAAGTGAATCAGTTCCACTTACCCACCTGCTTCCCATAACCATTGATTCCCATAACCCTTATTGATCAGAAATCTATCTACCCATGACTTAAACATATTCAACGAGGTAGCCTCCACTGCTTCAATAGGCAGAGAATTCCAGAGATCTACTGCCCTCTGGGAGAAGAAGTTCCTCCTGTAGCCAAACGGGCCATCTAAAATGGTGTTTTGTAAAGCATTCTGAGACAACTGGGCAAGAAACTAAACTGACAGGCTGCAGTTTAAAGACAGGCTATAACCCTGATGAGTGAATAAACAGGATATGGCCACTCCAGGATGAGAGACTTTCTGGTCAATTTGGATTGTGTGCCAGACATAAGGATACTATGAATCCTTATTTAGGAGGAATGTATGTGACTTATGTGCCTCCAACACCTACAGAGATGGTCACTGGGGACACACCAAAGATTGGTGTGGTAGCACCTGATTGACTCTTATCGATCAGGGTGATCAAGTCTTGATCAATTGATTGGCAATGGCCAAAAAGGGGGTGTGAAACCAAATTGGGTATAAAGGGTGTTGCACAACTAGGAATCTCTCTCTCTCTCTCTGACCCCACGAACAAGCTACAACAATGGTGAACATCGCCAGCAAGAGGAGAGCCACCACACCCGAGAAGAAAGGAAGAAAGACAGAATGCCACACCAGACCAAAGGACCAGGCTATGCAGATGACTACCGAGACTAGCACACAGATAAAGGTCAATATCTGCTTGGGTACTTGCCGGTCACACAAAGTTAAGTCAAGATCTTGTTTTGGATTTGAATTCTAGTTTTTTTGTAAGATAATTTATTGTTAGTCGGGTGGATAATTATTGGTTTAAATAAATATTGTTTGTGCTAAGACATCTATTTGTAGTTATTTGTCCACTGTATAAGGGTTAAAATAGACTGATTTTACAACACTCCTCAACTCTGTTCTAAACTGACCACCCCAACCCCTCCCCCTTATTTTGAGGCTGTGCTCTCTAGTTCTGGTTTCCTTTCTAAGCAGGAAGAATCTCTCTACCTCTACCCTGTCTAGCCCTCTCATTATCTTATATGTCTCTATAAGACTACCCCTCAGCCTTCTAAACTCCAACGAGCACAGGCCCAATCTATTCAATCTCTCCTCATAAGCTAACCCCCTCATCTTCGGTATCAACGTGGTGAACCTTCTCTGTATTCCCTCCAAGGCTAATATATCCTTTCGCAAAAAAGGGAACCAAAACTGCACACAGTACTCCAGTTGTGGCCTCACCAGTACCTTGTACAATTGCAGCAAGACTTCCTTTATATTCTATCCCCCTCGCAATAAAGGCCAACATTCCATTCACCTTCTTGATCACCTGCTGCACCTGCAGACTGGGTTTTTGTGATTCATGCACAAGGACCCCCAGGTCCCTCTGCACAGTAGCATGTTATAATTTTTTACCATTCAAATAATAGTCCATTTTACTATTATTCCTTCCAAAGTGGATAACTTCACTCTTGCCAACATTATATCCATTTGCCAGATCCTCGCCCACTCACTCAGCCTATCCAAATCTCTCTGCAGACTTTTTGCATCCTCCACACAATTTGTTTTGCACTCATTTTTGTGTCATCAGCAAACTTTGTTACCCTACACTCGGTTCCTTTCTCCAGATCATCTATATATGCGGTAAACAGTTAAGGCCCCAGCACTGATCCCCAGCACGCCACTAGTCACCAATTGCCAATTAGGCAAGCACCCACTTATTCCAACTCTCTGCTTCCTGTTAGATAGCCAATCCTCAATCCACATTAACACCTTACCTCCAACTCTGTGTACCTTAAAGTTCTCCAGCAACCTTCTGGGAGACACTTTATCAAATGTCTTCTGGAAATCTAAAAACACCACATCCACCAGTTCCCTTCTGTCAACCACACTTGTTACATCTTTATAAAAATCCAGAAAATTCACCAAACACAACTTTCCTGCATCATGTAATTCCACTATAGTTAGGAAGGCCCACCAAAGCCTCGACTTTCTCAGAAGATGCTGGAAATTTGGCAAGTCAGCTATGATTCTCATAACTTTCACAGATGCACCATAGAAAGTGTTCTTTCTGGTTATATCATAGCTTGGTATGGCACCTGCTCTGCCCAGGCACACAAGGAACTACAAAAGGTCATGAATGTAGCCCAATCCACTATGCAAACCAGTCTCCCATCCATTGACTCTGTCTACACTTCCTGCTGCCTTGGCAAAGCAGCCAGCATAACTAAGTACCCTACACATCCTAGACATTCTCTCTTCTATCTTCTTCCGTTGGGAAAAAGATATAAAAGTCTGAGGTCATGTATCAACCAACACAAGAACAGCTTATTCCCTGCTGCTGTCAGGCTTTTGAATGGACTTACTTTGTGTTAAGTTGATCTTTGTCTATACCCTAGCTATGACTGTAATACTACATTCTGCTTATGAACAGTATGCTTTGTCTGTATAGCACGCAAGAAACAATACTTTTCACTGTACACTAACATATGTGACAATAATAAGTCAAATCAAATAAAGCCTAAAATGTTATTCTTTGCAGACTTGAACATATTCAAAACTGAATATCTACATTCCTTATAAAATAAAAATTCTTAACTCTTGGCCTGAAGAAATTTATCCTCATCTAGATCAAAATGACAGTTCTCTTATCCTGAATCTATCTGGTATAGGTTCCCCTACAGTGCTGTTAGGAACAGATTTTGAACTAGTAACTGTGAAGGAGGTCACTTCATCACGATAAGTGACTTGGAGTGGAACTTGAAAGTGATTGTGTCCCCATGTGTCCACTACTCTTGATTTTCTAGATTAGACCAGTTGCAAGTATGAAAGATACATGCTGCGATTTTCCCATTCCGCTGCACCTATTTTTGCATCTTGTATCTCCCAGCATCGGATTTCTGGCAGCATCTAGTCCGCACCAGAAATCTGTGGGGACATACGGAAATGATTTAAATGTTCATTCTCATCCAATTTAAATGAAATAAGTGGACCCAGGCCCACTAGCCCCTACCATCCCGCCACAATGTTTCACTATAGCTCTCCACTTTCGGGGAGCTAGTAGCCTGACCCCACTGAAGTGAAGGGAGTGCAATCAGGGCTCCCCACGCGGTGAGGGGGGGGAATCTCTGGGAATGGATACCCCAGCTGTGCCAGACTGTGTCCCCTGGCACTATCCAAGGGACAAAGTGCCAATACCCAGGGGCACCTTGGCATTGCCCACTGCCAAGGGGCAAGGTCTACAGGCAATCAGTGAGGGAGATAGTCCCGTTGCTAATGTGTTGAGGGATTGGTCGAGAAAGGAGGGAGACCAGGGATAAGAGCAGGTTGGGAGGGGAATGGGAGCTCAGCCGGTGGGGAAGGGCAAGAGGGTCAGCCTGCTGGGGGTGTCAGAACTGTGGGGGCAGGGTGAGTGTTAACTATCAGAGCTGGTCGGAGTAGAGATCTGGAGAGATCGGGTTGGGATGGGAGCATGTATCAATGCTGGGTCAGGAATGATCAGGGGCTGGCAATCAGATTGTGAGGGTGGGGGGGGGGGGGGGGGGGGGGGCAGCAGCATAGTAGGTATGCCAGTCTGGCCAGTGATTGTGCATCAAAATGGGTGCAATTTTTTCCCATTTTCATGCTCATTTGGAGCTTCATAGAAATCCTACAGTGAAGAAGGAAGACATTCATAGTCTGCATCAACAACAATCCCACCTGGGCCCTATCCCCTTAATCACACATATTTAGAACATAGAACAATACAGCACAGAACAGGCCCTTTGGCCTTCGATGTTGTGCCGACCAAAATAAAAAGCAATGCCCCTCCAAACTAAACCATTCCCTTCTCTTCCATATACTTATCAATTAACCTCTTAAACGCCACCAAACTTGGCGCATCTACAACAGCTGCAGGCAGGGCATTCCACTCCCTAATCACTCTTTGAGTAAAGAACCTACCTCTGATATCCGTCCTATAACTCATACCCCTTAATTTAAAGCTTGTGTCCCCTCGTGCTAGCATTCTCCATCCTAGGAAAAAGGCTATCACTGTCCACCCTATCTAAACCTCTAATCATCTTATATGCTTCAATAAGATCCCCTTAGCCGCCTCCTTTCTAACGAAAACAACCTCAAATCCTTCAACCTCTCTTCATAGGACCTGCCCTCCATACCAGGCAACATCCTGGTAAACCTCCTCTGTACCCTCTCCAATGCCTCCACATCTTTCTTATAATGTGGGGACCAGAACTGCACACAATACTCCAAGTGCGGCCGCACTAGAGTTTTGTACAGTTGCAACATGATGCTGCGGCTCCTAAATTCAATCCCCCTACCAATAAAAGCTAAGACTCCATATGCCTTCTTAACAACTTTATCCACTTGACTGCCTACTTTCAGGGATCTATTGACACATACACCAAGATCCTTCTGTTCCTCAACACTATTAAGAGCCTACCATTAGCCCTATACTCTACACATTTATTGTTCCTGCCAAAGTGCATTACCTCACACTTTTCCACATTAAACTCCATTTGCCACCTCTCGGCCCAGCTCTGCAACTTGTCCAAGTCACTCTGTAAACTAAACACCCCTCTTCACTATCTACCACTCCACCAACTTTAGTATCATCTGCAAATTTACTGATCCATCCCTCAATACCCTCATCCAGATCATTTATAAAAATTACAAACAGCAGGGGCCCCAAAACAGACCCCTGAGGCACACCACTTTCACCGAACTCCACGATGAATATCTCCCATCAACCACCACCCTCTGTCTTCTATCTGCCAGCCAATTCCTAATCCAATTAGCTAAATCACCCTCTATTCCACACATCTGCATTTTCTGTAGATTTCTGTAGATTTATCTTGCTAATCCCTCTAACATGCACATCCTAGGACACTAAGGGGCAATTTAGCATGATCAGTGAACCTAATCAGCACATCTTTGGACTGATAACAAAGATTAAAGAACAAAGAAAATGGCAGCACAGGAACAGGCTCTTTGGCCTCTAAGCCTGCATTGACCATGCTGCCCGACTTAACTAAATGGAGTTCAATGTGGAAAAGTGTGAGGTGATTCACTTTGGTAAGAGTAATATGTGTGCAGAATATAGGGTTAATGGTAAGACTCTAAGTAGTGTAGATGAGCAGAGAGATCTCGGTGTACAGGTGCATAGATCACTGAAAGTTGGTACTCAAGTTGATAAGGTTGTTAAGAAGGCGTATAGTGTGTTAGCATTTATTGGTAGAGGGATTGAATTTTGGAGCCGAGATGTTATGTTGCAATTGTACAAAACTCTGGTGCAGCCGCACTTGGAGTATTGTGTACAGTTTTGGTTGCCATATTATAAGAAAGATGTGGAGGCATTGGAAAGGGTGCAGAGGAGGTTTACCAGGATGTTGCCTGGTGTGATGGGTAGGTCTTATGAGGAAAGGCTAAGGAATTTGAAGTTATTTTCATTAGAGAGAAGAAGGGTAAGAGGTGACCTAATTGAGACATATAAGATAATCAGAGGGTTAGATAGGATGGATAGTGAGAGTCTTTTTCCTCGGATGGAGATTGCTGACACGAGGGGACATAGCTTTAGATTAAGGGGTAGTAGTTATAGATGCTAGAGGTGTGTTCTTTACTCAGAGGGTAGTAAGGGCGTGGAATGCCCTGCCTTCAGCAGTTGTGGACTCGTCAAGTTTAAGGGCATTCAAATGGGCAGTGGACAGGCATATGGATAGCATTGGAATAGTTTAGGGTAGAGGGTCATAAAATTGGTTACGTTGGTCGGCGCAACATCGAGGGCCAAAGGGCCTGTACTGTGCTGTAATGTTCTATGTTTTATGTTCTAAAACCCTTACCCTTCTGGGGACTATATCCCTCTATTCCCATCTATTCATGTATTTATCAAGACGCCCCTTAAAAGTCACTACCGTATCCGAATCCACCACCTTCCCCGGCAACAAGTCCCAGGCACACACATCCTCTGTGTAAAACATCTGCCTTGTACATCTCCTTTAAACATTGCCCCTTGCGCCTTAAACCTGTGCCCCCTGCTACTCGCGCCCACCACTTGTCTGTAATTGACTCTTTCACCCTGGGAAAAAGCTTCTGACTATCCACTCTGTCCATGCCTCTTATAATCTTGAAGACTTCTATCAGGTCTCCCTTAACCTCATTCCAGTGAGAACAAATCAAGTTTCTTCAACCTCTCCTCATAGCTAAGGTCCTCCATATCAGGCAACATCCTGGTAAATCTCTTCTATAGTCTCTCCAAAGCCTCTACATCCTCCCGATAGTGTGACGAACAGAATTGAACACTATATTCCAAGTGTGGTCCAACTAATGTTCTATAAAGCTGCAACATGACTTGCCATTTGAGAGAGGAAACTCGGAGCAGCTGGAGGAAACCTGCACAGATGTGGGCAGAACGTGCAAGCTTCACACAGTGATCCGAGGCTGAGTATTGAACCCAGGTCTTTAGAGATGTGAGGCAGCATTGCTAATCACTGTGCCACCCTAAAAAGAATTCAAATTTTTTTGGTAAGATCATCCCTTGGAATTCTTTTGAGAAAATTCCACCCAATATTGTTAATATTCTGTGAAGGGTAGGTCGTGCCTTACTAACCTTATTGAGTTTTTTGAAAAAGTGACCAAAGAGGTGGATAAGGGTAAGGCAGTTGATATGGTATATATGGGCTTTAGTAAGGCGTTCGATAAGGTGCCCCATGGAAGGCTTCTGCAGAAAATGCAGATGTATGGGATTGAGGGTGATTTAGCTAATTGGATTAGGAATTGGCTAGCTGATAGAGGACAGAGGGTGGTGGTTGATGGAAGTTATTCATCGTGGAGTTCGGTTACAAGTAGTGTACCTCAGGGATCTGTTTTGGGGCCTCTGCTGTTTGTAATTTTTATAAATGATCTGGATGAGGGTATTGAAGGATGATTAGTAAATTTGCGGATGACACTAAAGTCGGTGGAGTGGTAGATAGTGAAGAGGGGTGTTATAGTTTGCAGAGAGACTTGGACAAGTTGCAGAGCTGGGCTGAGAGGTGGCAAATGGAGTTAATGTGGAAAAGTGTGAGGTAATTCACTTTGGCAGGAATAATAAATGTGTAGAGTATAGGGCTAATGGTAGGATTCTTAATAGTGTTGATGAACAGAGGGATCTTGTGTATATGTGCATAGATCCCTGAAAGTTGGCAGTCAAGTCGATAAGGTTGTTAAGAAGGCATACGGAGTCTTAGCTTTTATTGGTAGGGGGATTGAATTTCGGAGCCGCAACGTCATGTTGCAACTGTACAAAACTCTAGTGCGGCAGCACTTGGAGTATTGTGTGCAGTTCTGGTCCCCACATTATAAGAAAGATGTGGAGGCATTGGAGAGGGTGCAGAGGAGGTTTACCAGGATGTTGCCTGGTATGGAGGGCAGGTTTATGAGGAGAGGTTGAGGGATTTGAGGTTGTTTTCGTTAGAAAGGAGGCGGCTAAGAGGGGATCTTATTGAAGCATATAAGATGATTAGAGGTTTAGATAGGGTGGTCAGTGATAGCCTTTTTCCTAGGATGGAGAAAGCTAGCACGAGGGGACATAGCTTTAAATTAAGGGGTGGTAGTTATAGGACGGATGTCAGAGGTAGGTTCTTTACCCAGAGGGTGGTAAGGGTATGGAATGCCTGCCTGCTGCAGTTGTAGATGCGCCAAGTTTGGTGGCGTTTAAGAGGTTAGTAGATAAGTTTATGGACGAAAAGGGAATGGTTTAGGTTAGAGGGTCAATGCTTTTTCTTAATTGGTCAGCGCAACATCGAAAGCCGAAGGGCCTGTTCTGCACTGTAATGTTCTATGTTCTATGTTCTATGTTCTGTTGGAAAGCTTATAAAATTAGGGGTTGAATTCTTCAACTCTTCCAACAGATGCGTCTGTTGAAGTAAACCCCCATTGCAGTTTTTTGGCACAGGTGAGAAATGTAAATTGCTATTGACTTTGGCAGAACCAGACAGTCCTGCTGGTGGCTGATGCTGAGCTGCTTTTACCAACATGAAACCTATCATGGGGATGATTGAAGAACTCCACCCTAAGAATATGAGACAAGGCATGTATATGGAATTAGAACACAGATCAGCTACGGAGTTGGGGCGAGATGGTGGCACAGTGGTCAGCACTATTGCCTACAGCACTAGGGACCTGGGTTCAATTCCCAGCTTTGCATCACTGTCTGTGTGGAGTTTGCACGTTCTACCCATGTCCCTGTGGGTTTCCTCTAGATGTTCAGTTTCCTCCCACAGTCCAAAGATGTACAGGTTAGACGGGTTGACCATGCTAAATTGCCCCCTAGTGTCGGAGGACTAGCTAAAGTAAATGCCTGGGGTTATGGGAATAGGGCTTGGGTGGGATTATGGTTGGTGCAGATTCAATGGGTCGAATGGCCTCCTTCTACACTGTAGGATTTTAGGATTTTATAATAAAGAATAGGTTCATGGTGAGGAGCAGGAGGTTTTGGGGGGGCATGTGAGGAAAATCCTTTTTACCTTGAGAGTGGTGACAGTCTGAAATGTGCAGTCCGGAGAATGGTAGAGGTCGGTTGCCTTGCATCCTTTAAAAGTACCTGGATGAGCATTTGGCAAGTCATAACATTCAAGGCTAAGGACCAAGTGTGGTAGATGGAATTAGGTGGAAGTTCAAGTGTTTCTTGTGTGTCTATGCACTGTGTGGTTCTATAGTTCTATGAATTACGGAGCTGGCTAGATAGGCTAAATAGTGTTCTTCTGCCTTATGTTCCTAATTATTTTGTTACAAATTTTGGGACACCAAGTGAAGAGTCATTGGACTCACAATGTTAATTCTGTTTCTCTCTCCACAGATTCTGATAGATATGAGTATTTCCGGCACTTTCTGTTTAATTTCAGATCTCCAGCATTTGCAATATTTTGCTTTTATCTTACTAGAAACCTGTCAACTTTTATTCCACTTGTCTAAACGACCATCAGATACATAGGCAGGGACATAATGATAGCAAATTGAATAATCAATTCCCTGTTCTACATAATATATTGGGCGGCACAGTGGTCAGCACTGTGACTTCAAGCTCCAGGGACTTGGGTTCGACTCCCAGCTTGGGTCACTGTCTGTGTGGAGTTTGCACATTCTCCTCGTGCTCCGGTTTCCTCCAACAGTCCAAAGATGTGCGGGTTAGATTGATTGGCCATGCTAAAAATTGCCCCTTAGTGTCCTGAGATGCGTAGATTGGAGAGATTAGCGGGTAAAATATGTAGGGACATGAGGGTAGGATTGTGGTCAGTGCAGGCTCGATGGGCCGAATGGCCTCTTTCTGCACTGTAGAGTTTTTATGGTAATACATATTTCCACATATCAGTAAGTTCCTCGGTTCCATTTCTGAAATGTGCTGTATAGCTAATTTCGGTAAGACGTCTGACAACATCAGGTTTAAATCCAACTGATTTAAACCTGGTGTTGTCAGACTTCTTACTGTATTTACCCCAGTCCAACATCAGCATCTCTACACCTTAGCTAATTTCAGTCAAGTTGCCAGTAGGGATGCTATAATTATTATAAGCGCTATAACTTTGGACAATTGATGGGAAAAATCAGCAAGGTTTCATCCACTACAAAGCTGCACATTTCAGCTACGGATAGCAATTTGTAGCTGAAATGTGTAGCTGTTCAGCAATGATTTCTTCATATTTTTAATTATCCTGCCAATACCAATTGTTCATGCATGAAGAATTCCCATAGGATGAGATATTGGAGGTTGCTGCACATATGCACAAGAATCACCATTTCAAGAATAAAGAAAAAAGCAAACAAACTAAAATAAAGCCCTATGGACATGAACAAAAGCATCCCAGTGACAAAATAAGCAATGTTCAATTCTTCAGATATAACACAGATGTTTTGGCAAGAATATGTGGGAAATTTTGAAAAAATTTTTAAAAGTATCTATTCTTAAACACAACTCAATTACCTGCTGCACGAGGTTGCTGTGGTAGAATGGAGAGAGTAGAGATGAATAAAATAATCACAGGGATTCCAGAAGAAATTCTCAATCCAGTGAAGTGAGGGATAATTTTGTAAGATTCCATTCTATCCCTCCCTCATCCAACTCTTCTATCTCTTATGTGAACTTTATATCTGTGTAATTCAGCAGGATAGGTGGGGCGTGTTTTGGATATCAAAAAGTAAATGCCTAACTTGGTAAAATGCATATTATAGACTTGAAGCAAATTTTAGATTTTACATTAACATAAACTCTTTGTAGAAGTGTATTCCTGTGTAAATTTTAACTGAGTTACTGGCTGACGTAGCACTCCACCATTCAGGGTGAAAAGATCAATTTCCATGTAAAGTCTTCAGTTGCTTGATGTCTGTTGGAGCACAGTTGAGCTGAAACAATTCACCTTAAAGCAGACACACGGAAACAAAGAAGATAACACAATTAATAAAATTTTAAAATATAAAAATAAAATTTAACTTTGTTCTACTCTTCATGTCTTTTTCCATTCATTCTCTATTATTCCAATCATAACACTGTCATTGCCTATACACAGTAAGAGGTCTGACAATACCAGTTTTAAATACAACTGATTTATTTGATAGTAAACCCGCAAGCTTTCGGCTTCATAGAACATAGAACATTACAGTGCAGAACAGGCCCTTCGGCCTTCGATGTTGCGCCGACCAATTAAGAAAAAGCAATAACCCTCCAACCTAAACCATTCCCTGTTCATCCATAAACTTATCTACTAACCTCTTAAACGCCACCAAACTTGGCGCATCTACAACAGCTGCAGGCAGGGCATTCCACTCCCTAATCACTCTTTGAGTAAAGAACCTACCTCTGATATCCGTCCTATAACTCATACCCCTTAATTTAAAGCTGTGTCCCCTCGTGCTAGCTTTCTCCATCCTAGGAAAAAGGCTGTCACTGTCCACCCTATCTAAACCTCTAATCATCTTATATGCTTCGATAAGGTCCCCTCTTAGCCGCCTCCTTTCTAACGAAAACAACCTCAAATCCCTCAGCCTCTCTTCATAAGACCTGCCCTCCATACCAGGCAACATCCTGGTAAACCTCCTCTGTACCCTCTCCAATGCCTCCACATCTTTCTTATAATGCAGGGACCAGAACTGCACACAATACTTCAAGTGCGGCTGCACGAGAGTTTTGTACAGTTGCAACATGACGTTGCGGCAACTGTACAAAACTCTAGTGCGGCCGCACTTGGAGTATTGTGTGCAGTTCTGGTCCCCACATTATAAGAAAGATGTGGAGGCTTCTATGAAATTCAATCCCCCTACCAATAAAAGCTAAGACTTCCCATATGCCTTCTTAACACCTTATCGACTTGATTGCCAACTTTCAGGGATCTATGCACATATACACCAAGATCCCTCTGTTCTCAACACTATTAAGAGTCCTACCATTAGCCCTATACTCTACACATTTTTTATTTCTGCCAAGTGAATTACCTCACACTTTTCTGCATTAAACTCCATTTGCCACCTCTCGGCCTAGCTCTGCAACTTGTCCAAGTCCTCTGCAACTATAACACTCCTCTTCACTATCTACCATTCCTCCGACTTTGGTGTCATCCGCAAATTTTCTAATCCATCCTTCAATACCCTCATCCAGATCATTTATAAAAATTACAAACAGCAGGGGCCCCAAACAGATCCCTGAGGTACTCCACTTGTAACCAAACTCCATGATGATTATTTCCATCAACACCATCCTCTGTCTTCTATCTGCTAGCCAATTCTTATCCAATTAGCTAAATCGCCCTCAATCCCATACATCTGCATTTCTGCAGAAGCTTCCATGGGGAACCTTATCGAACGCCTTACTAAAATCCATATATACCACATCAACTGCCTTACCCCCATCCACCTCTTTGGTCACTCTTTCAAAAAACTCAATAAGGTTAGTAAGGCACGACCTACACAAAACCATGCTGACTATCCCCAATCAATTCATTTCTCTCTAAACAACTATAAATCCTATCCCTAATAATTCTTTCCAATACTTTGCTCACAACAGAAGTAAGACTCACCGGTCTATAATTCCCCGGAAAGTCTCTATTCCCCTTCTTGAACAATGGGACCACATTTGCTATCCTCCAGTCTTCCGGCACTGTACCAGTAACCAACACGACCTGAAGATCAGAGCCAGAGGCTCTGCAATCGCCTCTCTCACCTCCCAGAGAATCCTAGGGTAAATCCCTCCGGCCCAGGGGACTTATCTAACTTCAAGCCCTCAAGAATATCTAGCACATCCTCCCTATCTACTTCAATACTTCCAGTTTGCAACCCTGTATCCCAGTGTTCTCCACACCTACATTTACATCTCCCTGCGTGAATACCGAAGAGAAATATTTGTTCAGTGCCTCTCCAATCTCTTCAGGCTCCACGCACAACTTCCCACTGCTGTCTAAAACACACAATTCTCCAACAATGCTCAGGATTCCCTTCACACACATTGTTCGCCACTTTAACACTTCAATAGCAGGTTAGATGTAAGGATTCGCATTCTAATCAGCAATCTCTGACTGTCTGTGCTGATGTGTGCTATTGCTTGCTAAATTCTTACTGAGTTCTTACCACCATCCGGGCTAATCTATAGCTATCCAGTGCACTAACTGAGCCTTCAAGCCTCATCCTGGCATAAGCCTCCTTTTTCCTTTTAACCAGCGAATTAACTTTTTTAGTACACCATGGTTCCCTTACTCGACCATTTCCTCCTTGCCTGACATGGACATACTTATCAAGGACTCGCAGTAGCTGCTCCTTGAATAAGCTCCACATTTCAGATGTTCCCAGTCCCTGTAGTTTCCTAGTCCAACCTATGCACCCTAATTCTCTCCTAATGGCCTCATAATTACCATTCCCCCAGCTATAACAGGCGAATGAGATGTTCTGCTCTGCAATAGCACACATACCAGCACAGACAGTTTACAGATTGCTGATTAGAATGTGAATCTTTACACCTAACCTGCTATTCAAGTCTTAAAGTGGCTAACAATGTGAGTGGAAGGAGCACTGATATACACAGACAGACACGATTTGTGGGAATAAGTTGAGGAAAGCCATAAAATACAGTCAAACTAAATGTTTGACTTCATGTAATTTGCAACAAAAATATGCGGCAGTATTATATACCCTGCCCTTTGACGAGGTTTGGGGCATGGTGGGCATTTAAAGATGGTGGCTGATGGGAGTGCCTTGATCCTAATTAACTCCACGGCAACAAAGCCAATGGACATTTTCTGCTTCACCATCAATTGAGGTCTATTTAAGAGCCTCAGTGGGGTACCATTAATATTAAAACCACAGCAGAGGAGCCTGTTTGCATATAAGGGGAGGGGGATGTGGGGATGGGTCGGGAGTCTATTGTTCAAAAGAATGCAGTGCCTGATTGATGAACCTAACAATGAGAGCTGAAAACCAGGCTCCACCATTTCTACCATTGTCCCACCACCTCCCCCCACCATCATTGCCCTTGCTACTGACAACCCGTCCCTCTCTATCCAAACCCCACAAAATGATTTCCACCATAATTTACCTCTGGCCTGCCCATTACATGATCTTGGGCATCTGATGGATGTATTTCCTGCATCAGTCACCTCCATCCTGATAACTTAAAGCTCTTTGCAGGTAGGACTACCCACTAATAATAGCCTGTTCCATTAGAAGGTCTGTTGTTGATGTATTAATTGCTTCATATTCAGATGGCCTAAAGGGTGGAGGTAGAAGACTGTTTTAGTGACTGGAAGCTGGGGCCCAGTGGTGTAACTCCCACTCCCTGATTTTTATACCCCACTATCCTTCTCACAATGAACACATGCAAAAGAATCATATAATGCCTCACCTACATCTTTCAGCCCCACACACAGACTGCCAAATAGGCTCCATTCTGTTCCTGGTTACTCTCTTGCCTTTAATATACTTATAAAGCACCTTGATATTTTCCTTTATTTTGCTCGCCAATATTTTTTCATGCCCCGTCTTTGGTCTCCTAATTTATTTTTAATTACCTTCCTGTATTTTCTATACTTCTCTAGGGCATTCTCTGTTTTGAGCCCCTGTATCTGGTATAAGCCTGCCTTTTTTTCCCACCTTATCCATTATGTATATCCCTTGACATCGTGGGTTCTCTTGACTTTTTGGTCCCATCCTTTGCCTTTACAGAAATCTTTGTACTCTCTTTATTTCCTTTTAGAACAACACCCATTGCTTTGATGTGGATTTTCCTGCAAGCAGTTGTACTTTGGTCAGGTCCTCTCTCATTCTACTAAAGTCAGAATGGAGTGCCGAAGTGATTTAAAGGCCTGCCAGATATCAGAGGCATGGAGATTAAGGTGACCTGGCCACTTCAAAATATCCATAGCTGACAAACAGGAATGAAGATGTTGTTCATAGGGCTGCCTGAAATCAACATCAGTAAAGTTTTACAACACCAATTTTAAATCCAACCAATTTATTTGATAGTAAATCCGCAAGCTTTCGACACTATGTGCCTTTGTCAGGCAAATGCAGTGTTCTGATCTGCAGAGGCACTCATATCCACACAGACAGTTACAGATTGCTGATTAGAATGCGAATCCTTACATCTAACCTGCTATTCAAGTGTTAAAGTGGCTAACAATGTGTGTGAAGGGAATCCTGAGCACTGGTTAGAGAATTGTGTATTTTCTCCAGACAGCACAGTAAGTGAGGTTTTTTGCTAATCCAGGCAAGTTACGGGGGTTACAGATAGTGTGACATGAAGCCAAGATCCCTGTTAAGGGATCTTGTCACACTATCTGTGAGGTTTTAGCAAAAAACCTCACTTACTGTGCTGTCTGGAGAAAATACACAATTCTCTAACCAATGCTCAGGATTCCCTTCACACACATTGTTAGCCACTTTAACACTCGAATAGCAGGTTAGATGTAAGGATTCGCATTCTAATCAGCAATCTGTAACTGTCTGTGTGGATATGAGTGCCTCTGCAGATCAGAACACTGCATTTGCCTGACAAAGGCACATAGTGTCGAAAGTTGTAAAACTTTACTGAGTTTACCCCAGTCCAACGCCGGCATCTCTACATCATGAAATCAACATGCCAGGAGTGATCTGTCTAAAAGTGTGCTTGTATGAGGTCTGAGAGGGCAAAGGGGCTGAGGTGGAAGGGTACTGGGTGAGGAGCCTGGAGTGGGAACAGAAGGGCTGACTAGGACCCTGGTTGGGTCACTCTTATGTCTGCGTGGGGGGGTTATTATTTGAGTGGTACAGAGGAGGTTGACCTACTTATTTTTGAGGGGTTATTCACGCTCCCTTGGTTCGCAGATGGGTCACTGTTTCTGTTTTTTGGGGGTGGGGGTTGCCGTGGAAAATAGGAGGCTTAGAAGTGGTCTTATAAAATAATGAGGGGCATAGATCGGCTAGACAGTCAACATTTTTTATCAAAGGAAGGGGAGTCTAAAATTTGAGGGCACAGGCTTAAAGTGAGAGGGAAGAAATGCAAAAGGATCCAGAGAAGCAATTTTTTCACACAGAGGGTGGTGAATGTCTGGAACAAGATACCAGAAGTAGTAGCAGAGTTGGTACAATTTTGTTTTTTAAAAAGCATTTAGATAGTTACATGTGTAAGATTGATATAGAGGGATAGAGGCCAAATGTGGGCAACTAGGACGAGCTTAGTGGTTAAAAAATGGGCGGCATGGACAAGGGCTGAAGTGCCTGTTTCCATGCTGTAAACACCTATGTTTCTATCTCTGAATAAGCGGGAGAGCTCATTTGCATTATTCATGTGCGTGAATCCCACCTATCAAATGCTGCCAGTGCCAGCAGGAAACATTCTGATTTTTTCTCTAGCATGAACACTTGGTCCCGATTCAGGTGAATCACACATTTTGAATAAACATACTAAGATTCTGCCCATAGTCAAAAAATGAGAAAATTCCACCCCTGGAATGAATGAGTCATTTTATGGGGGAAGGATGGACAGGATAGACTTATTCCAGTGAGTTTAGAAGATAAGGGGTGATGTGATTGAAGTAAATAAGGTCCTGAATGGTTTTGCCAAGGTGAACATGGAAAGTATGTTTTCTCTTGTTGGTGAGTCCAGGCAATGCTTCAAAATTAGGGATTACTGTTTTAGGACAGAGAGTGCTAGCTGAAGTGAGAAAACCTGCAAGCACCTCTCCAGTTACACGGCTGGGTTTTCTCTGCAGATAATCCAGCATACGAAACACAAACAAACCAGAGGCAGGTTTAAAAAAAATAAACATACCCCATCCCCCCACTCTGCCCTCCTCCTATCAATCCACAGATACAGGGAATATCCCCACCCCAAGAAATCTCAGTCAATCTCCTATATGCACGATTTTTGACATAGTAATTAAGAACACAATTCTGCAAACTCAGCCCTTCGAGCCTGCTCCACCATTCAATCAGATCATTGCTGATCTCTCTGTGGCCTCCCCACTTGTTCGCCATATCCCTCTTTCCCTTTTTATTAGAAATATATCTATCTTCTTCTTGAAACCATTCCAATGATTCAGACTCCACTGTGCTATGGTGCAGCCAGTTCCACAAATTGACCACCCTCTGCAAGATACAGCTCCTCCTCATTTTAAATCTACCACTTCTCAACTGAGACCTGTAATCTCTTGTTCTAAATTGCCCCATAACAGGAAACATTTGGGCTGCATTTATTTTAATAATCCCTTCTAAAATGTTATACACCTCAATCAGATCCACTCTTGTCCCTCTAAATTCCAGCAAATATAAGTTCAAACTGTTTAATCTTTCCTCGTACGCCAATGGGTGTTTTTCTGGTTGGCAATCAGTGACTAGTGGTGTGCCTCAGGGATAGGTGTTGGGACTGCAATTGTTTGTGATTTACATACATGATTTGGAGTTGGGGATCAAGTGTCGTGTGTCAAAATTCACAGATGATACTAAGATGGGTGGAAGAGCAAAGTGTGCAGAGGACACCGAAAGTCTGCAAAGGGATATAGATAGTCTAAGTCAGTGGGCAAGGGTCTGGCAAATGGAGTACAAACAATGTTGTTAAATGTGAGGTCATCCATTTTGGTAGGAATAATAGCAGAATACATTATTATTTAAATGGTAAAAAATTACAGCATGCTGCTGTGCAGAAGGACCTAAGTGTCCTTGTGCAGGAATCTCAAGGAGTTGGTTTGCAGGTGCAGCAAGTAATTAAGAAAGCAAATGGAATTCTGTCCTTCATTGCTGGAGGGATGGAGTTTAAAAACAGCGAGGCTATGTTGCAGCTGTATAAGGTGTGGTGAGGCCACATCCAGAGTACTATGTACAGTTTTGGTCTCCTTGCTTGAGAAAGGATATACTGGCACTGGAGGGGTGCACAGGAAATTCACTAGGTTGATTCTGAAGTGGGGGGTTTGGCTTATGAAGAGAGACTGAATAAACTGGAGCTATACTCATTGGAATTCAGAAGAATAATGGGAGATTTTATAGAAACGTATAAGATTATAGGGAGAGGGTAGCTTGATCTTGGGATTGGACACAGCTTGGCATAACATTGAAGGCCAAAGGGCCTGTACTGTGCTGTAATATTCTATATTTCGATGTGAAGTCCTTCATCTCTGGAATCAATCTGGTGAATCTCCTCAGAACTGCCTCCAATGTCACATCATGTTTCCTCAAATAAGGAGACCAAAACTGAACACAATACTCTAGATGTGGTCTCACCAAACCCAATACAATTGCAACAACTACTTTTGTATTCCAGTCATTTTGCAATAAATATTGACATCCCATTTGCCTTTTGTATTGTAAGTTCCTCCCCGCGTCCCAACTTTTTGCAATTCATTGATATTTGTGGAATGTTGTGTGAAATTCACTGCCGAGGAAAAAGTTACTTGTGACATTGTGACTAACTCTACACCAAGTGTGGAAATATAAGTGTGGAAAAGAATAGCTTTCAACAAATAGGACCTGGTTCAGAGAACCTACCAGGGTGCACAGTTAAATACAGCTTGCAGCGGGGAGTGGGTCATGCCCAAGCAGTAGCCTGGCAGTGCCTGGTCACTTCCAGGAAGCAAGGAGTAGTACAAGGGACTGTGCCAGAAAAAGAAGGCTTCTGACAGAGAGGTTCGTGGGCAGGGTGGGTTTCTGGTGACCACAGGACCATCAAACACTACAGCACAGAAACAGGCCTTTTGACCCTTCTTGTCTGTGCCAAAACATTTTTCTGCCTAGTCCCACTGACCTGCACCTGGACCATATCCCTCCATGCCCCTCTCATCCATGTACCTATCCAAGTTTTTCTTAAATGTTAAAAGTGATCCCGCATTCACCGCTTCATCTGGCAGCTCATTCCACAGTCCCACCACTCTCTGTGTAAAGAAGCCCCCCCTCCCCCAGTATTCCCTTTAAACTTTTCCCCCTTCACCCTTAACCCATGTCCTCTAGTTTTTTTCTTCCCTAGACTCAGTGGAAAAAGCCTGTTTGCATTCATTCTATCTGTACTCAACATAATTTTATATACCTCTATCAAATCTCCCTCATTCTTTTACATTCCAAGGAATAAAGTCCTAACCTATTCAACCTTTCTCTGTAACTCAGTTTCTCAAGTCCCAGCAACATCCTTTTAAACCATCTCTGCGCTCTTTCAACCTTATTAATTTCCCTCTTGTAATTAAGTGATCAAAACTGCACACAATACTCTAAATTCGGCCTCCCCAATGTCTTATACAATTTCATCATAACATTCCAACACTTATATTCAATAATTTGATTTATGAAAGCCAATGTTCCAGAAGCACTCTTTATGACCCTACATACCTGTGATGTCATTTTAGGGAATTAAGTGTCTATATTCCTAAATCCCTCTGTTCTACTACACTCTTCAGTGTCCTATCATATACCATGTATGTTCTACCTCGATTTGCCCTTCCAAAGTGCAATACCACATACTTGTCTGCATTAAACTCCATCTGCCATTTTTCAGCCCATTTTTGTAACTGGTCCAAATCCCTCTGCAAGCTTTAAAAATCTTCCTCACTATCCACTACACCCACAATCTTTGTATCATCAGCAAATTTGCTGATCCAATTTACCACATTACCATCCAGATCATTGATACAGATGACAAACAATAATGGACCCAGCACTGATCCCTGTGGCACACCACTAGTCACAGGTCTTCACTCGGAGAAGCAATCCACCACCACTCTCTGCCTTCTTCCATTGAACCAATGTCTAATCCAATTTACTACCTCTCCATGTATAGCCAGCGACTGAACCTTCCTAACTAACCTTGCATGTGGGACTTTGTCAATGGCTTCACTAAAGTCAATGTAGACAACGTCCACTGCCTACCCTTCATCCACTTTCCTAATAAACTCCTCAAAAATCTTTAATAGATTGGTTAAACATGACCTACCACTCACAAAGCCTCAGTGACTTTCCCTAATAAGTCCCTGTCCATCCAAGTATTTGTAGATCCTATCTCTTAGTACTCCTTCTAAAAATTTACCTACTACTGACATCAAGCTTACCAGCTATAACTTCCCAGATTAATTTTTGAGCCTTTTTTGAACAACGGAATAACATGAGCTATCCTCCAATCATCTGGCACCAACATTTTAAAAATATCTACCAGGGCCCCTACAATTTCAACACTAGTCTCCTTCAAGGTCCGAGGGAATACCCTATCCAGTCCTGGGAATTTATCTACTCTGATTTGCCTCAAGACAGCAAGCACCTCCTCCCCTTTAATCTGTATAGATTCCATGGTCTCCCTACTTGTTTGCCTTATTTCTATAGACTCCATGCCAGTTTCCTTAGTAAATACAGATGCAAAAAACCCATTTAGTATCTTCCCCATTTCACTGGTTCCATACAAAGCTGACCACTCTGATCTTCAATAGGACCAATTTTATCCCTTACTATCCTTCTGCTTTGAATATATCTGTAGAAGCTCTTAGGATTATCCTTCACCTTGACTGCCAAAGCAACCTCATGTCTTCTTTTAGCCCTTCTGATTTTTTTCTTAAGTAGTTTCTTGCACTTTTTATATTCCTCAAGCATCTTATTTGTTCCTTGTTGCCTCTACATGTCATATATCTCTCTCTTCCTCTTTATCAGATGCGCAATATCCCTTGAGAACCAAGGTTCCTTGTTCTTATTCACTTTGCCTTTAATCCTGGCAGGAACATACAAACTCTGCGCTCTCAAAGTTTCTCCTTTGAAGGCCTCCCACTTACCAATCACATCCTTTCCAGAGAACAGCCTGTCCCAATCCATGCTTTTTAGATCCTTTCTCATTTCTTCAAATTTGGTCCTTTTCCAGTTCAGAACCTCAACCCAAGGACCAGATCTATCTTTATCCATGATCAAGTTGAAACTAATGGTGTTATGATCACTGGAACCAAAGTGTTCCCCCACACACACTTCTATCACTCGCCTGAACTCATTTCCTAATAGGAGATCTAATATTGCATCCCCTGTAGTTGGTACCTCTATATGTTGATTTGGAAAATTTTCCTGAACACATTTTACAAAATCCATCCTGTCTAGACCTTTAATAGTATGGGAGTCCCAATCTACATGTGGAAAATTAAAATCCCCTACTTTCACAACTTTATGTTTCAGGCAGTTGGCTGCTATCTCTCTGCAGACTTGCTCCTCCAATTCTTGCTGACTATTGTGTGGTCTTTAATACAACTCACGAATGTGGTCATATCTTTCCTGTTTCTCAGCTCCACCCATATGGCCTCAGTGGACAATCCCTCTAATCTGTCCTGCCTGAGCACTGCTGCAACATTTTCCCTGGCTAGCAATGCTACCTACCCATACCCCCCCCCCCCCCCCCCCACCCCAACCCACCCTTCATCCCTCTGTCTCTATCACCTCTGAAATATTGCAACTCTGGAACATTGAGCTGCCAGTCCTGCCTCTCCTGCAGCCAAGTTTCACTAATGGCTGTAATGTCATAATTCCATGTGTCAGTCCACGCCCTCAGTTCGTCTGCCTTCCCCATAATATTCCTGGCATTGAAATAGACATACACAGAACATAGAACATTACAGCACAGAACAGGCCCTTCGGCCCTCGATGTTGCGCCGACCAATATAAAAAGCAATGACCCTCTAACCTAAACCATTCCCTCTTCATCCATAAACCTATCCACTGACCACTTAAATGTCCCCAAACTTGGTGCATCCACAACTGCTGCAGGCAGGGCATTCCACACCCTCATCACCTTCTGGGTAAAGAACCTACCTCTGATATCCGTCCTATAACCACCACCCCTTAATTTAAAGCTATGTCCCCTCATGCTAGTCTTCTCCATCTGAGGAAAAAGGCTATCACTGTCCACCCTATCTAACCCTCTGATCATCTTATATGCCTCAATAAGGTCATTTTTTAGCCGCCTTCTCTCTAATGAAAATAACCTCAAATCCCTCAGCCTTTCCTCATAAGACCTTCCCTCCATACTAGGCAACATCCTGGTAAATCTCCTCTGCACCCTCTCCAATGCCTCCACATCTTTCTTATAATGTGGTGACCAGAACTGTACACAATACTCCAAGTGCGGCCGCACTAGAGTTTTGTACAGTTGCAATATGACGTTGCGGCTCCGAAATTCAATCCCCCTACCAATAAAAGCCAAGACTCCATATGCCTTCTTAACAACCTTTTCGACCTGACTGCCTACTTTCATAGAACATAGAACATAGAACAATACAGCACAGAACAGGCCCTTCGGCCTTCGATGTTGTGCCGACCAAAATAAAAAGCAATGCCCCTCCAAACTAAACCATTCCCTTCTCTTCCATATACTTATCAATTAACCTCTTAAACGCCACCAAACTTGGCGCATCTACAACAGCTGCAGGCAGGGCATTCCACTCCCTAATCACTCTTTGAGTAAAGAACCTACCTCTGATATCCGTCCTATAACTCATACCCCTTAATTTAAAGCTGTGTCCCCTCGTGCTAGCTTTCTCCATCCTAGGAAAAAGGCTATCACTGTCCACCCTATCTAAACCTCTAATCATCTTATATGCTTCAATAAGATCCCCTCTTAGCCGCCTCCTTTCTAACGAAAACAACCTCAAATCCTTCAACCTCTCTTCATAGGACCTGCCCTCCATACCAGGCAACATCCTGGTAAACCTCCTCTGTACCCTCTCCAATGCCTCCACATCTTTCTTATAATGTGGCGACCAGAACTGCACACAATACTCCAAGTGCGGCCGCACTAGAGTTTTGTACAGCTGCAACATGATGCTGCGGCTCCTAAATTCAATCCCCCTACCAATAAAAGCTAAGACTCCATATGCCTTCTTAACAACTTTATCCACTTGACTGCCTACTTTCAGGGATCTATTGACACATACACCAAGATCCTTCTGTTCCTCAACACTATTAAGAGCCCTACCATTAGCCCTATACTCTACACATTTATTGTTCCTGCCAAAGTGCATTACCTCACACTTTTCCACATTAAACTCCATTTGCCACCTCTCGGCCCAGCTCTGCAACTTGTCCAAGTCACTCTGTAAACTAAAACACCCCTCTTCACTATCTACCACTCCACCAACTTTAGTATCATCTGCAAATTTACTGATCCATCCCTCAATACCCTCATCCAGATCATTTATAAAAATTACAAACAGCAGGGGCCCCAAAACAGACCCCTGAGGCACACCACTCGTCACCGAACTCCACGATGAATATCTCCCATCAACCACCACCCTCTGTCTTCTATCTGCCAGCCAATTCTAATCCAATTAGCTAAATCACCCTCTATTCCACACATCTGCATTTTCTGTAGAAGTCTTCCATGGGCCACCTTATCAAAGCCTTACTAAAGTCCATATATACTACATCAACCGCCTTACCCCCATCCACCTCTCTGGTCACTTTCTCAAAAAACTCAATGAGGTTAGTAAGGCATGACCTACCCTTCACGAAACCATGCTGACTATCCCCAATCAATTCATTTCTCTCTAAATAACTATAAATCCTATCCCTAATAATTCTCTCCAATACCTTGCCCACACAGAAGTAAGACTCACTGGCCTATAATTCCCTGGAAGGTCTCTCTTCCCCTTCTTAAACAATGGGACCACATTCGCTATCCTCCAGTCCTCCGGAACCACACCCGTAACCAACGAGGACCTGAAGATCAGAGCCAGAGGCTCTGCAATCTCCTCTCTTGCCTCCCAGAGAATCCTAGGGTAAATCCCGTCCGGCCCAGGGGACTTATCCAACTTCAAACCCTCGAGAATTTCTAACACATCCTCCCTATCTACTACAATACTTCCCAATTTGCAACCCTGTACCTCAGTGCTCTCCACAGCTACATTTCCAGCACTCTGCGTGAATACCGAAGAGAAATATTTATTCAGTGCCTCACCAATCTCTTCAGGCTCCACGCACAACTTCCCACTGCTGTCTATGACTGGCCCTAATCTTGCCCTAACCAATCTTCTATTCTTAACATATCGAAAGAAAGCTTTAGGATTCTCCTTAATCCTATCAGCCAACATCTTCTCGTGTCCCCTCTTAGCTCTCCTCAATTCACTTTTTACCTCCTTCCTGGCTAATCTATAGCTATCCATTGCACTACCTGAGCCTTCAAGCCTCATCCTGACATAAGCCTCCTTTTTCTTCTTAACCAGCAAATCAACTTTTTTCGTACACCAAGGCTCTCTTACTCGTCCATTTCCTCCCTGCCTGACAGGGACATACTTATCAAGGACTCGCAGCAGCTGCTCCTTGAATAAGCACCACATTCCAGATGTTCCCAGTCCCTGTAGTTCCCTAGTCCAATCTATGCACCCTAATTCTCTCCTGATGGCCTCATAATTACCCTTCCCCCAGCTATAACTACTGCCCCCAGCTTCATGCCTATCCCTGTCCATCACTAAGGTGAACGTAACCGAATTGTGGTCACTATCACCAAAATGTTCACTAACTTCCAAGCCTAACACCTGGTCTGGCTCATTGCCCAGCACCAAATCCAATGTAGCCTCACCTCTAGTTGGCCTATCTACATACTGAGTCAAAAAACCTTCCTGCACACTCTGTACGAAAACTGACCCCTCTAACGAGCTAGAGCTATAGCTATTCCAATCAATATTAGCAAAGTTAAAGTCCCCCATCACAATTACCCTACTACTTTCACTCCTAATCAGAATTGACTTCGCAATCCTTTCCTCAACCTCTCTAGAACTATTAGGAGGTCTGTAAAAGACTCCCAACAGGGTGACCTCTCCTCTCCTGTTTCTAATCTCAGCCCATACTACCTCAACAGACAAGTCCTCATCAAACTTCTTTTCTATCACCGTGATACAGTCTTTGACCAATAACGCCACTCCTCCCCCCCTTCTACCTCCTTCTCTACTCCGACTAAAGCCTTTGTACCCCGGAACCTGCAACATCCATTCCTGTCCCTGCTCTACCAAGTCTCTGAAATGGCCACAACATCGAAGTTCCAGGTACTCGGTCCAAGCTGCAAGTTCCTCCCCCTTATTGCGAATACTCCTTGCATTAAAGTATACGCATCTCAAACCATGCCCCACCCCACCCGTACGCCGCTGTGTTTTACAACTCTCTTCTATAACCCCCTTACTCTCATCCCTCTCAGCACCCCAACTACTTAGGATCCCACCCCCCCCCCGAATCAGTTTAAAGCCCCCATCATAGCCTTAGCAAATTTTCCCCCCAAGATATTAGTCCCCCTCTGGTTCAGGTGTAGACCATCTCTCTTGAAGAGGTCCCACCTATCCCAGAATGAGTCCCAATTGTTAAGGAACCTGAACCCCTCCCTCCTGCACCATCCACGCAGCCATGAGTTCAAACTATCCCTTTCTCTGTTCATCTCTAAACTATCTCTTGGCACAGGCAAGAGTCCAGAGATAACCACTCTGCCTGTTATGGACCTAAGCTTCCACCCTAACTCCATAAATTTCTGTTTAATATCCCCTTCCCTTGTCCTACCTACATCATGTGTCCCCACATGAACTATGACTTGGGGCTGACTCCCCTCACCCTTAAGAATCTTAAAAACCCGATCTGCAACATCCTGGACCCCAGCCCCTGGGAGGCAACACACCAGCCCTGAGTCCTGTTTATTACTATTTACCCTCCTATCTGTCCCTCTAACTATGGAGTCTCCTATAACTAGGCCTAATCTCTTATTCCCCCCACCCACCTGAGCATTCTCAGCAGTCTCACCCCCAGAGACCTGCTCCCTTTGGTCAGCTCCAGTTGATTCTTCCTCAACTGTAGCCTCCAAGACAGAAAATTTATTTTGGAGGGGAACAGCCCCAGGGGATTGTCTCCCCGATTGCTTCTTACCCCTCCTCCTAATAGTTACCCAATTATCACTTTTAGGAGTTACAATCTCTTTGTTACTCCTGCCTATATCCTCCTCAACCTCTCGAATTACCCTGAGTTCCTCTAATTCCAGCTCCAGCTCCTTAACACGATCCTCAAGGAGCTGCAAATGTGCACACTTCCTGCAGGTGTAATCAGCAGGAACACTACTGGTGTCCCTCACCTCATACATACCGCAGGAGGTGCAACGTAGTGCCTGCACTGCCATCACTGTTACTTTAATTTCCAGGAGAGAAAAAAAAACTTCACACACACTTTTATTATTAGGTTAGAGGAGGGGGGAGGGTGGGATACTCTACCTGTGTAGAGTATCGGGTTTCCTCTCTGGACCAATTTATAGAGTCAGAGAGAAAAACTACAACTACCGGCAGCCCCTAGTGACGACTTCCGGTTACAAGTTAGTTCAAATAAAAAACTATTCAAACTTCAGGGATCTATGCACATATACACCTAGATCCCTCTGTTCATCAACGCTATTAAGAGTCCTATCATTAGCCCTATACTCTATACATTTGTTATTTCTGCCAAAGTGAATTACCTCACACTTTTCCGCATTAAACTCCATTTGCCACCTCTCGGCCCAGCTCTGCAACTTGTCCAAGTCTCTCTGCAAACTATAACACTCCTCTTCACTATCTACCACTCCTCCGACTTTGGTGTCATCCGCAAATTTACTAATCCATCCTTCAATACCCTCATCCAGATCATTTATAAAAATTACAAACAGCAGGGGCCCCAAAACAGATCCCTGAGGTACACCACTTGTAACCGAACTCCATGATGAATAATTTCCATCAACCACCACCCTCTGTCTTCTATCAACTAGCCAATTCCTAATCCAATTAGCTAAATCACCCTCAATCCCATACATCTGCATTTTCTGCAGAAGCCTTCCATGGGGCACCTTATCGAACGCCTTACTAAAATCCATATATACCACATCTTACCCCCATCCACCTCTTTGGTCACTTTTTCGAAAAACTCAATCAGGTTAGTAAGGCATGACCTACCCTTCACAAAACCATGTTGACTATCCCCAATCAATTTGACAATTACTGAAGTTCATTTTTCAAAGCTTTAGACACTTTAGATTTTTCACCCCCACCGCCACCCCACCGCCCACCCCACCCCCAGTTTTCCACTGTGGGAATGATGGACGGGGTGGCAAGTCGAATGGGAGCCCCAAAACAGCTATTATGTTGGCAGGATTTCCCCATTGATTTGTCTCCACCCCCTCAAGTAAAGTAACGGGGAGCCCAATTTAAATATATTCATATCTACTTAGCGAGCCTCCTCTCTGTATCAACCCTCCATGAAGGGAATTCCCCACCCACCTCCCCCCACGGCATCTACCATGGTGACAAGGTTACAACAGATTTTGAAGAGTGGGGAATTGGTGAATAGGGTTTGCCAGGGAGGCACATGTTAGTTCAGTCCCCAGGGATGAGAGGGTCATGCCCAGTTGCTTTCAACTAAAGGATTGCATTCTTTTATCCACCTTAATTACTTGCTGTACCTGCATACTAACTTTTGTGACATGTACTGGAACACCGTGATCCTTTTGCATTTCAGAACTCAACAACTGTTCTCACTGAAGTAATATTTTGTGATTTTATTTTTCCTGCCAACATCTTCACATTTTCCCTTATTATACTCCATTTGTCAGCTTTTACCCCATCTACCACAATGGCACAATGGTTAGCACTGCTGCTTCTCAAAGCCAGGACCCAGGTTCAATTCTGGTCTTTGGTGATTGTCAGTGTGGAGTTTGCAAGTCCTCCCTATGTCTGCATGGGTTTCCTCCAGATGTTCCAGTTTCCTCCCAAATTCCAACGATGTACAGATTAGGTGGATAAGCCAAGGTAAATGTAAGACAGCATAAGCAGGGGGAGGCCATCTGGCCCCTCGAGCCTGCTCCACCGTTCAATAAGATCATGCTGACCTTTTTGTCGACTCAACTCCACTCATCCGCCCACTCACCATAACCCTTAATTCCTTTACTATTCAAAAATTTATTTATCCCTGCCTTAAAAACATTCAATGAGGTAGCCTCAACTGTTTCACTGGGCAGGGAATTCCACAGATTCACAACCCTTTGTGTGAAGTAATTCGTTCTCAGCTTAGTCCTAAATCTGCTTCTCCTTACTTTGTGACTATGCCCCCAGTTCGCATTTCATCCACCAATGGAAACAACTTCCCTGCTTCTATCTTATCTATTCCCTTCACAATCTTATGTGATTCTGTAAGATTGCTCCTCTTCTTCAGAATTCCAATGAGTATAGCCTCAGTCTACTCAGTCTGTCCTCATAAGCCAACCTTCTCAACTCCACAATCAACTTAATGAATCTCCTCTGCATCCCCTCCAGTGCCAGTATATTCTTTCTTAAGTAAGGAGACCAAAACTGTACACAGTAACTCCAGGTGTGGCCTCACCAGCATCTTATACAGCTGCAACATAACCTCACTGTTTTTAAACTCCATCCCTCCAGCAATGAAGGACAAAATTCCATTTGTCTTCTTAATTACTTGCTGCACCTGCAAACCAACTCCTTGAGATTCCTGCACAAGGGCACCCAGGTCCTTCTGCACAGCAGCATGCTGTAATTTTTTACCGTTTAAGTAATAGTCCATTTTGCTGTTATTCCTACCAAAATGAATGACCCACATTTACCAACATTGTACTCCATCTGCCAGACCTTTGCCTACTCACTTAGATTATCTACATCCCTTTGCAACTTTCAGGGTCCTCTGCACACTTTGCTCTTCCACCCATCTTAGTGTCATCTGTGAATTTTGACACTTACACTTGGTCACCAATTCCAAATCATCTGCGTCAATCATAAATACTTCTGGTCCCAACACTGATCCCTGAGGCATACCACTAGTCACTGATCATCAACCAGAAAAACACCCATTTATCTCCAACTCTTTGCTTTTCTGTTAGTTGATCAATTCTTTATCCATGCTATTACCCATGACACTGTGCAACTTCATCTTATGTAGCAGTCTTTGGTGTGTTACGTTGTTAAATGCCTTTTGGGAATCCAAATATACCACATCCACAGTTCCCCATTGTCAACTGCACATGTAATGTTCTCAATGAATTCCACCAAATTAGTTAAACATGACCTGCCCTTCATGAACCCATGCTGCATCTTACCAATGGATAATTTATAATCAGATGTCTTGCTATTTCTTCCTTGTTGATAGGTTCAAGCATTTTACTTTCTTTTTTAAACAGTGGCGTCACATTTGCTGTTTTCCAATCTGCAGGAACTACCCCGGAGTCCAGCGAATGTGGATCAACTGTGGTTCAATGGAGAGTGCAGGAGGACATGCCAGGAGTGACACCAGGCATACCTACAAAGAACAAAAGAACAAAGTACAAAACAGGACGGGAAACAGGTCCTTTGGCCCAACGAGCCCGCGCCGCCACCCTGATGTTCCCATCTCTACCCGTGATCCCTGTCTATGTTTATAGATCTATGCATTGAAACCAAATTTGAGACAATTTAGGGAGAATTTGTTTTGCCAATCAGCCTAAGAGCACACCTTTGGGATGTGGGAGGAAACCGGAGCACCCGGAGAAAACCCACGCAAGCACGGGGAGAATGCGCAACCTCCCACAGACACAGGCCCCAAATCCATGTATCTGCACAGCACAGCGATAGTCACTGAGCTGTCGTGTTGCCTATCAAATGGTCCAGGTCAAGCGTACACTAACGACGTGAAGCACTAGGATACTCTCGAAAAAAATCCAAGAGCAGCCCTCTCATGACCCATCGCGTGTATGCTCCTTGTTAGACAACAAGGTGGACCAAAGCACCTGTAGGATAAAAACAAGTACATCAATATCATCATCTATTTACACACTTCCCAGGGATTCCCAAGGCTCATGATCCCTATTTTAAATCAGTTTTCTATACCCCTGCATTCCCATTCTGTTCATGTGCCCATCTAAGTATTTCTTAAATAATTCCAGAGTACGTGCCTCCACCACTTTACTTGGCAGTGCATTCCATACCCCCAACACCCTCTGTGTGAAAAAACTCCCTCTAGCATCCAAATTATACCTTACCCCCCTCACCCTAAGCCCGTGACCCCTCGTGCTATTTGAGTCCATCCTTGGAAAAAGCTTAACCCTGTTTACTCTATCTATACCCCTCATAGTCTTGTACATCTCTACAAATGAGATGTCATCTGGGTAAAGCTAGCAAACAGGACTATTTGCATATAAACAGCAAAAACACAAGTGGTAGAGCTAAGTGATACCACAACCAATGGTTCAGATCCAAATCTGCAGTCCTGCCACATCCAGTCATGAATGGACAATTAAACAACTCACTGGAGGAGGAGGCCAGCTGAAGTCCAGCATATCAGTGCAAAAAATAAGGTTGAAGCATCCACATTAACCTTCAACCTGATGATCCATCTCAGCCTCCTCTAGTGGTCCCCAACATCACAGATGCCAATTTCCAGCCAATTCGATTTGCTCCATGTGATGTTAAGAAAAATTTAGAGGCACTGAATACTGCAAAAACAACAGAGCCTGACAACATTCCAGCAATAATACTGAAGACTTGTGGTTCAGAACTTGCTGCTGTCCTCGCCAAGCTCTTCCAGTGCAGTTGCAACACTGGCATCTACTCAACAACGCAGAAAATTGTCCTAGCATAATGTGTGAAAAGCAGGACAAATCCAATCCAGTCAATTACTGCTCCATCTGATCATCAGTGAAATGATGGAAGGAGTCAACAACAGTTCTATCATGTGACACTTACTCAGCAATAATCTGCTCCGTGACATCAGTTTGGGTTTTGCCAGGATCACTCAGCTTCTGACCTCATTCCAGCCTTGGTTCGAAAATAGACAAAAGAGCTGAATTCCAGAGATGATGTGAGAGTGACAGCCCTTGACATCAAGGCTGCATTCAATTGAGTGTGGCATCAAAGAGCCTTAGCAAAACTGGAAAGAGGGGGGCAAATCTCTGCTGTTGGATTCATATCTGGCTGATGGTTTTGCGTGTGTGTGTGTGTGTGTGTGTGTGAGAGTGATGGGGGTGTGTGTGAGTGTTGGGGGGGCAGTGTTGTCAGTCATCTCAGCTGCAAGACATTTCTCAGGAGTCTCTCAGGGTAGTGTCCTGGGTCCAACAATCTTTGACTGCTTCATCAATGATCTTCCCTCCATCATAAGGTCAGAAGTGAGGATTTTTGTTGATGGCTACATAATGTTTAGCACAAGATCTGGACAACATCCAGGCTTGGGCTGACAAGTGGAAAGTAACATTCACACCACACAAATGTCAGGAAATTACCATCACCAATAGGAGACAATCTAACTACACCATTTCTCACCCAGCTCAGCTTGACATTTAATACTGTTACCATCACTGAATCTCCCACTATCAATATCCTTAGGGTTACCATTGACCAGAAACTCAACTAGACTCACCACATAAACATAATGTCTACAAGATTAGGTCAAAAATTAGGAATATTGTGACAAGTAACTCACCTCCTGACTCCCGAAGCCTGTCATACAATCATAGAATCATAGAAAAACTATAGCACAAACAGGCCCTTCAGCCCACAAGTTGTGCCAATCTTATCTCTACCTACTAGGCTTACCTATAACCCTCAATCCTGTTAAGTCCCATGTATTCATCCAGAAATCTCTTAAAAGAAGCTAACAAATTTGCCTCCACCATCACTGACGGTGGCTGATTCCACTCACCCACCACCCTCTGAGTGAAAAACGTACCTCTGACATCTCCTCCGTACCTACTCCCCAGAACCTTAAACCTGTGTCCTCTTGTGGCAGCCATTTCAGCCCTGGAGAAAAGCTTCTAAGAATCCACTACATCAATATCTCTCACCTTTGTCCACCAACTACAAGGCACAGGAATACTACTCCCCATTGCATGGATAAATGCAGCTTCTCATACACTGGACGTTCTCCAAATCCATCCTCACATACTGAACATTCTCCAACTCCACATTTTCATATAAGAACATACCTTCCAGGGCAAAGCAGCCAATTGGTACCACATCCACAAATATCCACTCCCTCCAACACCAATGCTCAGTAATAGCTGTGTGTACCATCTACAAGGTGCACTGCAGAAATTCACCAAAGATCCTTGGAAAGCACCTTCCAAAACTACAACTGCTTCCATCCAGAAGGACAAAGGCAATAGATACACAGGAGCACCACCACCTGCACGTTCCCCTCCAAGCCCTTTACTATCTAACATGGAAATATATCGCTGTTCCTTCATGATTATTGGATCAAGATCCTGGAATTCCCTCCCTAATGGCACTGGGAGTCAACCAATAAGAAGTCTTGCAATATCAGATTAAAGACTAACAGATTTATTTGGTAGCACGTACTTTCGGAGCGCAGCCCTTTAGGTGAGTGGAGAATTGGGTTCGCAGACGGGGCATATTTAGACACAAACTCAATTACAAGATAATGGTTAGAATGTGAGTCTTAACAAGTAATCAAGTCTTTATATGTGCAGACAATGCGAGTGGAGAGAGTTAAGCACAGGTTAAAGAAGTGTGAATTGTCTCAAGTTAGTAAGATTTTGCAAGCCCAGGCAAGTTGTGGGGGTTACAGGTAGTGTGACATGAACCCAAGATCCTAGTTGAGGCCGTCCTCATGTGTGCGGAACTTGACTATCAGTCTCTGCTCAGCGACTCTGTGCTGTCGTGTGTCATGAAGGCTGCCTTGGAGAATGCTTGCCCGAAGATCAGAGACTGAATGCCCGTGACTGCTGAAGTGTTTGCCAACAGGAAGAGAACACCCCTGCCTGGTGATTGTTAAGTGGTGTCCATTCATTGTTGTTGTAGCATGGTGTCATCAATCTACCATGCCTCAGGACATCCTTTCCTGCAGAATATCAGGTAGACAACATTGGATGAGTCGCTACAGTATGTACCCCATGTAGCTGATGGATGGTGTTTTCACGTGAGATTATGGTATTTGTATCAAAAAACTGGCATGCCTTGCAGAGGTTGCTGTGGCAGGGTTGTGTGGTGTCATGGTCACTGTTTTCCTGAAGGCTGGGTGGTTTGCTGTGAACAATGGTCTGAGATTGCACAATTGTTTGAAGACAAGTAGTGGAGGTGTGGAGATGGCCTTGGTGAAATGTCCGTCTTCATTGATGACGTGTTGAAGGTTCTGAAGAAGACGTTGTAGCGTCTCTGCTCCAGAGCAGTACTAGGCTATGAAGGTTATTCTGCCTGCCATGTTCCATGTTTGTCTTCTGAGGAGGTTGGTGCAGCTTTTACTGTGTCAATCGATAAGTTGAGCACCATATCCTGTTTTTAAGAGGAGGTCTTTCAGCATCTGTAGATGTCTTTTGCATTCCTCCTCATCTGAACAGAGCCTATGTATAGGAAGTTTTGTCCATAAGGGATCACTTCTTTAGAGTTTTTAGGATGGAAGTTGGAGAAGTGGAGCATCATGAAGTTTCCGTGGGCTTGCAGTACAACAAAATGCTTAAAGGAGATGCGTGTGTCCAAGAATGCAACCAATTCCATGGTGAGTCTGATGGTGGGATGGGATTTGTTGATGTTATTATGTTGTTATTTCAGCAATTGTTTGCCATGTATCCAAAGGAAGAAAAAGTCATTGATGTATTTAGTGCATAGCGTTGGTTGAAGGTCCTGTGTGGTGAAGAGATCTGCGCATGAAAATGTTGACATGTTGAGTTGCAAATTTTGTCCCCGTGGGCTGTTCTATGTGTCTGGATGAAGATCTGGTTGTTGAAGGTGACAATGTTGTGGCCCAGAATGAAGCTGGTAAGTTGTAGAATTGCGTCTGGAGACTGGCAGTTGTCGGTGTTGAGTACTGAGGCGTTTGTCTTTTCCACTCACCTGATGAAGGAGCAGCGCTCTGAAACCTTGTGCTACCAAATAAACCTGTTGAAATTTAACCAGGTGTTCTTACTGTGCCTAGCCCAGTCCAACACCAGCATTTCCACGTCATGGCATTGTGGATCAGCGCACAGCATACAGGATTACAGCAATTCAAGAAGGCAATCCACAAGGGAAATTAGGTGTGGACAATAAATGCTGGCCAGCCAGCGACGCCCATGTCCTATAAATGAATGAACAAAAGGTTAAAGAGATAGAGTGGAAAATACCCTTTCAAAGAGTTGGTGCAGACTTGATGGGCCTGATTTTACCATTTTGATTCTAAGTGCTGAATCTGTGCACAATTCAGATCTGACTTGGAAACCTGTTCTCAGGCACCCCCATTCACACTTTGCCTGAAAAAAGAATCACGGATCTGAATTGCGCTGTGGAAGGGGTTTATTAGCCTGAAAAGCTGCTGTCCAATCGGAGCTCTGAACTGTGCATGCACAGTGAAAAAAAAATTTGAAAAACGTGCCCTTTCACATCGCTCCCCGGCTGCAAAGGCAGATAAAGCAGCTTGGGAATAATGGCCCCCAAAGACATTGTCCCACTCCCACAACATTACTGTGCCCATTATCCATCCCCCCTATTACCCAGACTGATTGCAGCCCCCTGTCCCCTTTCTCCCCACCGATTGCCCCTCCTCCCAATCAGAGGTCCATCTGGCCCGTCTCCTTCCCCCACAACCAGAGAATGATCAGGTCTCCCTCTGCCCCACCCTCCCCCCACCTACCAGAGAATCATCTAGTCTCTCTCCTCCTCCCTTCAACCAGAAAACCATTTAGCCTCCCTCCCTCCTGCCCCTCACCAGAGAATGATCTAGCCTCACCTTCCAAGCGCCTGTCTCCACCTCCCTCACCGCCACTGGCCCCCCCCAGCTCCCCATTCCCGCCCTCCCCTATGTTTCACAGCGAATCTGGACAGGTGAACATGATGGTAAAGGGGGAAATAGTGGCAAACTTGGGTGGGCAGCCCATTAATTCAATTTAAATGCATACAAATCACGTTGATCGCCTCACGCCTGACGTTACCAAGTTTTTGTGCCCATTTTCAGGCATGACGCAATGGTAAAATTGGGTCAAATGGGCCAAATGGCCTCCACACAGTAGAGAATCTTTGGATTTCCACTCACTCAGCCTGCCTGCAATTATAGAACATAGAACATAAC